>VXAL01015259.1:89663-138581 GCA_013399475.1 Chauna torquata
CGAGGCTGCCCGAGGCTGCCCGCAGCCGCTCGGCGCCGCGCCGCCAACAAAGGGCCCCCTTCAGCCTCCGCGCCCCGGCCTCCCTGACAGCGGGCGGCGAGCGACGCCCCCGCCCCTTAACCCTCCTCCTGCCGGCCCCTTGCGCGGGGCCGAGCCGCGAAGGCGAAGCCGCTGCTCCGGGCGCGGAGGTGCAGGCGCAGCGCCCGCCCGGGACCCCCTGCGGGGTGCTCCTGCGGGGCCCCCGGCCGCCCCTTCCCCTCCCCTCCGCAGCGCCCTCGCAGGTCTCTCTCCAGACTCGCTGCTCCCTCGTCCTGCGTCTCTGAAACGCTTTCTAACCTCGGTGTCTCTCCTCTCTAAAGCAACCGTCGCTTTTGTTAGATGTGTTAGAACAGCTCAAGCGGAAGGGACCTTCCGAGATCATCGAGTCCAAGCGCCTGAGCACCTCAGGGCTAAGCAAAAGCTAAAGCACGTTATTGAGGGCATCGTCCGGGTGCCTCTCGACCACGGGGCACCAGCCACCTCGCTAGGCAGCCTCCTCCAGTGGTTGGCCACCTGCACAGTAAAGAAATTCTTCCCAATATGCAGTCTGAACCTCCCCTGGCGCAGCTTTGTGCCGTTCTACATATATCCTACATCTACATATATTCTGTGCAGCTGTCTATAAAGGAGACAAAATTGGGTGTGTATACAGCTGCTTTTTTTTGTTACAAAGTCCCCGTTCACTTCCCAAAGCTCGGGGTGCCCAGAGGAGCAGAGCTCTGTAGGGGTACAAAGCAGAGGCCAGGGAAGACGGCCCAGGCCACCGAGCACACCCCAGCCTCCAGTGCAACGTGGGGAGCGCTTGGCGTGTCACACACAGGACCAACAAACCGGCAAATCTCCGTTTTTGTCCCTGAAAACTTCCCTTCACCTCTGACAGCTTATTTTGGCAAGGTTACTGACTAGCTAGTGCTCTTTTGCTGTCCAACGTTTTCCAGCATTTAATACTTCAGGGGAAACTCTGGGTGCCTCCAGCACCTGAGGACCCTGCCTCCAAACCAGCAAACACTGCTCAGACTCTTCAAGCCCCACTTCGCAGTATTACCTTGCTTCAGTCTTCTGATCCGCGGCATGTATGCTTGGAAAGAAGCCATCGGTCCTCAGCCTATACTGAACAGCAATAATAGCATTTGCATTTTTTTTTTTTTCATACCACAAGCCACATCATTTCTAGCAGAGAAATATTTACAGTAAGGACAACGTAATATTCAAAGTGGTTTCACCCTTTCTCAAAGAAGGTGAGCGTGGATATCCCCCTTTGACAAACCAGGAAAGAGAAAGAACTTAAGTTTCCTGAAATTTAGACAGTCCAGGGAAGAGATGAGGCTACGTATCTGACCCCTCCACCTGGCAGCCGGCACGTGCATTAGGGAGACAGCGATGCAGTTCTCCCTCTGCCCTCCCTTCCTCCCTCCACTTCTAGAGGATTTCTATTTCATGGAAGCATGAGAGCTGCAAAAGAAACCAACACCCATCTCCTTGTTCCCTGCCCACCCAACTTCAGAAGACGCTGCAACAAAGAGCTTGTGCAGAACTGGAAGAAAAAACAAAAAGTTGAAAGCAGATTTGGAGGAGAAAGGTTACGTAAATCACAGGAGGAGCTCAGTCGTCACGTGTTCAGGCCCAGTGTCATGTTTAGGGAACTGGGATGAAGTAACACTAAGAGCAGACCAGGCATCTTGCACGCAACTTCTTTTCCGTGTGATGAGCATCCCTATCCTGCCTCTTGTTCAACTGCAGCGGTAGGAATGCGGAATTCCCGTTAAATTCCCCTGGAAGTACAAAGGCTGCCCCCCATGAACACCACCCGATCATTACGATGAAGGTTACTACAATGAGTGCCAGCGGAATTACGGCGGATTACATTCCTGATGGACTCCTGCGGTTCTTATTGCAGAAGAAGAATGCCTCATTTCAAATTAAATTGACCCACTTGCAGAAGAACCTCACTGTAGGAGAAATGCATCCACTCAGGGGGTTAAACACAAAGAGCTATCCCGGGATAACTTCCTCTGTAGATAAACTCTTAAATTAATTCTCTTTATTCTTCCGTGCATGCAAGCTTGCGTGGTCCTTCTGCTACAAGCTTCATCCTTCAGCAGATCCTCATGTGTGTCACAGCAAGCTAGACTGGAACTGCGTTGGAGCAAACACTCTCTTCGTTTACTGCATGCCAGGAAATTAACTGGCGATATAGAAATAAAAGCCATATTGGTAGTGTCACACAAACGCTGCTACTCTTACGGCTGACATCCATTAATCCCTTTTATGTTTGTCATATACACATCTTAGGACAAAATCAGTCATGAAAAGCGTGCAGACTTTTGGGCTACAGAGTGACTGATGCAACCTTTAACTCAGTCTCTGTTACAGAACAGCAAAACAATTTTGGTTGGGACCGGACCCAGAAGGTCTCCAGTTCAACCTCCCGCTCCGAGCGCGGCTAGCTTTACAGCTAGATCAGATTGTTCCAGGCCTTTTCCCGGTAAACTTCAACCGAGCCTGCCGGGCAGCGTGAAACACCTTTTATGCTCAGATCTACCCAGGCGTCCCTCGCTGCGAGCTGCCACTGCTGCTTCACCTCCGTTTGCTGTGCACCCCTGAGAAGAGTCCCCATCGCTGCCAGCCCAGCAGCACGGAGCGCGACCCCTTCCCTTCCCTTCCCAAGGGGCAAAGCCAGCTCAGCCCTGGGGCATCGCCTGCTCTCGCCCCAGCCAGCCCGGTGGCCCTCCGACCTGCTCCGCTTCGTCACCCTCTGGTACGGGGAAGGAAGGAAGGAACTGGAGGCAGTGCTCCAGGTGTGCCTTCGCAAGCGCCAAGAAGAGGGAAATAATCACTTCCTTCGACCCGCTGGCAATGTTCTTGCTAATGCAATCCAGTATGCCATGAGCCTTTACTGTTTACGCTCATAAAAGAGCATAAACCTGTTTAACCAACCGCCTTAATGTCTGAGCTTCTTCTAACAGACAGCTATTTTATTCTTCACTTTCTTAAAGCTACCCAAAATCCGAGGACAGCTTTTTCCAAGAGAACGGTCCCATACGCACACATGACAGCAGCACTGAAAGGACTGGACTCCATGACCAGAAAGTGAGTTTTGGCATGATCCCACCCTGCCAACAACTGGAGGGAAGTTTGTTGCGATACCATTAAGAGCAGCTTGAGTGCTCGTCACCTATTTAAAAGCAGGGCTTATTTATATTTTAAAATCCTCTTCTGAAACACCAAAAGGCAACAGTTTGAAGCCCAAACACCAGGGATTTTTTCAGAGGTACATTCAAGTTACTTTTCTCATCCTGAAACAGAAGCAGCACAAAATAGTGGTTAAAGTAAAGGAGTAAGGGAGTGCACCAGAAAAACAGCAGATTCTTGCTTACAGTTACAGGTTACCTGTGCCTTATCTTGCTCTTCTGTAAATGCAGCCGAGAATTTCCCCACAGGTGTTAGGGAACTCAATACAGGTTGTAAAGCACTTTGCTGTCTCTGGACGTATGAAACAACAAAAAGTAGAATCACATCGTTTGATGCATTTTTCTTATTAAGGACTAAGGTTACTTATGATTTTGGGCACTCACGGGCCACTATTTCTCTGATTAAAAATAGGTCCATGCCATACTACATCGCTCTCTTCTGATAAAATCTTTCACACGGTGGCATAACACATTCTAACACCATTACCTGATTACAAATATATGTGTATATGAAAATGATCAAAGAAACCTATGTTGAAATGTATGAATGACACAGCATGTGCTACAGACACAGCTGTAACAAAGCTGGGCTTTGATCTGACAGCGAACGCAATACTGCCTGTTTTCCTGGGGGCTGGTCCAGCTCTGACAGATTCCGATTTTCCTTTAGGTTCCCGAATCCTCCACCATTAACCTTCTCCATCTACTCGCAGAAACAACGTGCCAAGCCTTTTGGAAGATACTGGCACGTATTTGATCAAGAGGACTTCCAGCTTCAAAATCCTGGCTACTAAACCCTACCTCCTTGGCCCTGCAGCACAGTGTCTGGTGAAGGCTTGCAGAACTGTTTGCAGCGACTGCAACTCCAGTGGGCTGTGCCTGTTAAGTGGGAGCTGCACTCCGGTATGCCAAAGGAAGCGCGGCAACCTTGAGCCTGAGGCTGGCAGCTAGAGCTGAGCGCACGCCGCTGCCCAGCCCATTAAAAGCCACCTCAGGTTTAAAAAACTGTCTCTTGAGTCAGGCACCTCTGGGTCTCAGAAACTGTCCGCTGACACCTTGTAGCTACTCACGACTACAAGAGAAAACAAGTCTCCCAGGATACTCAGACGCTTGCAGCTTGCTTAGCGATGACAGCACCGCAATTACGTCCATGATTTATTAGTAATACCTGCCACATACCAGGTAGAGGGTGAGAACAGTCCTCGCTGCTGTTTGCACACGGAATGACTGCATGAGCACACTAAAACTTTCCAAGTTTGTTCACGCACCTAAGGAGAAAGCCCAAGTGAGAGGGATACTGAAGGATCTCTGGCTACTACTTACTTCGGTGATCGGCAGGAATCAGTCAGACCACAGGCATCAGTAATATCCATACCCAGACAAACAGGGCTCCAGCGGTGTCTGCTCTGCCCAGATGAACCTTCATGCCTCCAGTGACCTGAATTTCTCCAGCGCTGCCCTATTTCAGATCCACCCCGCTGATGCTGCTATTGTCTGTTTTCTTCCTGCTTTTTGCATGGACATCTCTGCCTTTTCTTTTGCAGTTCATGTACAAAACACTTGCGGAGACCATTATTCTACCTTTTCATTTAAAGTTCTTCTCAAAATTCAGCTGGCTTGTTTACAACAGCACAGATTGCTGGTAGTTAAAATAGCACGTTGAAAACAAAAGCTTCTTACTACAATTCTGATCACTCCGCCATAGGCACCCCCCTCCCAAAAAAAAAAAACCCACAATAAAATCACACATATATTTGAATAAAGGCCAGTCAACACCTGAGGGCAAACAGTGTTGTCCTTCCTTCAGAAACCATCTAGCACGCTGTGAACAGCCCAGCAAGAGCACAGATAGGTACCTGCATATACAGTGAAATAACACTTTTTTTTATTAACTGAAATATTAACACGCAGGTTACAAGAAGTCCACTGTACACATCAACAGAAACAAAAGATTCTGCAATACAGCATGTGCATTTGTTGGTTTTTCTCCTTGATTTAACAGATGTTTGTTATTTGCAATCTTCATGACAGAAGGACTCAGCCGAGAAGTGGAGGGATTACAGAGATGGGATGTTCGACTAGTTGAAATTCCTTTCGAGCAACAGGGAAGAATCCTTCCTTTAAGGTAGCAACAAGGCAGAAGGTCCTACTGAATTCCTGCAGTGCTGGCCTGTCTTCATGATACCCATGTAAAAAAGCAAGATGGGATGCGAGCTCCACTGAAAGCTGCCTGTGTTACTAGCATTTGAAGCCCGCAAGGTTAAATCCAAGTCCAAAGGTGCTCTTTACAAACCACTGAAAGAGTTTTTGGCCTCTTCCATTAAAAGCTTTTTGAAACATCTGCAGGCAAAGAAAAAGAAAGAGGCATCTTGCAACTTTCAGATCTGAAAGAAAAACAGAGGCTTACCTTAAAGACACAAAATAACACAAACTCTCCACCTTGTTATGGCTGCTGAACTTCTATCGCCTGGTCAGCCTATTAAAACTGCGAGAGGAGGAGCGGGGACAGAGTTTGTGTGACAGGTAGAGTCGCATCAGCTTGGTGATCCTACTGAAGTTTAGTATTTGCTGCCAGACCAGAGGGGAGAGGAAGGACTTACAGCCAGCCAGGACACAAGGATAAAAGACACATACTCACAAAGTGTCAGAAAATAAGTTTTTAGAAATGTTTCTTTGTCAAATACTGACTCAGAATTGGAGTGGGAGCATTTCCTTTTTTTTTGTTTTTTTTGNGCTTGGTGATCCTACTGAAGTTTAGTATTTGCTGCCAGACCAGAGGGGAGAGGAAGGACTTACAGCCAGCCAGGACACAAGGATAAAAGACACATACTCACAAAGTGTCAGAAAATAAGTTTTTAGAAATGTTTCTTTGTCAAATACTGACTCAGAATTGGAGTGGGAGCATTTCCTTTTTTTTTGTTTTGAGATGCAAATGAAAAGTTAAGACAAGAGGTTAAACCAGGGAGTTCAAAGCTGCTGACTTCATGGGTTATCTTGTGCAACGCTGAGCACGTCCACCGGAAAAGCCAGGAGGACCAGTAAAACATGTTTTATTCCTGACAGTAACTAAGTGGTTAATTTCTTCCACTCAAGAGCTGAAAAATCTGCCAAAGCAGAAGACCAGGCCTAAGAGATCAAATTACATATGAGGAGGGGGTGGAGGGGGAGAAGAAGAAAAGAAAACAAGTATTCTGAACCGCTGCACTGGGTTAGACCCAGCAGGGATTAGGAGGAACGTGGAGGCGGCGATATTTATCCAGCATTATCTCCGCGGCAGCTGAAAGGGACTGCAA
This sequence comes from Chauna torquata, assembly GCA_013399475.1. NCBI lineage: Eukaryota > Metazoa > Chordata > Aves > Anseriformes > Anhimidae > Chauna > Chauna torquata. Next base: position 96,187 of record VXAL01015259.1, read on the forward strand.
ACACACACGCTTTCTTGTGAGCCAGCCTTGTCATTTAAATTTCAGGAACATCAACCCGTACTGAACATGCTAACTCTGGCCAATATTAAAAACCTTTTGTACCTAAGCGATTGAATTAGCATTACTGGAACAGCTGAAATGTCTCTCTTCCACTCGCTCTCCACCCAACCTGTGCAATCGCCTTGGGCACACCTCGCGTACAAACGTGCCAAGCACACTTCCCACTGCCACAGCGTACGGATCCCCAGAGCACTTGAAAAGCAAAGGGGAAAAAAAAGAAATCACAGCTGACACGTGCTTATTCCCTAAACAAGCAAACAATCCATCAATCCTAGTATCGACTGAAGTCCCTCGCCTTGAACATCACCGACCAACGGCGGTCCCGCGGAGCCGGACACCAGGCTTCCCGCGAGTCCTCGCTCGCCCAAGCGCCGTTTCTCACTGAATTCAACAAAAATGAAGATCGTTTTCCGAAATGGAGAAGATACCAAGTCACACGCAGGAGCAAAGTAGCCTTCAGTATTTGGAGACTAGGATACGTTCAATTGCAAGGACCGCTCTTCTCTAGGGAGCTAATCCTGAACAGTCACGCCTCTGAAGAGCACCAACGTCCGTGGATAAAACCTTTACAGGATCACAGAACACACATTTCCTGACACTGTAATGAGGGTATTCTTTATCTTTATTAGGTTTTTTTTTTTTTTTTTAAAATAATACAGTGCCTTCCAGTGAGGGATTCAAGACTCCGCTAATTCATTCACAGCGGAGTATATATTTTTTGAGAAAGTGGAAGTCCTTTGTAACCATCTAAATTTCACCAAAAAAAAAAAAAAAAGGCGTCTACAATCACTTGGTTTGAATTACAGTCTTTATCCACTTCCAGTGTCTACCCTTAACCTCCCTTAGATTTGCAGGTGAAATGCCCGGTATAAGAAATTAAACATACACTCCCAGAAAGGAGAAGCTGCCGGTTAATCACAACTGCCCACAGCAGCTGTCCCCTCCAAGCATTTCAGCATTTGATTTTGTTGTCAGGACACAATATGAGAAGTTTTAAGAGGCCTGCTAGGACTGTCACGTGAAGGCAGGACCAGTAGTTTCCCTTGTGGAGAGGGGGGCCAGCAGGCACAACCTTCAGACAGAAATAAGCTATCTCACCTCGGAGAAAAGCAAACGAAGACGTGCACACACCTCCCTCCTGGTCCAGCTGCAGCCAGCGTGCAGAGAGGCATCCATTTTCCTGCACTGCTTAGCGTAATGGGATGCCGTTCAGGCCCTAGACCTCGTGCTAAACCTTCACAAGGGTTTGAAACACCGGTGTTTCAATTCCCAGATGTAAAACACATTCAAAGAAGCGTTTTAATTTGAACTTTTTTGGAAAAGCTAGGTAACAGTCCCTCTAGGTTGCACCATTAAAACAAAGCAAAAACCTGACACAGAATTCATCAGGGCAAAAGTTTTTAAATTAAATTCTTTCAGAATGAATTTCCTTGGTACACGTAGAATATAATACTTGTTATATTTACATTTACAGTTAGAAAATGGAATGAGACCGTGGAATGCCTCCACATGTTCTGCCTTTCCAAGCAAAAGAGTTATGCAAGAAAATAAGAAAAGATAGTGTAAAAAAAGAAATCTGTGCTACTGGTCTCCAGTAACCCCAAACTCTGCCTCTCCGTGTATTTTGAGAAACTCAAAGCTCCTTTCTATTCTCCCCCTCTTTACCCTACCTGTCATTAATCAGAGCCATTCGCAGAGCAGATATATTACATGTGGTCTGAGGTTTACTGCTGTTGGCATGAGTAACGATTGTAGATCCTGTCTGTCCGCATACCAGACAGAAAATAAAGAAAAGTGCGCAAGTACCAATGAATAGCAAGTCAGCATCCTATGAGCTTCCAGCCCTGCTTCGCACTGGCCCTATAGCTGCCACATCTGGCATTTGAGGCTCAACTGCGTCACTTCAGGGCTCACAGAGACAGAAGTAGATTTTGAAGACCAACACAAAGGATTAGAAACAAACAACAACAACAAAGTAGAACACCCGCCATTGCTCTGAAAATGCGATGTGTAAGCGTGCTGAGTGAGAGACCGGGGCCCATCAGCCCCGTGTAAGCCCCGAGTGCCTCAGCCCACCTTCCCCACTGCTGGCAGCAGCACCCACACAACCGTGCGGTGCCCTGTTCAAGACCTGGAGCCATTCCTCACTACGGAGCCATACAAATAATAGTGCTGGCATCCCAAAGGGGCCAGGAGAGCTGTTGATTCCAAACACTGAGAAAATCATCTTACTGACACGTACTGATTTGCGTGGACAGTTTAACTTCACTGGCCTTTCCCAATGAAAGATCTACAAACAATTCAAAAGAAAGAAACGTGAATGCAAGAGCGGACCAGGTACAGATGCATTTCAGCGATCATTCAAAGACCATCAGACAGACCACAGAGCCACGCAGCGCGGACAGACCCGCTTCCACCTGAAATGGGAGCGCTGCAGCTAGCACTCAGTAACTGGCCGCGCTCCAGCCCAAATCTGGGGAAGGCAATGCCTCAAATTCCTAGAGAGCTGACGGATACCCAGACATGCAACAGCGCTGCAATGGAGACAGCACTCTGAAAACACAGCCTTGTGAGAAACCTCTCCTCGAGCGAGGAGCTCCCCTCGCTCCCCTGGGTGCCTCTCCTGATCCAGAGGCGTTCCCTGCAGTTCCAGGGAGAAGACGCTGCCCTGCCATTACAGTCACAGCTTCTCCTATTTCTGATCGAGCTCCGCTCCATATTCCAGTTTCATGTCACTGATACGTGAGTCAGTTAAACTGCATGTTATTTCTGCAGACTGTGAGCGCCTCTGGTATAGGCTCTTATGGATATCTTGTTCTTACTTCTCCATGAAGGAAAAGCCATGAAATGCTCTCAGTAAAAATAAACAATGTCCAGCACTTTCTGAAGTCGCATTTCTCTCCCAATATGTTACAAGAGGAATGGAAAATACCGCATACTGCCCAGGTAGGATACAACAGACACTCCTCCGTTTGTTTGACTTTACCGGATGGTGTCTAATCTAAAAACTGGGCGTTACACGGATGATATCTGAAATTTAGTGCAGAAAGCCCACGCTTAACTTCACTGGCCACAGTGCATTCAGACTCCCTGTAGAAGTTCCTCTGCCTGCACAGCCAGCTTAGATACATTGGATCAAGTTATTGCAACAATAAAGATTAAACCCTCCAAAATAAGCGAACAGTCAAAAGCAGCCTATAACATGCACCATTAAAGGACAAGGAAGGCTACGGGTCATGCCAACAAGAGGTTGGAAAACCCAGAGAGAAAGCCATCTGGTTTTTGGTGGGCCACGCATCCCAATTTCCCTTCCTTCTCTTGGTTCAGCTCAGAGTCTGTGCAAGTCTCGCTCCTGGAACGTGGCCAGAAGATTTTCAGAGGGTGAAAGAGAGCTGCTGTGTTCCCCTAATCCCTCCCTCCAACGTGTACCTTAGTTATGGTGCCAGCAGAACCGACTTTAAAATTAATCTCAAAGCAGAAGAAGGTTTGGAGAAAGAAACAGCCTAGAAATCTCCAGCAGCTCTGGAGTGAAGGAGAAGATAAAGCCAATGGTTCACTGATATTGTGAGTGCGAGATGAAAGATACCACAGAGGTAATACAAAAGGATGTTAAACCGTGTAGCATACCAGTTATCAGATCAAGAAAAAGTGCAGAGGAAAAGCCCCACAGATTATGGGAGTTCTCATCTTGTAATTACACCTGGAGAGTTACACGAAGGATGTCACAAGGTCAGTGGGAGGATTAGCAGGTTATCGTTTTGGGAAGAGCTGATAACAGCTTGGTTCACTTTTGCTTAGAGTGTCAAGCCCTCAAACTTGATCTGGCTTTTAAGATGAAAAATATTTTAGGAAAAAAAGTTAAGAGGAAATTAACCATTCAGCTTAAACATACACGCATGGAGTGGACACACCACAGCTTTATTTCCAGCTCTTCTTCAGATTTCTCCTGTAATTGTCAACAAACCAGTTACCGTGCTTGTGCCTCCACTTCTTCCAAGGGTAAAAGACTTTCAGTCACCTGGCTTCTGGACAAGCTGACCACTGACCTGGTCCCAGCCTCGAGATCCCCTGGTTCAATGAGCACGTGAAACATTCAGTAACACACCCCGTACACCACCCTCCAGTTTATAAACACCTTGGTCTTATACTTCTTACACGGCACTCACATTCTTTATTTCAAAAGAACACTGCCTTGTGGCAGCCTGGCTATGGCAGAGGACCGGATAAAGACTCCGAGCCACGCTCGATGCAGACTTTTCACAGCTCGTGCAGGGTGTGTTCAATATCAGCAACACATCCTGCACAATCTGCGAAAAGGCTGCACACACAGAAATTACAGCAGACATGAAAAGGAGCTAGATCCAAGGATAACACATATTTTTTCCCCCTCATACAGAAACACTTCATTTGTATTCAATAGAAAGAGAAGCTTTTCGTGTGTCGGAACACCAAGAAGCCTATCCCAAGGGGGAAAAACAGGAGAAGCAGATATCTCAGATGACAAGCTGTTCCACATAAATGTGCTGGGACTCCCCTAGGTCTCCAGCACAGCGGAACAACAGAAATGTAGTGAGCTCTACAGCATGATGACAAAAGTGCCCCAAACCGCTTCAGTCTTGAAAGCTGCGAGGAGTCAACAAAGTCGCAATATATTAACTGGAATATACAAAGGCTTCCACTAATGCGTGTTAGTACTGATTACCGCCCTTTTCTGAATTTGCCCTCTTCAAGCTTCTTGTAATATTGCAAGAAAAAGCAAACATGAACAGCAATGAAGAACAGCCTATTCTGAAACCACTTCCAGGAACAGGGATTGTTTAAACAAAATACATTAAGTGAAACCATCTGTATTAAGGGTCAAACGCCATCTGAGGCTGAATGTACAAAAATAGCCATTTTGCAAAATTTAGGCAATTATCTATTTTTTTTTTCTTTAATACGAATGATCGGTTGCATGGAGGTGTTACCCAGGGGGTAAAATTAAGAGAGACATTTAACTGCAGCTCCAGCGCCAAGAAAACGCTGATGTCAACCTTGGTGTTGCCCTCCCAGCGTGCTTGGAGGAAGGATTTTCAGTCCCAGTCCCTGCGCATCCCACTCGGAGCAGCGGGCGGGCGCCAGTTAGGCAATCGTCCCTGGTGCTGGGCGCGTGGGAGGGGTCCTCCCCGCCACCGCGTCACCCGGTGCCAGACAGTTGATCTGAATCACAAGGGATGTTGTTTTCCCAAGACTTGCTGGCGAGAGGTAGGTGACAGAAGAGGTTCAGGAAAAAAAAGAAAAAAAAAAAAGGGGATTTAAAGTTATAAAGAGATAAAAGATATGTTTTAACCCATTTCAGCAGGGGGTGTTAGTGCTGGAATTCAGGAGGATTCAAAGACGGTTGGCCATTGCTAATGACAATAAACGTTAAGCTAAAATACTCAACGTTTACACGAAGCATGCAAACAGGCACCTTGATCCCCTCCTGCCCCAAAAGACTCACACAACTCCTACCCAGCGCACCTGAAGCCTAATTTTAATCGGAGCAACATGGAAACCGTGGTGCCTCGAAGCAAAAGGAAGGGCAAGAGATCTTGGATACGAAGCTCCTCAAGCATTTATTTGGACACTGCACAGTGAGAGCAGTTCACAATTTACAAAGGGGGGCAAAGTGCCACGCAGGGGAACCTGCCCACAAAGATCCTGCTTGCCGCAGCCGAGTGAGAACAACCGCATCTGAGCATGGTCTTAGTCACCTGCTGTGGATTTGATAAACTCCAATTAAGCGCAGAAGTATTTCCGTATGTATCACTAGTGAAGTCAGACTGTAATCAAATATTGCAGCTGCAAAAGCAAAAAATCATTAATCATTTTTTCTGGAAACCAAGCAGATGGTGACGACAGAAGTAAAAACTACAATTCATTTGTTTTCAACAGAACTGCCAGCAAGAAGGCCAAAAGAATACCAATTTATTTTATATATATATATATAATACATATTTAAGCATTTACATGCCAACATGTTTCACGCCTGGCAGCTTTTTAAGCAGACAAATATTTAATGGATCCAACATAAATGCAAATATCAGCTATCGAAAGTCAAATTGCACAGCTATGATGTAATGAAATAGCTTTGCTTTATGGGACTGAGGTCACAGGTTTGAAATATGGCCTTAGGTGTAAAACAAAACAAAACAAAAAACTTTCACAGAAGTTGCAAAATTGTAATGCAATTACTTGCCTAACTCTAAAACGTTATAGATATTTAAATTCAACTCTGAAGACATGAGTCATTAATTTGCATAAGCATTGCTGACAAACAGACTGCTTTTCAATCAAAACAAACTAATGAAGCTCTCATGGTCTGAATATAATAGCTACAGCAAGAGAGTTAAAGCTCAACTATAACACTGAAATGCGTACACTACAGCCACAAAACAGTTTTATATTCCTGATGATAAAGCATCAGAATGGACTGTACGCATGGAAGAACATATAGATCAATAAAGAACCCAGTGGAAGCAAGCTCACGGAATGGGTATATTCCGAGTGAATTAGTGGATACAGGGGAACCGAAAGCCTAGCGAGGAATCCTCTTGCAGGCATTCAAATGATCAGCAGCTTGAAATAAGCCAGCCATAGAGAGGTAATCGCAAACCCCGCGAGCGAGAAGATTTTTGATTTAGTTTTGCAGAGCAGAACAAGGCCAGGCCGGGGGGACAGGTGGGAACATTCACTCCGAACGCTTTAGCACCCAGTGAAGGAACGCAGCTACCAAGTCACCCCAGCGGCATTCCCGAGGATGCCCAGACACTGAGCTGCCCTACTCAGCAAAGCCGAACAAGCAAAGCCAGGCTTTCTCATTTTTCTTCATCCTTGGCTCTCCAGAAACTGGTCCTTTTATTTTCAAAAGAGCCCCTCTGGAGGACAACCACACCTGCAAGGGACAGCTACCTCTGATGCATCTCACTTGGTCTCGCTCAGATACAAAGTTCAGCAGTTGAAGTTGTGTTGAAAGTGGCGTCCGCTATCCAGAGGGGACATTCTTCAGGTTTTTTGGTTGTTTCCTCCTATTTTCTGCTATTTCTACTGGGAGGAATAGTCTCAGTCTGTTTTGTATAACAGGATGCCTTGCAAACGAGCAAAACTGGTTCTCAAATTTCAAAGCATATATATTAGGGATCCAACAGGGAATTTATGAAGCCCAAAACATTATCTTTTGACTTCACTGTTACACGTCCATATGGATACTTTCTCCTTCCAGAAATATATCACAAAATCATCTGTGGTTTTGAGGACCCCAACTACTCCAGTGGTTTAGCATCACAGTAAGTTTTAAAAATAAAACCACCAATACACCAAGAGCATCATAACAGACTTGGATTATTCCACCTGTGACAGGAACCAAAAACATTTTAAGAATAGCACATCTACTCCCTGGAACTACCTCATATGAATCAACGTTAGGTTTGAAGGAGGGAGGTATCCCGTAGCCATTTTGTCTAGCTGCGGATGGACATAACGGGAACAAACAGCGTGCGGTAACAGCAAGCCTCCCTGCGGCGGTGACCCCAGAAGCAGCGAGTGCTTCCACCACCACCTGTAACCCAGCGAAGATCTGCACACGTGTTTGCAAAGCACAGCGTGGTTCCTTAACAGGATCTGGTCTCTCAGGGCAGATGGGATGGCCCAAGAGCAATCCCAGCGCAGCGACAGCCCAGCTCGTAACGCTGCAGAAACCATCCCAAACTGCGGACAGTTGAAAACGTTGAGGAGAACGGATGAGCAGAGGCCAAACCAAGAGGCTGCCCCCCTGCCTTCCTTCCTGTCCCTCCCAATAAGTTATTCATTAACATACCAAAACACACATATCAATGAAGAATTCGTGGAGATTCCCTGAATACCAAAACACTGAGTATAATGGCAAGCAGAGCTAGCTCAACACCCTCTTCCAGCTCCACACCCTGCCCCGGGTGGATCGCTGTTGTAAAGCTTCGCTTGTATTTACAGGGCAAAAGTCTTCACTAAACCCCTTCACCACCAGCGCCTTCCACGAACTCAGAACATCTCCAAACGCAGCAGCGACCACGAATGCTGCGTCTTTAAATCCGTCCCCATCTCCTCTTCCAAGTTTCTGTTTGAGCTGTTGCAGCTCCCTCAGGACTCCATGACTCACTGCATTTTCGGGATGACGCAAGCATGCTCTTCTGCACAACTTCAAAACAGGCTCCAAACATTTCCAGTCAAAAAGCGGCCACCAAAGAACCGTGTAAATCAGGTGTTCCTACTGAGCAGGCATCACCCCTGTGAAGCAGGGAACAGACCTCAGTTCCCTTCCTTATTGGAAATGTATTAATCACTGGCACTTCTATTCTGAGGGAATACTTCTAGGAATGCTTAACTTTCCACTCTGAGATCCAGGGGGAAATAGTTCACTCTTGACTAAATACCCACGAGTGCTGGCCCACCACCTCCTCCGGCCTCCTGCCGTCGGCTTGCTGTTCCCGGGGTGCCGCAGCGATGCGAGTCTCTGTCCTCAGACTGCATCCTTTCAAAGCACCCTGCAAATATAAAACCTGTCCCAACTTCTCCACACCGGTTCCCAGTTTCTCAGTTCTACCTGCCAGCAAATCTGGGCAGGTAAGGAAAGAGAAAAGACATCCAAGGAGGGAGAATTAGGGTAACACTCAAACAGGCTGAGCACTTGTACCAACGGATGGATTCCACAAAAAGACCCGAAAAGCTGCCAAGTGCAAAGATGCATGCACAAGCGTGGCACTGGGGAAGGCATCTTCCATGTCTCAAGAGTAAATTCTCTCTTCTTCTGAAGCCCTTCACTCAGCTTTCCATGTTCCTCCAGTCACTTCAGGTCAGAAGACAGACCCTTTATGCACATTTTTTACTTACAGGAATGGAAACAACAGCAAAACAAACAGTGGGCTTCTGACTTATGTTTGCTGCCTTGTAGCAAAGGCACCTGAAAAATTTTGTTTTCTGCTTGTAGCTTTCAGCTTTTATCCACTCCGAAAGATGTCACTGCAACAAGAGAACTGGAAGTGACATAAAAATGTAAAACTGAACCATGAAGTAGAAAAAAATCAGAAAAAGTTGAGAATGTCTTGTTTTTATCATCTACACTAACAGCGGTAATAAAAATTTTAGGAAAAAGGCATCCTTGCTAGAGAGCCTTCTCATTCCCTTCAAGCCAAGTTAAATAAGATAAAGGTCTAAAACAAACCCGTCCGTACTTCACTCTTTACAGCATGCAACACAGAGGCAAAACCTTTTGCTAGCAGAGGGTTCATGACTACTGACTTGCAAGCCCAACACCGGCAGTCACAGGGATCAGCAGACCTGGGCTTGGGTACGCAAGGCAAGGGCAGGCAACACCTAAAATCCATTTTCTCACATTACAGCGAGAATCGCACATTGCTCATGACCAGCACTGTCACAGACATGGCAGGCTCTGTGACCAAGCATATGGAGCCGCCAGGCAGCCTGGGGTCACCAGGAGAAGAGCAGGCAGAGGGACTGGAGCACGCACGTGCTGAGAAGTGCAGGAGGGCTTCGCGTGATTCGTGAACCAAGAGTTCAGCAACCGCTGCCCTGGCTCCGCTGCTCCTGGAAAACAGTGACTTAAGAGGATATTTGCAAAATTAACTTTAATCCTTATTTTCAGCAATACAAAAAAAAGGCACAGCACGTGCCTAGTAATTCTCTGTATAGACATTGGGAGTTTTATACTGAACCTTAAATTAAAAAAATGCATCTAGAGTGTAAGTATACTTAAACAACTTTATTTGGATATATTTTTTTATGGGTATTTACAATATCTTGCAATGACAGAATTGAGAAGCCAATTCATGATGAAAAGAGCAGGTTTTCTTAAAAGACAAGGACAGTTTTGAACTGTGAACTAAAAACTGTATATATGGCATGCTTTTTCTCACAATCAAATTATCAGGTATTTATCACATTTCTGTAGCTAACTAAATTTCTTTTTCTAAATTCCTAAATCTTTTAGTTCACTTCTACAGCAACAAAGAAGCACAGAGCCACAAAGATGCAGCTCTGAGGCAGGCTAAATGCATCAGTGTAGGAAACTGGCCAGCTTTTAAACTGCTCGAAAGCTTGTGCCTTCCAATCAGACTGGATTTGCAGCCTGGGAAGCAAGGACACACTGAGGACAGCGATTAGAAAAGTGTCAGGAATTATGATTCACAGAGGTGAATCACCATCAAGTCCCCTGGGGGTGGGATTTAGGATAGGCATGGCAACCGCAGCCCTGCACAAGATTACACAACCCCTGTCAGCAAGCACAGGCATCGGGATCGTTGCCTCGCAGGCAGCGTTCAGGTCCTCGTTCCCAGTCCTCTCCCCGCCGCACAGCACAAGGCGGCCGCAGCTCTTGCTGCGTTGTTTCCACTCGCAGCTTGGTCTCAGTTGCCCAGAAGCCCACACACCAGCACAGCCCCGCTGCCAAGCACGTGATAGCCCTGGCATGGAAGTCACACTCGATCTTCTCAAGAACGGTTTGTTATTCCACAGCCACGGATCAGCCAGCTTCCCTCTAGCTTCACATGGGAACCGCGGCGGCGGTGTGCTTCACTCCACTCTTTCCATTTCAGACATTACCTTTGCACGGCACAGACTTTACGCTTGCGCAATAGCTTTATCTCAAGCAGAAGCTTGCCCACGCTCAGACATGCCACCCAGCCAAAAAGTCTGTGAAGCTTGCAGAAAGCACGTTTTGATCCATAAGGAACTCAAATAAGACGTGTTTTTATTAGGGTCCTTTGAATCACAGAGGTGAAAACAGGGAGGGAAGTTCTGCAGTCTGTATTTGAAGACAGTCAACTTTTTTGCTCAAGTAGAAACTGTGGAATTTGGCCTGCAGTGCTTTACCCAAGAAGCCATCTGATCTCATGACCAAGGGCACGCAAAGTGATGGGGGTGGTGGGGAGGAAGAGACGCAGGAAGATGGAGCTCTTATAGTAAACATCTGAGCTGTCTGGAATAAAGGCTGTGCTATTAAAATGAAGCTGCTGCTGGTTTTCCAGTATCTTTTCCTCTGTTTATCTCAGTTGCCATGGCTCTCACTTGAATCATCTGCACAAATTACATACACATGTCTCAGGCCACATTATTTCCACTCACTCCACAACCCCAGATCGACTTTCACTCACCTGGCAGCCACTCATGCCAAACAACGTCATCACGCCCAGCGACGGAGAACTGCTTCACTGACACCGCTGATTAGAAACTGCTGTCAATTACTTCAAATAAGCTATTAGTATTTCAGGAAATGCAACAAAGAGGAAGAACACAGAAAAAATGGCATCCTGCTACCCGCCAGAACGCAGGCTCCAAGGGGGTAGAGCTTGCCACGGTGACGTGGGACGGGACATGGTGACGGCTCAGCTGGAGCTCTGAGCTGCCCTGCCTGTCTGCTGCACAGGCACCAGTGACATCGAAAGGAACGGAGTCAAAATCCAGCTCGCTGGCACTTGAAACCATCTAAATAATCACAGTCCAATAGATCGTCCATCCTCTGACTGTGGTCACGTGCCAAGCGTCCCGAACTAATCCTTACACAGCCCCGAGTCAGACGCCAGCCCAGTGAAAGAGGGCCAGGCTGTGCCGCTGGTGCTGCTAAGCTGCAACACTCACAGATACTTTATTGTGCCGTACGCCGAGCTCGCTAAGATAACTCTAAAGCACCCTACACCTTCCGTGACAAAGATCTATTTTCTGAGTATTACTCTCTGCACCAGGAAGTTTACAACAGGGAACCGCGTCCAACCTTAAACACACGGCACGAGAACCAACCTGCCTCGCCAGTGCCGTGCCGCAGTGGGGACACGGAGGCTTTCTGCCGCTCCTCCCGCTGCGTGCTCACCAGAGCATTCAGAAACAGAGGCCGAGAGCTGGCGCTGTCTGAAGGCAGCAGCTGAAGCAGCGCTGGAGACATCTGTCTTTGCCCAGACAGAGGATACGCTGCCGCTAGAGACACGAAGACGGCTCAGAGACTGCTGTCCTCCAGCGTCAGAGAGCAGACGTGCACGCCACGAGGAGAGGCTGGTGCATCTCAGGTTGCAACAACAAGGAGCCCTCAGCATCTGCGCTGGGAACGACTCTTTGTCTGGAGTCGAGCAAGATGGAAATGTAAGGGAAAGGCTCTTGCAGTCTGCAGGAAGCCCAGGTTTCTCCTGCTCACCTGCACAAAACCTCCTTCAGCGCACTAACCGTGTGCTGGTACCCGCGCGCCTGGGTCGCACAGCTGAAGAAACACAGAGGTCTCACGAGGCTGAGAATGGAAAATCGTTTTCTGTAACACCAATGCTCGCTTCCTGGGAATTTAAGAGCAAAATTAAACAAGAAAACTGTCACTGTAATTTCTATAGTTTAATATAAGTCCTACGTTAGCTAAGGAGCAGGCCCTGATTTCAGAATCTCTGTTGTCTTCAACAGACCCATTAAACTAGATTATCCTAGAGGAAACTCTGGTCTTTACTTGGTATTCCTCCTGTCTTTCTTATAATCCCGGGATATAGCTGCAAGTTATAAAAACAGAAAAAACACTAGTGATTTGCCTTTACTGCATTGCTGCACAGTTCTGCACTGAACTGAACACAGCACAAATTACCATGCTGGTTGCAGCATACGAGACTTCAGAAGCCCAGTAAATTGATCCTGAATTCTTGAGATTGCTGATTTGCTCCACGACTGTACCTACTAGAAAGGTTCTCCTTGCACCAGCAGCACGAAGTCCACTAAAATAACTCAGTACTGGATGGGTTCATAAATGTTTCAATAACCAGAATGCTATCGTACAGAATCACCAAAAACCAGCAACAACAACAACAAAAACCCACACTGCTCATTTTTGTCTTCTTCTACTGCTCTGATATTCTGGGAGAATTTTCCTGGAGTTGAGTGAAAAGATAATATACAGTGGAATGAAAGGGTTAAACACGTATAAACAGAAGCAATGTGGGAAACAAATATGCACAATTTTGGTGGCCTAAATAAATCCCAGCACAAACGAACATGACAGCGGTCATTCTCTTCTCAAAATGCAAGTTCCCCAAAGTGACGGATATGTTGCAAGGCAGAGCTTTTGTGAGCTTACAGTGATTCACTCAAACATTTGCATCATTTTCTTGATCATGGTAGATAAATGGAGAAGAGAAATACAAAGTGGGACTGCAGCACTTCCACAACTCAGAGAGAAATTGGTGTTTGTCAGAGTAATTGTACCTGCCATCCTTTATTAGAAACTGTATTTGAAACCCAGATAATAGCCAACATAGGCTTTTTCAAAGCAAAAAAAATCCTCACTTTTTTATTCTTTAACCTTAAGTAGAGAATATAATTTCTGCGCGGTGTCAGGAAATTGAAATGAGGCTGTGAAGAGAAGATTTCAAAGTCTCAGTGAGGACCTGCGAGACTGGCCAGCTAGAAGGGGGCAGAAAGGGAGACGTGGGGGTGGGAATGGGGAGATGGGAGAAGCACAGAGAGCCTGACCAGCAGGGCAAGCACTGCCCAAGTCCTACACTCACCCCAAAATGAACAGCCCCAGCTCCGGCTGTCTACCACACGGCAGCAGTAGCCACCTGTGCGATACGCTGTGCCAAAGACATGAAAAATCGGGGTGCTGCTGCTTTGTGCCCCTCCCCACCCTGCTCGTCTCCTCTCCACAGCACAAGACGGAGCGCTTCCCCCAGCACTAGTGCTTTCTGGCTTTCCGCTTCAGGAAGATCTGCTGCAATTAACCCAGACCTGCGTACGTGCCAGACTGACCGGCTGGCAGCGCGTTGACAGCTGAGCTCTGCCTGCTTCTGCCTCTACGCCTGGGCTACATTTGGCTGCAGGTTATTAGGTACGGACTGGTACAGCACTAGGGAAGCCTGCTTAAAATGAACTGTTCACTTGGAAAAAAGTCAGCTAATGGGTTCACTGCCTAAAATAAATCAGCAGTGGCACCTGGATTGTGCCTTTGTGTGCATCTCTGGAGAGACCAGAGAAGGTGCCTGAGCAGCCTTCAAGAGGCTGAGAAGACGTGGGTGTGTGCCACCCTGGGTGACAACCCATCCGAGCAGTGCTCCGACGACAGGAACCTGTCATTTAGCTCATCTGATTGCTCCACGAAGAAGTTCTACCAGCACATAATGTTCCAGGCAGAGATTTAACGGGAACTGACCACGTGCCAGTCAGAGCAAACTGGCATCAGAGAGCGAGATATTTACACCTGTACTTAGCATGCAAACAATTCCTATAAACGACTCCTTATTTATACCAAGATCTGCAGTGGGGAAGCACACACCAGTCGGCAAGTTCAAGCCCTCCTTCCAGCAGTGATGTTTTTATTTTGAAAGGCTGTCACCAAGCGGCAGTACTCCGAACGGCTGCTGCACGAGTCACAGCAGAGCCACGGCTGCACCGGCCGCTGGAGCGACGCGAGCAAAGCATCCCACGTCCCAAGCCGCTCTCTGCATCTGAGCACACTGATGGAAGTGTTGGGATAGATCATGCAACAAAACCAAAGTAATTTTTTCATGGCTTAATTAAGAAAGGAACTTCAAATACTGCCAGGTTTGTTCTTTCAGTATAAAAACAGATAAATTCAGTTTCTGATCCTTTCTCCTTTGAAGCAGGCAAATCATTGACAACAAAGTCTAAAGATACTGTTTCATATGAAACTGCAGCTAGAGGGGCATGCAGGAGAGGTAAATGAAGGATGCAGCATATTTTAGACAGAAGGAAGGAAGTCACAGCCTCCCACCTTAATGTGCAACGTAAATCAAAATGCAGCAGTTTACACCTGACATGAAACGATATGTTTGTTGGCTTTTTTAAACCATTATACTAAGTGTTTTCCCAAAGCACTCAAAAAAGCAGTTTTTAAGAATAAATACATCTATACAAAACAAGCATTTGAGCTTTTATCTGTGAATCAGGCTCTGCTTGATCGAGCCTGTCTGGATGAGTTGTTAGAAGAGGCACTAGCACCATGCCCCCGGGCACGCGGCGCTCCTCAGCTGCATCAGGCACACCACCACCCCGTTTAGGAAGCACATGATCTGCTCGTTTCATCCGATACCTGGAAATCGCCGTCTGCAATGCAGGAGTAGCCAGGCTGCGCTTTCTGTTATTCCTGCCAAGCAAAAAGCCATAGTTTCTCTCTTAAATTGCTTGTACTCTTAATTTTTTGAAGTTGTCGATTTCTGTATATAACCGAAGGTGAGTAAGGACAGGCAAGGCTGTTCCAAGGAATCACTAATATCTACATCAGCACCAACCAATCTTTGCAGGTGAGAGCTGGACATCGAATAGCCGAGCACTGACGGAGCACACGGTTCCCAAGCAGTCTCTGGACAACCGGCTGTCAGCGCTTTAGCAGAGCTTCAATACACCATAGCTAAAGCTTCATCGGCTCTCTGCGTCTCAACTTCCAGCAAGCGAAGTTTGTGGAGATAACCTGTGCTACCCGTGCTTGCTCTCCAGCAAACACTGTTAGACACATGCCTTCTGATTTGTTTGGGGAGTAAACCGAGTTGGTTTGCATAGAATTTTCTTTGCACTCCCTACTAGTTACTCGGAAATCCATAACAGCGTTAGAGATCTGGGAAAACTTTCAAGAGTAAATTGGAAGTAGTGACTTTCTTGCAAGCCTTCCAATACATAGCCAACGTCTACTTAGGTCTGCTATAGGGTTTTCTCAAACAGCAAAGTTTCCAGTCTTTGAGAAGCTACAAGAATTTGACAGACTTCAGTCTTCTGCTGTAGGCTCCGAGACCCAGCTGCAGCCGGCCTGAATAGCTGAGGATGGATGCTCACCGGCTGCCTGGAGGAGGGCGGCCCAAGAAGACTTCAAACTGAACGAGACAAAGGGAAGACGGTGCCAAATTTCTTCTACAGCTGACAGCCCAGTGAGAAACCACCACTTAAGAGAGAGAAAAACATTAAACACGTAAACCGGAGGCTCCACGCTTCTGCTGCGGCTGCACGACACCACCTGGAAGGCTGAGCCAGCACCGCGGAAGCACGGCACGTTGGCACTGCGACAGGAGCCGCGGCACAGCCCGCGGGGCAGAGGAGCGGGGGGCCCGGCAGCAGCAGCAGCGTGCAGGGCCAGCGCCGCGGCGTTCGGCACGGGCCGTCACCGCAGCGCACGCTCGCGCCAGCCCCGCGGACTCGTCACGTCCGAGGTTTCAGGTAGTGGCGTGCACGAACAACTCCGCTGGTCCCGCGTGGACCGTGAAACAATCGGATGGAAATAATTTCATTTACTAATTGCTCTTGCCTAGATGACAATAGCAATGCAAAAGAAACAGCTGCCAGCCACTCCCTGAAATAACCAATCATTTCCACCATCCCCCTTGTCGCTTGCTCAAAAAAAAATAAAAATAAAAAAACCTTTGCCGTAGTGAAATGAGCTGGAAGCTTTACAGCTCCTGGAGGAAATCTTGCATCACGCCTAGAGACCTTTAGAAAAGCTCTGGCAGCAAAATAAATTATTTACAGCACTATTTCTGACAATACAATCTCCATAAATGACACAAGATTGAAGGGTTTAAAAATGAGTGCTTGTGGCGTGGGGCCCAAGCATGTGTCTAACAGAAATGTTAACTATTTCTACCGGCTCTGTTACAGTCTGATAAAAAGGAAAACTGCAAGTATAATTTTTTGTCTTTGCTGCAAAGCACGATGGCACAAATCACTTCACCCATTCAAACTGAGCCCAGTTAAGGTAGTTTGGAATGTTTGCAGAATCATCTTCTCTTTAAAACAATCCAGTCCATGTGTTCTCTCCCCAGCTCTAATTCACGACATTTCATTTCCCCATTTCCCCAGAACAACTCAGTCAGTCAAGGCTTCTGGCTTCCAGCAAGGTTCCTGCTGTTTACTTGGGTTTTCCAGCTGGGTTGAATGATATGCAAAGAGGTCTGAGGACTCGCTGGAGGTCACGCAGAGAGGAAAGTCAGTTGGCTCCGCTACCATAATGGCCCTGCACTTTTACAGCTCCCAGGACTTCGCTCTAAGCACCAGCCTAACCTTCTCATCAGAAGCTACTAAATCTGTTTTCAACATTTCAAACATACCCAGATTCTTAGGAAAAGGCACTTCCCTCCGTTAAGAGTTTGAAGTAACTCTGCTAAAGAGCGTGGATGAAAGTCTGAAGGCCCTAAATGTGCACGCTCACCATTAGAAAATTCAATGGAAACTGCTAACGTGCAATTTTCCACTTTCAACAGCAGAATTTTCAAACATATTTCAGCATGCAATTGAAAAGAAAGGAAACTCCAGGGGATGTTTAAATAGAGTCTGCCTAAATATTTTGTTTAAGGGAAGTATTTTCCTTTTGGCTCGAATTTGTAGGGTAAAACATTGTAGGCAATCCACAATGACTGCCAGTCTTCAATTAGCCCCAGCGTGGACTTCCCGTATGGCCAAGGACAAGCCGCTGCACTTCTCAATGCCCTGATTTCGGTAGAGCTACAGTGAAGATGAAGGGGTGGGAAACGCTCAGTGAACAATCCTGTAATCCCACCAGGAAAAACAGGCCCTCCAAGCAGAGCTCAGGAGCGCATTTTTGGATTGATCGCGGGGGTCTTGATTTGTGGGGTTTTGCTGTTTTGTTTTCACAGAGCAGCACCAGGAACATGTACCACTTGAGCAATTTACCTCCCCTGTGCCACTGCAACTACACTCGACATAAACAAACCCTCACGAAACTCTCACATGACAAAAGCAAGGGCTGTAAGCTTGTATTTAAACACAGCACTGACAGAGAGATTAACAATGATATTTTGGGAAAAAAAGGCATTTTTGCTAGTAATTCAACACCCACTCCCATTCGTCAGGGGCACGACCATTAACATACCTCCTCCGAGAGCTGCAGAGCCCTCCAGCAAAACACTTACCCATTGCCACTTCACCCCAACAGGCCTCCTGCCCTTCTCCGCTTAGACTTCTGCCACCCTAAAAACACTCCCTTTCACATCCCAGCTCTTCAAATTCATGTCCTGATGGTCCTCAGCTCCTCCTCTCTTCCAGCCCAGAAGAATTTGGGCAATTGTACTTCTGAGATCTGATCCCCCAGCTCAACTCTTCAAAAGCCCTTTGGCTGCAGTGTGGATCCTCGGCCATGTTTTTTTGCTCCTGCATTGCACCAACATTGTGCCAGCTCCATTTCTCAGTTTATTCTTCTTCAAACTCTCTTCCTTAAACCTTCAAGCTTGTTTTCATCTTTATTTTCTTCTCCCCACGTCACACTCTCTAACCTCCTAATGGACGTCTCCAATTAAACTTTAATTATGTCTCACACAAACAGCTGTTCTCATAGCAATCATCACCCTAGAAGAAAACCCAAGGCAAAAGGTCTTGCCTGTTCGACATTTTGCTGTAACCCAAGGATCACACAGACACACACAACCCATTATCTGACACTTACTCCAGCATTATTGATTTCTTTTTCTCTTTAGTTTAAATTACTTTGGAAGAGGTTACCGTACCCTTGCAAGGATAAACATCTTCACATAGCGAGGTTACACCGGTCTACAGCTTAGTAAGCCAACAGTGGTACAGTCAGCTCTTCTCTTCCACGTAAATAACATCTACTATCAGCCAGGCAGTCTTCAGATGTCCCCCAGCTCACCTCTACGTGAGCTCTACACCGCAGGGCCTGCTGGCTGCCAGGGCTGGCACACCTCTGCGTGCCGGGCACCTCTCTCGCGTGCCAGCCCCTCCAGTCGCGGCATTCCCATAGTGGCACGGTGGGCTCGGATCTGGAGCTGAGCTCTAGCCTCCAAGCAAACAGCTGAGCGTGCCGGAGGCCTGGCTCTACCACGAAGCTGGGTGCTGCTGGGGTTACCCCGGTCCTCCAGTGGGACCACGAGCACGCCAGGACAGGGGGCGGGGAAGGAAAGGCCAAGTTATGCCAGGAATGAGCCCGGGGAATGCAGCGAGGGTCACTGCAGAGCGGGCACCGACACATGCCTCTCGTTCCAGCCCGTCAAAACTCCTGGACAGAGGGCTCTCCCCAGGCCTGGGAAACGCGCAGTGGGCGATGACCTGCACCCACTTTGTCTTCATCCTGCTTAGCATATGCCAAATACAATAAGATGCATTAAGTCCAGCCTTTGCTGCACCCAGCGCATGATGCGATTGGCAGAGGAACTTTTTTCCCCTCTAATTCTGCTGATAGTATGTAATTCTGTTCATCCCTTTAGCCTTAGCCAAATATTTATGTCAAGCTGGGAAAAAAATGCCAGGCACAGAGCAGTGGGCAGAAGGAAGGGAATCTTGAAAAGGCTTATAAACCAATTTCAGCACACAAAGCACTTCTCACTTCTGCCCAGTCATACTCAGATTAACAATAAGGTCATAACTTTGGCCATTCCTTTTTTTAATTAACCTTCAACAGGTTAAACAGCAGAGGACCAAGCTATTAGATAATCAATAAGCCTAGGCACTAATTCCACACCCGCAACACAAATGTTTATTGGGTTCTATAAAATCCTGATCGCCTGTTACAAGCAGCAACTGCCTGCTAGTGGGGGGCAGATGGACCCTGAAGCATTAACGATGTCACGTACTCGCGAGCAGTCGTGCACGCCAGCCAGCACCGCCTGAACTGCATTCAATTTTTCAGCCACAGTGCTGCTCTCAGGCAGCCATCTAGCACGTACATCACTTGTACACCTTACCTAGCTCTGGCTGAACGGGAAAATTCATTATTCTCTTAAGTAACGGCCAAAGGGCCCAAGCAGCAGTCCCCCAGTGCTGAGGGCTGTGTTAGTGCAGGTGAGGAACAGCTTCTGTCTTATGCAGAGGTCTCAGTACCATAGCTCTTGGGGTAAGAATATGCAATTATTTTCTTAAGAGACTTGAAAGCAGAAACAAAGACAAATTATTTTCTAATTGCTTAGTAGTGAACAAAGGCAGAAAACGACCTGCTGCGTCTCAGCTCTTCCAAAGGCACACGTGAATAAACAGGACTGCTGGAAGTCTAACAAACTGACAACCCATCCCAGGAAACAGAAAGAGGAATGTTTGCCTAAACATTGCCTTTCAGCAAGACTGTAATTGAAGAAAAAAACATGTATGATAAGAAAGATTCCTGGTGGTTCTGGCACAGTGATTATTTTCTTTATAACACGCAGTGGGGAAAGTTTGGAAACATTTGAATATGCCATTTTGCTGGCATCCTTTCAAATAAAGGAAGAAACCAAATGGTTCTAATTCAAACAGCAAACGAGGCCCAAAAACAGTTGCTACGCCAAGTGTTATGGATCCACAGGAAAAAATTACATTTCTTTACATTTTTTGCACTATAAACGAAGAGATAATTGAAGCCCATAGAGATATCCAGTATTAGCCTGTCCTCTGGACAGGGGTATAACTGTTACAAGCTAAAATAATCAACTGGCTGTTATCAAGGAGTCAAACAAAAGAGCAGAGAGGAGAGCTCCAGCTGCATGTCTCAGCAGGGACTGAACCGGGCAACGTGACACCGTCAGATACTACGTCCCGAACGTTAGCTCTCCTGTGACAAGCGCTCAGTGGGTCCGCACTCAGTGACTTTGAAACCGATCTCTTAGCTGTACTAGATTTACAGGAAATCTCGCCGGCTTGCATTTTCTGAAGTGACTACAGTAGAAACAAAGATGCTGAAAGATAGTGAAAATAAGAAAAATGAGAACAGCAAGAATACCAGTCAAAACAAGCGACTAATGGCAAGAGAAGAAGATAAACTGGCCTGCTCCTTTCTAAGGCAAGACGAAGATCTCACTTAAAAGCTTCTTACAGGTACAGGAGTATGCCTTCAAATCCTACCAAAAGGCAGCATATACTGAGTAAACAACACTATTCTCACGAGGAGATGAGTCCCATAAATACTGCTTCTGAAAATCTACTAAGCAGAGCCTGATCCTACATTGTGCATTGGCTCTCCCTAGAGGCAACTGCCAGCATGGAAATGACCTAACCTTGGTACCATTCAGCCGTGCAGCAGAAAGACAACACAGTTTACGCGTCCAGGGTTTGGCTTTTAATACAAGTTAATATTGTTTGTCTGAACGAGGCCAACAGAGGTAGCTGTGGAATATATTGAGACTGTGATGGAAAGAAATGCACACTCTGAACTTTTCAGCCACAAAACAGCACTGACCAAGCCAACACCACATTCGTTATTTTTTCTAAAACTGGGAGGGGGAGAATAAGATAAATCTACTGAAATACAAGCTAGCTCACTCGGTGGGTATTGCTCAGACACATGGGAACAAAACATATTGCAAGCAGTAATGCTGTCAGTTATGTAGGACTTACGGAAGGGCTGAGAGTGGCAGGGACCTCTGGGTCTATCTGGTCTGACCCCTGCTCCAGCAGGGCCACCCAGCACAAGATGCCTGGGACCACGTCCAGGCAGCTTTTGAAGATCTCCAAAGAGGGAGGCTCCACGACCTCTCTGAGCAGCCTGTGCCAGTGCTCTGGCACCTGCACAGTAAAGACGTGTTCCTGACGTTCAGACAGAACTCCTGGGTTCCACTTGGTGCCCATTGCCTCTTGTCCTGGCACTGGACACCACTGAAAAGAGCCTGCCTCAGTCCTCTTTGCACCCTCCTTTCAGATATTTATATACATTGATAAAACTTCTGCCCCCCACCCCTCCCGAGCCTTCTCTTCTCCTGGCTGAGCAGTGCCAGCTCTCTCAGCCTTTCCTCACAGGAGAGACGCTCCAGTCCCTTCATCCATTTGGGTGGCCCTTCGTTGGACTCTCTCCAGTAACTCTATGTCTCTTGTGCTGGGGGGCCCAGAACTGGACACAGCACTCCAGGTGTGGTGTTACCAGTGCTGAGCAGCGGGGAGGGATCGTCTCCCTCGACCTGCTTGGGAGCAACAGGAAGGTCAGCATTTTCCTTAGTCTTCCTTTTGTCACCAATGTACTTACAGAAGCCCTTCCTGTTGCCTTTAACATCCCTGGCCCAATTCAACTCCATTTGGGCTTTAGCTTTCCTAACTTCATTGCTGGATGCTTGGACAATGTCTCCGTATTCCTCCCAGGTTACCCATCCTTCCTTCTACCCTCTGCATGCCTCCTTTTTGTGTCCAAGTTTGGTTGGTCAGAAGCTCCTTGTTCATCCACTCAGGCCTCACAGCATTTTTGCCTGACTTCCCCATTACTGAGATGGCTGACTCTTGAGCTTGGAGCAGATGATCCTCAAGGACTAACCAGCTTTCGGGAGCCCCTCTTCCCTCCAGGGCCTTAACCCACAAGGCTCTTCCAAACAGATACCTGAAGATGCCAAAGTCTGCTCTCCTGAAATCGAGGGTTGGGAGCTTGCTTTTCACCCTCCTTCCTGCCCTAAGGATCTGGAACTCCACCGTTTCATAGTCACTGCAGCCAAGGCTGACTTTAACCTTCATATTCCCAACAAGCCCCTTGTTGTTGGTATGAGCTCCAGCAGAGTACCTCTCTTCGTTGGCTCCTCTGTCACTTGGAGAAGGAAGTCATCATCAATACAATCCAGGGACCTCCTGGATTGCCTATGCCCTGCTGTGCTGCCCCTCCAACAGATATCGGGGTGCTTAAAGTCCCCCATGAGGTCGAGGGCCTGTAAATGTGAGACTGCTCCTACTTGTCAGTAGAGGGCCTCATCTGCTTCTTCTACCAGGTTAGGTAGCCAGCAGCAGAAACCTACTACAACGTCTATCACCTGTCCTTGCCCCCCTTTAAATCTAACCCATGAACTCTCAGTTGACTCCCCATCCATCCCCAGGCAGGGCTCCATGCACTCCAGCTGCTCTCAAATAAAGGGCAACGCGCCCTCCTCACCTTCCCAGGTCTGCTACAACAGTGTATCACCAGCAATCTTCAATGCGCTCAAACTCCACGCCTAAATTAACCTGGAGTTTCACAGAAAAAATAAATAAATAAAGAGGGGTGCGCAGCCTGAAGGGAACGCCACTGGGCTAAGCTGTGCTGTCGCTCCAGCAATGGAGGTCTGCAGACTGGCACACCCCTGATTCACACCACAAAGCCCCTGAAATGCCTCCACACCCAAGAGTGTAGCAGCGGAAGGAGGTGTGACACAACTCCTTTCATTAGCCACGTTGACAAATCAGACATAACTCAATATATCTAATTGCAAAGCCTGAAATTCACTTTCACAGCTCACAGATTAGTGGGGAGGAGGTCAATTCTTCACAAGAAATCAAGGAGCTGGCTCAAGTCGCTAGGGATGGTGAAGGGGCTGCAAATGCTGTTAATTAAGTTGACTAAAACATGTTAATGAACCATTCTTAAGATTAAGGGGTTTTTGCTACATTGTTAATTTATTGTCAAGATGCTTGTTATCCCATAATAACTGGAATAAAAAGATGACGCTGAGTTTTCCTTTTAGCCCCCACAAGTCCTAGAACAGGCATCCCAACCCCACATAACCCGCGCTCCTTAACGAACAGCTGCAGTACATTCAGCAGGTCCCTGGATAACAGCTCTGTTGAAGACAGTTCTGTGGGGCACTCTGTGCTGAGCCCAGGCAGACGCGGCAACGTTAGCCCGAAACGCAGAGGTCTGGCACCACAAGGTGTTCTGTCAGCAGGCGGAGACGTCCCCTCCGTCTCCCCACGAGGAGCACTACATCCGACAGCTACAAAACATCAGCGCTCTAAGGCATTCAGAGTGAAGCGGTGTTAGCAAAGCCTGCTGCGGCTGCCCCTGAGCAAGCAGGGATTCCACCAGCCACCTAAGACCGACCTACTGCAAGCCATAAAACCAACTTCAGCTTCACACTGGGAGGCTGCTGCTTTATATATTTCCTTCTAATTGAGCAGGATAGCAAGCCGCTGGGACAGCAAAGGAAATCTGCTCTTTTTACTCTCCTGCAGAAATGTAATGACATGATGGCAAAGTGTTTTTATCAGCTCCCCAGACTGCAAGAGCGGACTCTGCACCATTCATCAAGATGAGAATGGACCGGAGAACAACCAGAAATCCATTAGCAAGCTGCTGCTTGCCTCCATGGCTGCCTCAACTCCAGATCAAATGTCAGCGTGCTAAATGGCTTACATTACTGGGGAGGAAGAAAGGACCAGGGAATTGTTTCAAACCGATAACGATATTATTACAATTTTTAGCTTTGATTAGCACGAGGCCAAGCATTTGCAGTTTACATTGTCCCTTTAACCAAGTTTCTCGAATCTGGAACAAAAGCTTCCAGCGTAACTGAAATGGAGCAAGAACTGCTCCAGTACTTCCAACTCAAACCACAATGAAAACGGCCGGGGGGTGGAGGAGGTGTGGATAAGGAGAATACTGGAGACAGAAATACAGCTGCACTTTTTTTTTTTTTTTAATCTCATCTTTTATTGCCTGCATCCAGAAGCTAGGGCCCACCTGCAAAATACTGCAAACGTGCAAGAAAATAGCAAGAATTACCAAGGCTGCTATTTACTAGCAGGGGAGTGACCCCGAAAGCATACATCAGCTCACCATCAGTATTTCAGCTGCTCCTCTGCTAAGCCGCAGGCTGGCTCTGCTTTAAGTAACACTCTGCTGCCCAGGTACCTACCAGAAAACCAGACAGATCCAAAACCAATCGGTTCAAGCAACATCTTCCCCTCTCCCAGCTAGTTCTTCCCTTAGATGAAAGGTGATTAGGCCATTAAAAAGCAATGCAAACATCCCAGCTGACGCATACATTTGTTCATTAAAAACAAACATCCATGCCATCCCTCCAATGTTATTCGCAACGCGTCTGAAAGCTACTATCTGAACTGTTACCTGGCACAGAGACTAGAATAAGATATTCAGAGCATATTAGCAGCATATCAGGTATTTCAGTTATTTGTGCAGATCAGCTCCTTTCGTATACTGTTGATTCTTTAAATACAATGAAGAATTTAAAATAGGAAACCTATATATGTACTAGAAAGTAGGAAAAAAATTAGGAATTATCCAGTGCAAACTGACTCTCATTATCTTTCATCTGCCAAAAACAAATTTAAATATCAATCAAATGTAGTGATCCAGGTAAAAATCTTAAACTGCATCTTCGGTTCAATAACAGCGATTATTGTGTCATTGTTTTCAACTCGTTGATTCCTCAAACGAGATCAGAAATGACTACGGCAAAACTAAAAAACAACCACAAAACCTCAACAAAAAAAACCTGTTATCTGCAACACCTGAATGACTTTGGAATCGAGATATTTTCACATCTAAAGCAGGGAACAGTGAAACGAAATTAAGGTTGTCAGCATTTCCTTTATGAAACGCTGGCCATAAAAACTACTACTGTAAAGTTTTCACATTTGTTGTTCAGTAGATTCCCCCCCCCCCCAACTAAAAGTCAGTCTGAGGTTTCGAATTAAGCGGTACGATAAAACAACGTGGCAGTAATTGGGTCCTCAAGCACTGAAGGCTACTGAGCAAGGCTGAGATGCACTCACCATTAAACTGCAAATCCAGCGTGTGTACAGTGGCTGTTCTTTCAAGCTCACGTGCCCAGCTGCCACAATTCACATATACAAGTGGAATGGTGAACCAGTAGCTGGTGTCACCTTAAACCTCTGTTTATTTTCCATCAGGACAAGAGGAAGAGCATACATATCCTGCTAAGCAGCCTCACAAACCATTAAAAGAGCGCTTTAATCCACGGGTCCCAGCTACTTCCCTTCATCTGTACACATCAGACTACACGCAAGGATATCTAAATAAGACCAACACTGGAAGGAACCAGAGACAGCGGAAACCCTTCAGCCACTCCACATGCTGCAACATGCAACTCCGAGCCCATCAGCAGCCCTGCTTTCAGGGCTTTGCTAGCTGAGATCTACGCAACCTGCTTGCAGTGATACCTGCTCAATTATCTGTATTTCAGAAAAATCATTTTAGCAGTATTTAGACTCTGATCCCTGACACACCAAGTGTCAGCTGACAGTGAATTTTCTTTAAAACAGAACTGATGGAGGAGGGGGTAACTTGGTTACTGGTAACCAGCCCCGGGTTTTCACCTCACGTCAGCTGCTGGAACTTAACCCGGACTGGCAGGGATCAGCCCTCAGAGCATCTGCAGACCGCTGCGTGGCTGATACGGGATGCGATGAGCTATTAGTTACGGCCCAGTTCCTACCAGACAGATGTCCTCACTGCAATCCGTAAACACAGCCATCAGCCGCGCAGACGCTATCAGCAGCTCGGGAAGCAGGGAACACATACCGAAATGCCCTTTCTTACCCTAAAAAAACCCTTCTGCAAGGCACCCCAGCCAAGCGCACACTGTCACTACCTGTGAAGCTTGGCAACTGGGGACAGTCTCAAACTGGCACCTTTAAAAATGCTATGTTCATGTAAATAAGTAATTTTAATAAAAAAAATCAGTTGAGCATATTCTATATAGTTATTTCATTTGTTTTTACTCCTGTTCATTTATTCCAACCTGCTGCACCTTCCCTTGGAGAGGTTATTAAATGCTCTGCTAATGGCCGCCAGCACTCATTTAATTCTTCTTAATGAATGTATGAGTGAGTGGCGGAAGCTATTATGTAGGGCTTAATAAAGGGCGGGAAGGAATTTCCTAAAATTTATTGCCACAGGCTGCTGCTTGAAGATAAAATAAATGGTAATTGCCTGGAACAGGAAAGAGGAGGATGATAAAATGTCCCTAGACATGAGGTAAAAAAATACCAAGTGCTATGAACCAAAATCTCAAAGCCTGAAGCATCGCAAAAGCAAGATGGCCTCATCGCGGCTTTTAGCTTTTTTGTAATCCTGAAGACATTTCCTTTGAACATGGATGCTGAATGATGAGCACAATCTCAGCTGGAAGGATTATTCTATGACACTAGAAAGATAACCATTCACATACAAAAAAATAAATAAGCGGCATTAATTCAGGCAGCATCTTATGAAAATATTATTTGCAGGAAAGATACAACATGGGGGAAAAAAATGGAAGGACAATATTTCTGGACTATTTAGTCCAGAAATACAATCTTCCCTAAAGTATAGGGTTTACGTTATGAAACGGACAAATAACACTTTGCTGTAATTATGTCCCTTCTTTCCCATTGCCGTTTTGGTCAGAGCAGATGGAAGAAGGGAAATTGCTGAGAGGTGGATCCGTACATTATTGTTTCTTCAATTTCTGCTACTGTTTGTTAAAATAAATAAAAATCAGCAGGCTGAACAAGAAACAAAACATCTGAACTGGAACTTGAGTGCCTGTCCTGCACCAAAGTGCTGCAATCACACCGTCAGCCTCCCGGCAAACTCTAGGTCAGATCTCAACCTGGTGAGAACAAAGTGGAAATCAAAGACCCATCCCGTGTAATCGCAATCTAGAGAAAAATACAGGTTTTCAAAACAAAGCTTCTTATTATAACACACAACAGTCTGCTGTCCATGTAATTCCTCAGACTCTACTCAGACAATATGATCCAGCCATACCGATGAGTTTGAGTAAAAACTTTGATCAACCTCATCTTAAAAAGTTTTCCAAGAATAGTTCTGATTTTTGTTTCCTCTAAGCAGTCCAAGGTAATACTTTACACATCAGAGAGCCAAAATATCCTCTAAAAACCAGACTATACATGAGTTACTCAAACTCATACGTTTAATTAAAGCAGCAGCAACCCAAGACAGCACCACTCTTCTCCCGCTGAGAGCAACAGCTCAGGAGTCGCAGACCGCGGCGGGAGGCGAGCAGGAATGTCTGCGTGCCGACTTATTCCAGTGCCACCAGCGTTTCCAGTACGGCTGTCCCCAGAAAGGACACCGTCAATCTCTAAGCACCATCTTCACAAAATGCGGTAGGAAGGAACAACTACGCAGAACTATAGAAAGAAGATGTCAAAATAGCAAACCGAGTGGGCAAGACATCTATTTCCTTTTGCATAAAGGGGCAGAAAGAAACACCACTCTCAATAGCACGCTAATATAGCCAAGAGCTTAAAGGGTGACCCAAGAAGAAAAACAAGATAAGGTTTGCTCTTTTCGCTGCTTAGGGCAGACAAAGCCCCTCTTAGAAAACTACCGTTTTCATGCCAGCTTTGACCATCTTAAAACCAGAAAATAAAGAGGATAAAATCCAATTTTTCTTTTTTAAATCTTTGGCAGGTCACCTGCAAGCGCAGGCCAACAGCTTTTCTAGCAGGCAGTAAGAAATTACTATTTTCCTTTCTAAACAAGGATTTCAGTTTCTTCAGCTCAACAGCAGGATTTTCATAGTCTGACAGAACACAAAGCAACCAGCCAAGCTGCAAAGAGCATCCAATTTGAAGACGGACAGTTGCTTCCCCAAGACAAAAACGCAACAATTTGGTAGAGATAAAAAAAACACTCAGCTTTAGTACACTGGAAGACAAAAGGCAAGCATCTACAGGAGGAGTGTGAAATGTCAGGGCACACGCTATGCAAATCTGCAAACGACAGCAGGATATCGAACAGGCATGCACCAGAGAGCGCTGTATAAGAAGAGTTCAAGCTTTATTTCCCACCGCCTGGATGAAAAATCAAGGCAAAAATGAATGCTCACACCTTTCTGTGTATTGGCACTATTACCCGTACAGAAGGCAATGCTTCTAATCTAAACCAACAAACACAAATTATCCCATCCCCGAGTACCCTCGGGCACTTCCAACCCTTTTCTTATCCTCTCCTAGGAAGAAGGAAGAAGTCTTCTTTCCTCTTCACATGGGCTAATTGACCAAGAAGTTGCAGCTTTGTGATAATAAAGAACACAAGGAGAAAGGTTTTTTGGTTTTGTTTGGTTTTGAGTTCCAAATAAAGCAAGCGGGTACTGGCTCACTCATGGCGTGCACTGCTGTTCCCTGATACAAGGAAGAACACAGCATTTCATTTGCCTCGGCACTCGCGCATCACTGGTCGCTACCTACACAAATATCCATTACCCAGCACGACAACATATACATTTTACTTATCCAAGGACAATCCCTGTACCGAGGGGAAACGATTGGAAAAAAATCTCAGTTATTCGTTCAGACATAACACTAGCTGGTGCCGGGCATAAAGAAAAGGCTACACGTGATTGGCATTTTTTTTTTTTTTTGGTTTGGTTTTGGTAGCAATAGTTTTCATTCCTACCGTGTGCAAGCAGCAGATGTGGGAGGAAAAGCATAGGTGGCACAAGGGAAAGTAAGACCAAAGGTCCTTGTCGTGGTTTATCTGCAGTACGCTACGTTTCAAAATAACAGGAGCTCTGTCATCCCGGCTGGCTCACAGCCGCCCACGCGGCAGGAAGCGGCAGGAGAGCCCTGGAGAAGCCGTGCACGTTTCCGTCCTCGCCTCCCCCTTCTGCCTTATCTGCTTCTACTTGCGCCTCTCGTAACCCCCAGGCAAGCTCCTGGTGAGGCAGCCCCTTAAACTCAGCGTCACGAAACGCTTCAGGTATGATCCCAGCCTGGAAGCAATTCTCACAGGGAAGCAGCAAACCCCGGGTGCTCGGGTTGATGCGTTAGCCTCGCAAAACAGGAGGCAAGACGGGGGATTTGTACTCGAGGAGAGCGAGGTCCCGCATCGTGCGGCGAGATGAGCGCAGGCAGCCGCTGGCTCTGGTGGGCTTCGTCTGGGCAGGACCTCGCTAGATAACCCAGCTCACCGAGATAAAGCGTCGAGGTCTAGGCGCTCGGACGGAGCTCCTCAGCAAAAGCTTGCCCGGAGCCTCCCCCACGCCCTTCCCCGCCCCCCCAGCAGTATGTTGCTTAAAGTATTACGCTCAATGATTTTCTTTTTTTTAAAACACTTTTTTTGATGGGGCAGAAAGGAGGAAGGGCAAGTGTCCTACCTACTCTCTACCACCTTTCTGTAGCCTAAAGAAATCCATTTATTCAGTTTTGTATCCAGCATTGTGATGATAATTTTTACTTATACTGCACATCTGTATCTACTTCAAACAAATCAGAATTTCCTTACAAGCCGGGAACGCACCCAACAATTACTTTTTCAACACAGCCCACCTCACGTGAGGCCTTCTCTGAAGGGGGCTGCAGAGCTCCCATGGAGTCACCCACGACGCACGCCGTGCGAGTGGGGACCTCCACGGCGGCTGGCTGCGGGGACGACCACAGCACACGCCAAAGCAAGGAGAAAGGACTCAAACCTAAGCGTGATTGTGTAAGACAGCACTAAAAGGTCTCTGAGGTAGGAGAGAGCACCTTTGCTTGCATGGGGTCAGTTTTACTTCTAAAATTTTTAGTAGTAGTGCATTTTTAAAATTCAGCTGCTAGCAATTCCAATTTGAGAATCATAAAACGTACTATATTAATAATGGAAACATAAAATGCCTGTCTGATTCGCTCCAGTCCTCAGTCCCCCTCCCCAAAGGGCCTGATTTGCCTTAGGGGAGCATTTCACAAGCAGCACATCAACTTCCACAAATACAACTTCAGCAGACGAAAGCCTCGGTCACAGACGAGCTGCCATCCTTCTAATTCTGGAATTTAAAACCAGTGACATCCATGGAGCTACTTAAGCTAATCTAAGGGCAGAACAAACAAACCATTTCCGCAAAACCGAGCACTTGAGATGCTTCTCGGTGCTGTTACTTCAGACACGGCCCAGCAGCAAGCTCCCCCTTCCAGCCACAACATCCACCCTTTATCAGGCCGGCGCTGCCGTGACTCACCCGCACCGGGGCGACGAGGCATCCTCGGCACCGGGTGATTCAAGCCTAGCTGGTGGCCATGAAATGCGCATCATACCAGGGGCTTCAGATCATCAGGTTGTGAAGTCCAGCTAAAGCCCACCACTTCCTAATTTGGAAAAATTACGGATGATAGCGATGTCTGAGCTGGAAAGCATCTGCTCTGTTGGTGTCTGTGTCTTTCACCTTGACCTGGATGTTATTAACGTCCCTGTAGCTGTGCAGGGCTAAATGATGTAAGCATGGCCAAGTCACTGTAACGCTGACTTTTCTGGGGAGGAAAAGTAACATAAGTTATCAAATTTGAACAAAAACACCCCACATACCTCACTGGATTCATACTGCCTATTTTCACGAGTGGAATGTAAATCTTTCATGTTCGTATTTTACAGTTCTGTGAATTCTGACCTGATGATAAATGCCGCATTGATCACCGTTTTCATTTAATGTTCTTGAAATCCTGTGTTCTTAGCCACGATTACAGCCACGCTACTGCGCAGCAAAGTTCACAGTTACTCTCAGGAGAGGTCTGCTTGTGCAGCAAAGTTCACAGTTACTCTCAGGAGAGGTCTGCTTGTCAACACTGCAGCAGGTCCTCAGACGCAACACCGTGCAGTGCCTTTGCTTTGCAGAGGCAAAACCGCAGCAACCGAAATGATTACATTAGCGTTTAAAACTAGTATTTGCCTTCAAAACTCCAACCGTGATTATTCCAATTCACCCTTTTGCTTAGCTCAAAATACTACCTACTTATTTGAGGGGTCTTATTAGCACAGTCCGTCCTGCTGACCAGCAGGAGCCTTTAGGATAGAGCCCTCTCCAGCCTCCATCACTGTGGCAGCTCCAGACCGAACTCCTACAATAAGTCCACCATTTGTGCTCAGCAAGCGATACAACAGAAACACATCTGGCACTGTATTTGTCTTCATCCTCACTGCATACCCACTCTCTAGCTAGAACAAGGGAAAAGGCACCGGTAGTTCTTGCAGCGAGGTTTAATTAGACTGAAGTTACCCCAACAGTTTTTTCTCCTAATGGTATCGAACGTAATGGATTGAGCAACACATGCAGACTAACGTGATCATCTTGTAACAATAATTATTACCTGATAACTGAAACATCATAGCACCTTGACATCCAAACCTCTGCGTGGGAGGCATAATTTAGTTGTAACAGACAAGCCACAGAACCCAAAGAAATCGCAGCTTCTATATGAACATCAACAGTATTGAATGACGGGAATAGCTTTGTCATCCCTCCAGTTAGTTTCCAGTAAATTACATCTATTTTTTATTAAATAACTACACATTCAGAGAACATATATACAGCAAACACATTTAACGGAATCCATCAACAGTCTTACAAGAAGTAAAGGTTAGATTGCAAGTAATTTTATATGCATTTCTTATCCATCAAATTAAATACATTTAAGAAATAGCAGCAGCTTGGCATTAATTCAATACTTTTCATCTGAGCTTTCTACAGTCACGTGCAAACATTAGGTGTAACCAGACAACAATAGCTCGAATAGCTGTTCCCGTAATTCTGGCTAAAGTAGAATATATCTTTTAAACCAACATTATCTGTTGTCAGATTTACAAAGGATATGAAGACAGCTTAGAGCTAATAAAAATAATAAAAAACCATTCAAGCATACATATTTATAGCTGAAACTATTTTGCTTGATGCACTAAATCTTCTGCATTATAATAAAATTCATCCAAAAGAGATTCGAGTAAAATAGAGCATTACTAGATTACAGCTTCTCTTTTGTTAGCACTGTTATGACTTCGTAAAAGTTTAACTCCACAATTAGCTTTGTGATAGCAATTCTGACATTCAGACACCGACCGTGTAAACAGCTGTAACAGGCTGAATACTGCTTTCTGTTGTTCCCCGAGTATCCTCACCAGGAAAAGTTCACATGTTTAGAAATGCTGGGCACAATGCTGCAAGAGGATTTACAAAACACATTTTTATACTGAGATGACCAAAAAATTTAAGATAAAAAAATAAAAACATATATACAATTTTTAAAAAGTCAGCGTGGCATAGCAAAAGAGATGGGAGAAATGAGATCATATGTAGAAGACAACAATAAGGAATACAGCATTGAAAACAATGTTCTGTTGTTCTAAAAAATGAAGAATGGACTGAAATGGACCTCAAAGTGGCGAGGGAGCAAGATTTTTCCCATTAAGAACAAAAGCAAACATCACCTACCAACTTTTTTTTTTTTCCATCAGAAAGCAAGCTCAGAAAGATTATAGCTCTAAAAGTAACTAAAAAGATCTGACAGCCACTATTTCCAAAATCCATGGTTGTCACTTCTGACCTTGGTTCTCGCCATTAGCTTCTGCTCATATCCCAGACACTTCTTTCTGCAGGGGGTTGCTTTAACCAGAGCAAGTCATTAAAAAGATTCACAAAAAGACACCTAGTGGCCAACGCATCAAACGACAGTTTAATTTTCCTCAAGGTTTATTATAAAGGTATTACAAAAATCCAAGCGGAAAGACTTGAGTTTAGCACACAAGAGCCCTGTTGATAACCCACTGTGGTCACATCAGAAGCTGAGAACACCGTACGTGCACCGGCCACAGCCCGTCACCGGCCGCATTAAGCGAGACAGCGCTTAACAGAAGCGGCACTGAAATCGGGCAACTTTAACACAAGTGAAATAGCAAGCAGTTCCAAAAAGCCTGAACAGTTTCCTATTTAAAGGTTCCATGTCCTTACCCCACGACCACTCACACATTCAGCCTCCGGAAAAAACAGCCGTTTGTTCTGGGAGCACACAAAAAAGGCGATAAAAACCCATCAGTTACACCGGGTACAGACTGGCTGATCAGCTGACAGAGTTGGTGTGCGTGTACGTATACACGTTCTTCTACATGCATATATATATTAGAGAGAGAGAGAGAGAGAGAGATATTTTAGTAGATTCTGGATGCACACAGCAAGTGAAATTTCCTTTTACACAGTGTCAGTCTGCCAGGAAACACAGGGAAGGTGCCCAGGTCACTCTGCCCGTCCAACTGCGATGGACATCGGACAGAAACGAACAGCAGGTCAGCACAGGAGGGAAGCTGCTACTTCAACAAGCTTCGCCATCTCAAAACCCAGCCAAATTTGATGCAAATGTGGAGTGCAAACCAGAGCACAATAAGGTTCATTCAGCACATTGCTATGTCATGAGCGTCCAGGTGAGACCGGACCAAACAGGATTTGCTAGTGATCAGACTGCACTTCAAAGGAGGAGTTCAGAGAGGCGGCCGGCCGCAGCTCAGGCCCTGGAGAGGCGTGCGAGTACTGAATTGGTGTGACAGCAGTAAGGTACGAACCGAAGTCAGTCTAAATGATAAATGCACCAAAACGCCTTAGAAAAGTGGCTCTAATGGGTAAGAAACTTCTCAAGGCAGGCAACGTCTGGAAATATTGATTCTTGACGCGCACAATGAAACCAAAGTCTTAATGATTAATAAGCTATTGTGAAATTCTATTCATTAGGTAAAAGCAGAGCATGGAGATAATACAACATAAATCAGCCAGCCTCTCTGCTCATGAAAGAATGATGATCTCGCTTACATCTGTGTAAATCAGCAGCAAACACACTGTGGAACAGCGAGCTCATGCTTTTTGCAACCTAACTGGTAACAGCAAGGAAGAAATGCTAGGAAAAAATAACAACAGCAAAATTAACTTCAAGCCTGAATTCAGAAAGTACTTTAGGCAAAACCTAAAGAAAAGTGGTATTCAGGACACGCTCGCCCTGTCATTGTAAGGACACACGTGGAAAGGAACTCTTTCCAGAGCCTAAAACACAATTTCAGCAGATTCATATTAAGTTTTGCCATCAGGTCAGTGCAACTTCCAGTTGTTTCATGAGAAGTTATGCTTAATACCTACATGCAGAATTGGGGTTACACATGCAAGTTTAAAGAAAGACGGTAAGAACTAAAGAATGGCATTGCCTTTGCTTTACTTACTAAAATTATCTGAATGTTCATTACCCTTTTTTGTCCAAGATTTCTCCTTAAACTGATAAAATGGATACTCTAGTAAGCAGATTAATAACCCCTCCGGGTTGTTTAGATTGATCTTCAATCAGCATAGAGCTAGGTCTGGTAAGAGAAAAAAAAAAAAAAAAAAAAAAGGCAAACCAACACAGAGTCCTCACTTCTGCTGAAGCTGTTTTACATGCTCCTACAGCAACAGACTTCTGTGGTTCACAACAGACCTTTTATAAGGAGACTTACTACTTCTCGCAGGAACAGCACAGTACGCCTGAAATGACAAAAGACTACCGGGTGAAGACACTAGTGCTCTTCGTACGGCTATCAACAGACAGGCAGCACCTTCCCCCTGCTCAAAAAAGGAGAAGTCCATCTGAAACACTAACTCCAGAAGGATAATGGCATGAGCCTGCACAAACACGAATCAAAGAACTTTCTAGTGCAGAATAATGACACCGCGAACGTCCACTCCCGCACGATACCACGGCAGTACATGTTTTAAACCCTATGGTGTGCACCAAGTACACCAACAAAGCTGCACTCATGTTCTGTGAAGTTTGGGGACACCAAAAGGTTTCGGGCAGTGGTGCCGTGACCCCTGCCGCCAATACAGAACACATCCCCGCATCAGCCGGATATGAAGAAGTGGAGTAACTACCGCAGCCCCACGCTCAGCCCCGCTGTCAGCGTTCCTCACCGCCACCCTGCCAAGGCGCTGGTTACAGCCCCATCCGCTGCGTGGAACACAGCACGCTTGCCCAGTACTAACAACGCTTTTTTTCTTTTTTTTTTTTTTGCATTTATTTTTTGTCTGCTTTATCACAATTTCTCAAAGCACAGCTGGCAGCATGGTCCCACTGTTCTAAGGCACAACCCAACAGCTCCCTGCCCCACAACCACAAAGTGACAAGAGTTCCCAGGGCCACTTTCACCTTTTTGTGCCCTCACAGTTTGCCACAGGCCCCAATGCCAGTCACAGAGAGCATCGAGGATAGAACTCGGAATTCCCAACTCTCCTCAACGGGACTCTGCCAGCTCCTCACTTTCAAGTTTAAGATTTAAACTCTTCCATTTAAAATGCTGCAAATTTTGAAGTGCGCTGAAGGAGATGATCGCTCACTAGCCACGATTTCTGTCCTAATACCCTGCAGCTCTCTCTTGCCTCCCTGTCCTGATCTTCTCTCACAGCCTTTCTATTAACATTGGTAAATACGAACGCAGAACCAGCACAATCTATTAATGAAACTGGCATATAAGCAACTACTGCCTATTAGTCACGAAGGAGATGAACTGCTCAAACATGGCAAGTTATCAAAGATGAGTGCACAAAACATAACTGCTTTGCCCAGGAAAAGGATTAGCCTTTCCCCATCCCCATCTTCCACCTGTGTGTGTGGCAAAACAGTTTAGCAAGTCTTAGGCCTCTTCCCTAACACAGTCCAACCCTAGGTCAAGTTCTGCACAGGGGCTTCTTAGTGAAACTTACCGGTGTTTGATAACTGGAGCAGGAAAAATCATAGCAAGAGCTCTGTATGGTGGAGAGGGATATAGTCAGAGGCAGTAAACAAATCTGCATTTGGTGTGCAGCAGATGTCAGCACTGACCAGATTAATACCAGAGCACATCAGAGCTGTGTACATAAGCAACGATCTCAAAAGCTGGGGATAATTCTCTCCTAACAGAGATTAAGTCTGGGAGCTGCCAAATCTCCAAGCTAATAATGAAAAAAGTTTTGTCAGTCTAGAACACAGACTCAGACACTGAAGGAAGGCTTTAAATACGGGACTTCCATTAGGCCGATGTTACCGATGCAATTTCAGGTGAAAGGTCTAAAGCGGAATCAGAAGCAGTAAGGCAGACTCTTTCAAGTCTCAGGTTTTGCACTTGGTTGGGCAGACACTGAGTGTAAAAATGCCCTGAGGAACAATGGAAAGAGGCAAATGCAAGGTCTGTAACTACATCGGGTTTTAAAGAAACAGAGTCCTAGTATGGAAGGAATCTCATTAAATTACTTCCATGTACAGGCAATTGGCAATCTAGTAAGTGTACATTGCATATAAAGTACCTGTAAGATAAAGGATAATGAGTACAAAGTCGTATATTATTGCTTGATCACAACCTGTCCTGGAACACCCAGCTGACAAGAGTAGATTCCAAAGCATCCAAGTTACTAACAACATTTTACTCACAACAAAACAATAACTAGTACCTCTTGGAATTAGTACCTCTGAAAAAATAATAAACACCAGTATAATTATAACAGTATATATCATAGTGTATATTCATATATGCTGGTCAGTCACTAAGTCCTTTAGAAGGAACCAAAGTAATTTACCCATTTTCACAATCAAAACAGTTGAAACATAAAATTTAACAATGTAAAACAAATTAGATTATTAAACCTAAAGACTCTTAAAAAAAAATAAACTTTAAAATCAACAGTATAGGCAAAGATACTTTTACTGTTTTTTTTTTCCTAACAGCGAGTGTCACAGGGCTGATCTCCAACTGGCAGCTTTGGCAAGCTTACGCTACACATCTATTTTGTACAATTACTTCCTAGTTAAAGCACTAAAACTTTCAGCACCCTTATAAGAAGAAAGCATCAGATCCAATATTAAAGAGACTATAGTGGGCCAACTTCAACTGTATTCAGCACTAAAGATACAGGAAAAAAATGGATCCAGTTCCTGTAGTTCTACTCTTTTCAGTAAGCTAAGCAGCTCACCTAAGCTTCCCTATTACTTTCTCATAGTTTCTCTTCTAGAAGAGAAAATAAAGCTCAAAGTTGAGCAACTCTCTCTCTCTCTGGTAGTTTAAAAGGTGTAATATGGATTAAAAAAAAGCTCCTTCTCTTTCTACCAACTTCACAGTCAGATATATAAACTTCGGCACATTCTGCAAAGTAATAAAAATATGGCTGTGATTTATAACACGAAACAATGAGAAAGTTACGAGACTAGGTTTGCATCTATCAGCGACTGACTGCATGTAACAAGAAGCTGCATGTAAGACAGTCTCACACTGAAAACCTCTTCAGAAAGTCCCTCCCCACCCCATGAGCTGTTTTTTGCTGGCACTAATGACAGCAAAGATGTGTACCAAAGCTTTAGCATCATTGGAATGACCTATGTTTCGAGCTCCTATTTACCGTAACTTCCCACTATTAAGCCCAAAAATCTCACTCAAGCTCTAACCAGCACACCCACGGACAGATGGTCCCCATTCTCGGTCACTACCACAGTCTATGCAGCAAAGAGTACACATACCTTAGACCTGTCAGGATTTCACCTCTCGCAACACTGTTCCGCTGCTGAGCGAGCAGCAACCCAACAGCACCCTGAACTCAAAGCTGTGGACCCATCCTACCACCTCACTAAATTACAGCGTCATCTCTTCTTCACCTCAGCATCACAAGTTAATCATTAAAATTCATTTTTTAAAGCCTTCAGGTGCTGCTTTTGCTTAGAGATATCATTCTGCTAAGACGCTTCAGGGAACCCGCTCATCACCCAGCACAGCAACACCCACCGAAGACAGGCAGAGGCGCGGTGTTTGCAGATCGCTCCAGGTGATTGCTGCCAGCTCTGGCATCAGACCTGAGCCCCCGTGGCAACACGCGGTAACATTTTGTTCCCTTCTTTTCAGAAGTTTGAGTTTTGCTGAGAATGATGTTCTGGAAAGGCACAAGATACTACAGGACAAACTTCGATCTGCATTTACAAAGCCTTTCCCACTAATTAGATACTGGCCAAGGTTTTGCTCTCAGCCAGATATTCCCCCAAAGCAGTGACTACAGACTTATTTCTCAGCTGAGAAAAGCACAGGGGAAGAGGCAAACAGTGCCTTTATCGTTATACTTCCCTCAAATTCAAGCCTGCGAGTAATTTGAGAGACGAACTAATCTGCACCAAAATGAAATCCGTAAAATCCTGTCCAGGGCTACCCTGCTGCCCAGGGTAACTACACCAGAGCGAACTCCAGCGTGTGAAACACACTTAGTGGAGAAAGCAGCAAGACGAACAAAACTCCAGAACTTGCCCACAGATTTTTCCCGCAACTGTTAATTCGTGACAAAGTTTAGAGCTTTTCTGCGTTATTCCAGCAGAGCATCTGACCACCAGCAGAGCTGATTTCTGGCCAGTTGCCTTCTTGCTTTTCAGAAGCCTCTCGATGCA
This sequence comes from Chauna torquata, assembly GCA_013399475.1. Classification (NCBI taxonomy): domain Eukaryota; kingdom Metazoa; phylum Chordata; class Aves; order Anseriformes; family Anhimidae; genus Chauna; species Chauna torquata. The sequence goes on from VXAL01015259.1 coordinate 135,091, forward strand.
TTGCTTTGGGTGCTACAGACTGAGAAATGGAATTACAGCCCTGAAAGTCATTTTGCCATACACTGTTAGTATCCGATATTTACTAACCTCTTCTGCTAAGATTCAGCACTACTGAAGCATTTAAGGTTGCCAGTGCTCTGAAAATCACTGCTAAAGCGTCTACTCAGTAGGACTTAGCAGGTGGTGGTCCCACCGAAACCACCAAGCCAAGGTTATGAACAGCTTTACCAAAAGACAACCACAACAGGAAAGCCATGCTGCTACCAACTCAACGTTTTTTTTTTGTTTTACCATGGGTTTTAATATACAAGAACTTCAAACAAGTACCTCTAAGAGTTCAACTGCCACTAAGGGTTAACTTTAAGCAGCTCATCCTGGAATTTCTCTTTACACGTTTATTAGTTAAGAAAAGCAAGAAATCTGATTTTCCTGGGACAAACTAGTTCCCACAGTATATCAGAGAATCCAGATAGTGTTTAGCATTCAGAAGAAACCATGTAATGAAAATAATGAAAGACAAACATGCAAAAAATGTAAGCCCTAAGAAATCCCAATCTATTTTTACAAAATGCAGCCTACGGCACCACTTCTGAATAGGACTGAAAACATGAAATACTATTCTGCCCATTAATTATGAAGTCAGCAAGTCATAAGGTCCATATGTCAGATATATATTTCAATGACAAGAAAGTTATCCATTAAAAAAAAAAATCAAGGGAGATGAATAACTTCCTGAAATGAACTTTGTTTCCTCTATTTTTCTAGATATTTTAAGATATCATTTTTCAGGCTAGAAGGAGCCCAAACTCAAAATAGAGCTGAACAACATAAAAACAGTGGTACAGCCCTCCCCTGCCTGTATTATGAAGAGCCATTTCATATACTCGAAGTAAGAAACTTTTCCTCATGCGGCTAAGCGAGGCTGATCTTTTGCAGTTCCCCTAACAGATGTACTGGCCTTGATGTCCCCTTTCAAGTTTCTTCTTTTCTAAATCAAGACACTGAGGTCTCTTGTGGACATATGGTATATGGACATTATAGATGCTATTTTTCTTTGCAAATGTAGTAGGATCTTCTGACCTCAGGTCATACCAGCAAGAAGTTACCATCTGCCTATTCCTGTTAGATGATCAAAAAGGAGCATTTCTGGCTCTTCTGCTACAGTAAAACACCAGAGGCAGTTAGAATACTGTACCGCTTGCAGTTAGCACTATCTCTCATCTGACCTTGAAACTCTGTCCAAAGTAGTAAAAGCAGCACGCAAGCTAGGGTTGGAGGAGTGGGTGTATTACAGCACTGAGAGTATGGCTTGGAAAAATACTGCAGCAGGTTTATTCTGGGGGCTAAGTTAGCCCTTATTCTCTAACCTTCCAGTAATTACCTTCAATTTCCAAACAACCTCACTGCACAAACACTGTGCAAAAATCAGAAGAAATAACATGGATGTAACTCAAAATAATATTTCGACACACTAGTACATCTCTGCTTGTGTCTTTGCTAAACACTGCACAGGATTTCTTGGTCCTTTCCAGAAAGGCTGGATAAGAGAAAGTTTGAAAGCAAAGCCCAGCTAAAACGAAACCAAATCAAAGCTTTTCCACTTACCAGCGGATTATGTTCTCAGACATAGCAAATACTTTCATTTTTAATTCTATGAAGATTATAGATGCAGTTTTGTTTTGTTCACAGATCGTGAGGTCAAAATTGTTGAAGAAATTTATCAAAATCATACTCTCCAGCCTGAGATAGCAGCCTGTTGTGTGTCTTCTCAAAGACTATTAGAATTGAAGAAGTGCTGTGCAAAAGCAAGGATTACTCCAAAAAGTGTCAGTGAAACAATGCATTTCTGTGTCTGACTTTTGAAAGAGATGCCTTCAGTTTGAAGTCTCTTCCGTCATTAAAAAAAAAAATCTTTTGAAACAGTTACTAAGCCTACTTCTGAGTTCCACTGAGCTTTTGATTTGCTGTATTTCCTGAGATTCTCAGCCCCCTCTTAATTTGTGGGATGCCAACAGGTGAAAGGGTTGCTATACCCCTAACTCAGCCACTTTTAGCCTCTTGCACTTAAATCAATCACAGCACAAGATCAATGCTTAACTGGCTATGAGAAACCACTGACCAAAAATGCTGTAAATGCACTAAGCAAATTAACAAGAAACTACTTTATTCCAACCAGTTGTCACAACAGCAGCTTCCACAAACTTTCCAAAAGCAGCCTATTTTTTTCAACCAGCAGAGCCCCTTTTGTAAAGATAATTGAAAACACTTGTCCCTGACAACAGCATCACCATCAGCTGTGGTTCAACTATACCTATGAAACAAACAGCCCAAAAAGGATGAAACACCTCCCCAGACCTTCAAAAAGAACATATCCAAGTCAAAAATGAGAAGCTTGTAGGATGCTAAAAAGTTACTTCCTTGTAATTCCATATTTAGTGGTATCACAACCTCTCCCCAGGTTTCAAGCAATCTGATGCAAGTATTTTCTTAAGAAACAATCACAGAAGATTTGTCTTAAGAATGAAAGTAGAGCAAACAAAAGACTTCCACGAAGTACAATATCTTTGTATCTGCACTCTGCACTTCAAACCTGTACCACATCTAACTCGTCAAAGTTAAACCAAAAGAAAAACCAACGGAAACCTCTTACCATGTTCGACAAAGACGTTACAGTGCGGGCCCCCATGCCTCGATGACTCCTTCTTCCCTGCTCCTTTGATAAAGTGCAGGGCAGGCAGACTTGGCCTCCTTTGGTCCCCAAGAACTTTTCCAGGCTGCTGCCCCATAAAGCAACTATGGGCAACCTTTCCTAGGACAATAAGTTTCTGCAGAAGTCTGTGATCCCCGATCCTCCAGGTTGGGAAGAGGCTTTGAAGCGGGTGTGCTGGTTGCACTCACTGCACAATAAAGTCACTTGAGGCGAAGAACCAAGACGAGCACAGATTCTTCCAGTGCTTTTGAAGACAGCAGCAAGGCTCCTTAGGTGGCTTTACGAAAAAAAAAATGAGTTAAAAGTTCCAATCGTGCAGTAACAACAAGTGTCATCAAAGTTTCACTTTGCCATATGTAGCATGTCTTTCACCCAGTAAAGGAGAATTAGTTCGTCTCACAAGCAAGAAACCACGTGTAGGCTCACCCAGGGCAGGAAACACTCATTCCCACTGCAACCAGTGTCAAGGTTTCTTTTTTTTTTCCTTTTCTTTTGCATAGCATTGAGTTAGCAAAGGCCAAAGAGCCACGTATTTGTCTTCACGTATCGCCGAAGTCTAGCAGGATCGAGTACCCTAACACCATTTTAGCTTCCACGCCGAAGCGGAGGCAGCTCAGAGCCCGGCGTCCTCCAGGCGAGGGCCGCGCCGGGGTCCCGCACTCCGGCCTCACCGCGCCTCGCCTTCTCCCATCGCACGCGTCGGGCCGCCCGCTCCGCCGCTACCTCTCCCGCGGGCCGGCTGGGGCGAAGCAGGCGAGCGGGGCCCCGGGGGCCATGGCGG
>VXAL01015259.1:139178-160095 GCA_013399475.1 Chauna torquata
GGGCTCTGCAGGGAATAACGGGGTGCTGAGGGGATAGGGCGCGAAGCCGTGAGGGAAATGGGGGTGCCATGAAGGGGTCTGAGGGGAAGACGGAACCATAGAATGGCTTGGGTCGGAAGGGACCCTCGGGCATCATCTGGTTGCGACCCCCCTGCCGTGGGCAGGGTGGACCCTCCACTAGAGGACGAAGGATATTGGAGTGGAGCCACCAGGGGAGCGGGATGAAGGGGAAGACGGTGGAAATGGCAGGTGGAAGAGGTACGTGCTCATGTAACATCACCGGGAAATGCTCCGAACTGGGGCATAAAGTTGGGCTCTTCCCCTACCTGGAGCACAGCCAAGGACCCAGGAAGCTCATGGCAAAGCCCGTGTCCCTGTGCGAGGGCCACCCAAGTCGCTTCGTCCTCGATCTGACAGCGAGAGCTGGCTGGCCCTCGGGCCACCTACAGCCCCCCTGCCGTGGTGGGCCTAAGGCCCCGGGCCAGCTCTGGACCACGCATTCCTGGCAGAGATGGGGAGGGATGAGGAGACCCTGACCGGCGCAGCTGCATGCACAGCCATCAGCTCCTCTGCAAGCACAGATCAGGCATCCCGCTTGTGCAAAGGACTTGACTTCCTTCCTAATGCTGTCAGCATACATGCAAATCTTGACTCCAAAAACATCCATAGAGGTCCATCGAAGAGGCAATAAAACAAGTATGATTTTATTCATGCACCATTCTGCACCAAGATGAAGTTAAACCCCCACATCGTTCAGCCTGTGCTGTGGTGCCCATTAGATGAGCAGCACGTGTGTTCCCAGAGCTACGGAGCACAGACTGTGACACCAAACATGTTCAGTTTCTCATTCTCTAGTTCACCTTGGGAACAGAGGAGGGTTGAGGCAGCAGTTTGAGGTCAGGGTGTCTTGGTCAAAGGTCTGTGGTTGCTCCCACTCGACAATGGGAGAACACAAACGCAATTTCTGCAGTAGCCTCCTGCGCAGGGTAACCATCTGGACACAGACTGGCCTGTTTGTACTGACTCCTCCCTTGTGACAAATCCAAACACACTCTGTGTCTCCTGCGCCATACTCAAGGTCCCTGGCAGACATGTATTTTTCATCTTCCAACAACAGCATCTGAAACATAGCACTTCATTCAGGCCTAAGGGATCCTTCGCCTCTGCTGCGCCAGCCTGCTCCTACATCACTAATTCTCAGCCACGAGACTGATCCCAAACCATTTTTATTGCATTTCCCTATCAATGACTCAAGCTGCAGGTACTGAGGATGTCTGTGCTACACATGCAGCAGAGAGAAATTCTGGTGCATTACACTGAGACAAATCCAGGGCCACATCTCTTCAGCTCAGCAGAACTTCTCCAGGTTTATCTCAGAAATGGAGATCAGCTGCTCACTGTGATGACCTAACCTCCTACTCAGCTCCAACGCAGACCCTGGCTGATCCACTGATTGAAGGAAACCGAGGAAACAGCTGTCTGTCAGCACAGGCTGAGCAACCTGAGGGAGATTAGGTACTAGATTTGTTAATACCAACCATCCTTTACTGAAAAAGTTATTCCCTTCTGGGCCTGACTAGAGCATTCTGGATAATCTCTACCAGGTACCGTGGTAGGACTGAAGCAGAGCAAACTCCAGAAGAAATTTCAGTACTTTTTCTGTTTACCTTCCATTACGTGTGGGGTTGTTACATCCAACACCTGCAGTGATGTTTTCTCCATTCCCTCCTTGACAATATCTTAAACCTCTTTACCAAATATGAAACCTTAGCCTGTTAATTAACAGTCCTCAGGAACCCGAGACAACCATTTCAAGGCTGCCTTTAATCTCTGTGGGATTTCAGTATCTTGTAGGGTCTGCTCAAGGCTTTGTATTTATACCATTCACCTCACTTCAACAGCAAAACTGCACACAGATCATAGGATGATAGAGAAGTAACATAATAGCAGCAGTAATTGGATTAATAGTCCATTAGCACAGATTTGAAATCCCAATGGTTATTACTGGGAGTGAAGGGAGGGGTTGCCATTCTTCATATTAGTTCATGAATCACACACTGGCACCAAGAAACAGGAAATTTATTTCTACAGATGAGTGATTTGTGCTGTTGTTTCTGCGGGCAGCACCCACCAGCAAGGCAACCATTTACTGGCTCCACTTGCAAGCACATCTGTGCCATGTATGAGCCTTGGAGTAGGCAGCACAGGCAGGTGCTACGGCTGGTTTACGAACAGGCTCCATGCTGTCAGACAGCAGCGACCAAAGAAATCAGATTGGTCTAAGCTGTTTTATTGCCTAAACTGGCATTCTCCACATACTAGATTTTTCCCACCCCACTTTCAGCTATGGTTTTGTTCCTAAACCAGAGAAGCCATGGTTTCTTCTTTTTCATCCCTCCTTCTGAGAAGTTGCCTAGCAAAATTCCACAGGTTATTTCAAGAATTCAAGACGACACTGCTTTTGCTGGAGTCCTCCTTTACATCTTGAGCACTTCCCATTTCAAAGGCATTGTTTATACAGCCTGCCCATCTCCTGATGTGGACCTGCCTATGGAAAGAGGGGCCCCGGCTCCCCTCCTGTTTGCCAAACCTCCCCCAGGACCCCCCGACTCCTCACTCATCTCTGATGGGCAATGTGGAAAAGCCATGTGCCGTACTGTGGGTCATGACTAATACTTGAAGCCTCCCTATGAGAGAACTGTGAGCCCCAGCAGCACATCCAGTTGCTTGTGAGGTGGATGAGCACTGATAACTCTTGCTATCTGTCTGAGTAAAAAGCCACAGGGATTCAGTCAAATCAACAGTAAATGGCTGCTGGGCAGGTACTTCTACTAGACACCTCTGAAACTGCTTAGGAAGTTTATCCCTCCCCAGCAAGTTTGTCACTCCCATCTCTTATGACTTGCTGGCTTGCGAAGCTATGCGAGATGGGGTTGCAGGAACTGCCAGCAAAGTCCTCACCGAAGCCTTCCCACAGAATGTAGGTCTCAGCTTGGCACGGCACTGGCTGAATCTGCAGAGAACAGCAATGACCCCTCGTGGCCACGGAGAAAAATACCAGGACCTTCACTTCCCCCCACAGATCAGAAATGATCAGTAAGCAAACCTTTCCTGCTTGTTCTCGTGTTCTTAGGCTTAAAAACAAAAGTGCCAGGAATCTGGGAGCACGGGAACAGGACGAGTTACCTACTCTTCCCCACTTAACACATCCCCAAGGCCAAAATACCAGGAACGCTGCAGTGACCAGCTTGAAGCAGTCTAGACCTTGAGCTCATTTTTCCTCAGGTTGAATATTCATTTATTGAGCCTAAGTACCAAAAAAAGTTCATGCTGCGAAGACAGGATTAGCATGAGAAGCCTGGATACAGAGTACAGCTTTAAAAAGATGAAAAAAAAGCGGAAAAAAAAAGAGAACAACTCATCTGTGCTGGCCACACATCCTACTGCAGAGACACTAGCACCCTTTTCCTGAGATCCATGTTATCAGAACCTGGCACTGTCTCACCCTGCAGGTCTGACAGCTCGTGCTTGAGATAACACTTCTACCTCATTACTTTCAAGAGGCACTTTCAAGAGCCTCATAACACCCCCAAACCCCTTCTGACCTGTTAGATGCCTGCAGAGAGGTTGCTGGAGGACAGAGAAGCATTTTGTGTTCGTGTAACAGTCCAGCAGAAGCACTTCCAGATATGAAATCTCTCTGGGAGGTGGTGAAGTAGAGTCTCTTCATCTCTTTGCCCTTTAACTGACAGAGTTAAGTGGCAGAGTCAAAAAGAGAGCTACTGGATGAAATAGAGACCAGTCATTAACCTTCAAAAATCCTTTCAAAAAAAGGGAACATCAGATACTTTATCTCATTGCTTGTATACCCCCAATCTGCTCATATCTAGAAGCATCACAGCAGAAATCCCTGAGTCTCCCCAAATGGTAATAACATAATCAGCTGCTAAACTACAGCAATTGGATAGGAAAAAAGAGAGACCTTTCTAATTAGAAAATGCAGAGGCTGCCAAAGCTTTCAGCCTCTTTGTGCTGCTCCTATCCACGCTGATGTGGATAATGCTGACACCAGCCCCAAACATGGATCTGAAAGTGTCACCATCAGGCTTTAGTTTTCAACCTTCCCAAGTCATCTTGAGGATGTAATTGTTATTCCTAGGGAATCCTCGCAAAACTCAGAAATAACAATTCCTGGATCTTGCATGGAACATTCCACTGACACATCCCCAGGAATTTTACAGAGGCAGCATGGACTGAAGTTTGAGTTTTGCAGCAGCTGAATGGATTACCTATGTCCTTGCTTGTCCTTAGCCACTGAGCTCCGTAACGCTCTACAAAGTATTTAGATAGCAACACTGGTGACAGACATCCAGCCCTTGTTACTTGGAAAGAAACGAAGCAGAGCTGCTGGAGATTACTACAAACACGATCCGAAGCTGCCACCTAGTGCTTACTCTGGACCACAGTCAGAGCAGTCTGAACCAGATGAGAAGGAAGGATATTTCCATGAAAAGACTGAGCAAAGATTTTTTCATTTTGCCTGAGGCAAGCATGAGAATTTGAAACATTAAAATTAGATTCCGGGACAATTAGGGTAGACTTTGCTTCTTCAGCCTTTTTAACAACTACAGCACTGTGGTGCAAGCAGCTCTAATACAAAACTAATATATATACGCACAATACACATATAATACAAACAGCTCTAATACAGCACCAGAGATTTGAAAGGATGTTGAAATAAAAGCATCACATCCATTCTGTACAGGAAACGCAAGTGACTGACTGCCAACATCTGACTCAGCATGCCTCTAAGCAGTGGCCTCAGGACATTGGCCAATGTCCTGCTGGGCTCCCCGTCTCCCCGACACAGCTGCACGACTCACCTTTCCATGGCATCTTGCAGGGAGGCAATGCTGAGAGAAAGCCACTGTGAACAGTGCCAGGCAATCTACTTACACACCTACTCTGCATGGAAGATATGCTGAAGAAGAAGGTCAAGTTCTGGTTGAAAGGGATGAAGAGCAACGGTTGAAGGGGAGGCAAAAGAACACTGCAACCACTCCAAGTGTCCTGGCACAAGAAAACCTAAGCCAACTGTAGTTCTCTAGCTAGACCAAATTAATTCAGGAGGAAGACAAGCCAATGCACATACTCCTGAACGACTATCTCCATTTCAAAAAATTTATTGAAATGCAAAATGTTTAATAGAAAACAATACTGGAGCCTCTTCAGAGAAGGAGCTCACCACATCAGACATATAAAAGGGACCAGCAGGATGCATGTAGACTAAAAAGGCGCTGCTCGCCCATGGCTACCTGGACAGCCACATCTTGGCACATGCAGTCTAAAACCCTTGAGACATATAAGCCATGAACAGTGAGACCCAAAATGTGGTTAGAAAGGGTGTAGACACTCTTGTCCTCTAAAGACTTGCACCTGTGATTTGCAGTCTCAAAGAAAAAAAAAAACAAAACAAGAACTCTGAGTCAAAGTACAGACTGACAGGTCCGTATCACAGTAAAGGAAAATCAAAACCATTTAAAAAGCCTTTGGGGAGAAAAGAAACCAATCACAAAATACATCCCCTCCTCTTTATCATTCTACATCAAGTTCAGGGGCACTAGACACAGCAACAAGTGTTATGAGATATGTCCCAGTTGTATCTGCATCTTCACAAAGGTCAGATATCCATTTCTCAGGCTGCTGCACTAAAAAGCTATTGTACTTAAGTACTATTTAGTACTATTTGTACTAAAAGGGCTCAGGAGGTATCCAAGGAGTTAAAATTAGCAATTTTTGTAGTTTCTGAAGTGCGGAATGAATGGTGGGGATTGGAACACTGAAAAAAAATAGAGAATCAAAAGCTGCCGTGGTGGGGCTTCAAATGACTGCTTCTGGCACTATCCCTCCAGATCCAGCAACCTCTGTCGGGTTTCCAGAACGATCTCCTCCATCACCTCTGGTTTGAGAATGTCTTTGATCTGGAGTGGAAAGAAGTAACATTGGCACCAAAGACCAACTACTACCATTGCACTCTAAGTTAACTTTGCCAGGGCTAGTATTTCTTATAGGGACCATAAGCAATCAAAAGAGAATCTAACAACTCCTAACCTTTACTGAAGGCCATAGACCAGTATTTGGGAAGGGAAAAGATGTCTTAAACAGAAGTATAGTTCAAAAGAACACCCCATCTAGATGAGCAAGCTGCCACTGTGGATGAAAGCAAAAGCCACTTTGGATCTTATCATCCATTTCTGATAGGAGAACTGCTAATGACTGTCCTAGCAGAACCTAAAAAATCAATGAAAAAAGGCGTACAGCAAAAGCTCAAACTGAGGAAGCCTTCCAGCAAGTGCAGAATGTGGCTTCAACCAGAAGGCCAGTCTCTGTACAACACATTATGCTTGTTTTTTCATTTGTTCTTAAACTGCACCTTACCTTCATACAATCCCAAACGTAACACTATTTTCACAGGCATCACATAATCCTACCCAGGAAGGGATACACAACAATGTATCAAAAAAAATTTTTTGAACTATTTCTCTATAGAAATAGGTAGACTTTGCCAGAGGCTGAACCCTTCACACTATCCCTGAAAATCTCCAAGGCAATTTATGTCATGCCTAAGGGGAAGTTCATATTGTCACTTACTACAAAATCCTTTGGAAAGCCAAAAAGAAGCCCTACCACATAACTTATTGACTTCAGCAGCAACTTACGCAGCCTTTCCAATCCCTCCCCACAGTGTGGAATAAAGTAAACACCACTGGCTTCTGTACCTGATGAGGAAGGGATGCCTCATAGCAATACAGGATGCTAGTGTCAAAAAGCATCAGCTTCTGAGTAACCAGAGCCACAATGCAGTTTCGGAGCCGTGAGATCACCTCCCGGTCAGATAAGGAAACTGGCTGAGGAAGGACAGAGGAAAAGAGATGAATACACAGGGAAATAAAGCAAGCCTACTGTACAAAAAGCTTTGCCACAAATCTAATACCACTTCTTGAAGGTCTCAGGTTATTCATGTGCCTTTTGGACCACGTTAAAAAAAACGTCATTGGTAGATGATGGTTCATCATCTTCCCTGTCCCCTCACCTCTAAGTTGGTGGTGAAGCCCCCTGCCTCCTCATCTTTCTGCTCTGGAGTTGGGTAGATCCAGATGAAACCATTGTTGCCGAGGATCACAGATGCACCACAGGGCAAGTCGTGGAAGTGAGTCTTCTGGCGTTTCACAAGGGAAGGCGAGACCTGAACAAGCACACCTTGGCCAAGCTGAAGAGGACACCATAAAACTCAGCGTGAGAGACATGAGCCACCATAGATAACACCACGTCACTGACATGCACTCTATTCCTGGTCTAGGAACCAGTCAGTTTTAACACCCTTTCTTGTGAAACAGGGAATATAAAACCTGCCTGCCTCTGGGAGCGCTGGGAGGATTAGCTAATGCCTGTGCAGTCCTTTGAAGATGAAGAATACTCTAAGTGCCTAGCACAAATGTTAATAATATCTTGATTGTAACTAGACATCAACCATCCCTGCAGAAAAATGAGGACTGAGAGGCCCAATATAGCAGAACATTTTCCCTCTTAATCCAGTCGCTGTCCTTCACCCTTTGTGCAATAAGCATACTTCGCTTTCATCTTTTAAGTGCTAATACCCTTGGTCTAGTAATCCCGACTGCAGCCTACGCTCCAATGGCCCCTTGGCTTATTTCAAGGCACAGAACCAGAGATAAATGCCAACTGCGTAAAGCCTAAAATAGAGCCCTGGAGTGAGAAACAAGTCACGGCGGCAATGACCTGCAGAAGATGAGTGATGAAGTTTGAGCTGGAAGATTTTTCTCCCCAGGGTTCAACTCCCAAGCGGCTAGTAGGGAAAACAGGACTCACATGCTGCAGCTGTAACAGGGAGAGCAGCAGTTCAAAGGGCACGCTCTCTGCACTGGGGAACTCTGCTTTGTGTTCCAATGTCAGAGCTAAGATTCTTCCTAACCTGCAGGAATGGACTATAACGTCCTGTTCTACGCCAGAGCCTCTTTTCATAAAAATCTCCCCAAAAGGCCCAATCCTGCTACTACCTTGATATAAACCCAAAGAAATTCTACTGACATGGGTAAAGCTGTGCTGTATTTAACAAAGGCCCAGCCTTCTAACACAGGACCACCAGCCTAGCTACAACTCTCTGATGTGCTCAGTGATACCCTTCATCAGAGCTCTCTCCAAAGGGACCTCTCCTCTTCTTTCCGCCCTTCTCACACCCCACTTCTTGTAGCAAGGAGATGCCATCACAGAAAAAGCTCTGAACTGCTTCCAACTCCAGCCAGTTATGCAGTTTGGGAAATCTAAAGAGTGCTCAGCACCAGGCTAGACACTCATGTAAGCCAAATGGAACAAAAGTAGGCCAAGACTGAGTGCTTTTGAGCAACTTACCTTCCCGTATTTCAGACTCCGGGTGTGCAGTGATACAGCCCCATCAGAAAATACAGACTGAACCTCTGCCTGTCAGTGCTGCTTAAGGAAACAATCTCCCTACTGCTGCTCAATGCCAACAGCCCCTGGCTGCCTCCAGCAGAGAGCTCTCCCTGCCAGCCAGGCTGGCTGAGGTCTAGCTGTTCCCCCCACGCCCCTTGACTCTTCTGTCTGAATACAAGCAGCGGAAGGATACGCTGATAAGGTCCCCTTCCTGCAGATAGTCCCTCATTGCAAGCTCGTCTTCTGCTGATCGCCTTCTCTGAAAAGAACAATGCAAGAGAAGTTATGCATCGCTCACAATGAGAAAACATTAACTAATACCTACAAGAGGGGGGACCATCTCCTTAGGATGCTGTGAAAAACGCAATCTAGTCACCCAAGGAAAATTAGGCAAACTGATCAGCACACCTTTAGACCACTGAAGTGTTCACGTCCAAATAACACTAAGAGTTAAAGATACCAGAGCACTACAGACCCTCCTGCAGGCACAAAAAACAACACTGCCTGTGTGTTAACTGTGGGAAGTGCTCCAGAGCTGCCTGCGGTGGAAGCAGAACAAGACAGAGCAATCCTGTGCATGAATTGCACTCACCAGTTCCCCACCAGGTAAATTCATAGATGACAGCAACAAGACTGAATCTAGCCTGGAATTGGTTTCCACTTTCCATCGTTTCTGCTGAACCTGGAAAAGAAGAAATTCTATTGGTGTACACTCAGAAAATGAACAAAATCTCTTCAGCAGACTGGGAGGTCCTGCAGCCGACCGACCCTGCAGCCCAGTGCCTGCCAGTTTCCTGCCGACAAGAGGTGAGACTTGGCCACAACAGCCCACTCCGGGATCTGCACAAGTGCTTGCGCTGGGTCTGCACCAGCACTGAGGCAAGCAGGAGCTGAGACAGCTCCGCAAGCCACTTTAACTTCATCTTTGTTAAAACCCACATGCCAATAGTGCCTCTGTAACCAAATATATTCTTCTCTGTTCTCAGTAGGTGTTTTATTCAATGTCTTGCAAACTGAGAGAGCTTCACGTCCAACCCTGCAAGCATTCAGTCGTCCTGCAGCACAACGCCGGGAGCCAAAACGCCCAGACACCAGCGTGCTTTTAGGAACGTCAGAAATACTCTGGATCAGGCAGAGATGCACCAGTCCGGCAGTCGGGCCACCCTCCCGGGCAGCGGGACAATCGCGCCTCGAGCAAGGCAGCGCAGCGGGGGCCGACGGGCTTTACCTCCGTGATCCTCCCCACCACGATGTCGCCGACTTCGCCGTTGTACCTGGCAGCGGGACAGAGAGCAGGGCGTTAAATGCATCGCTTTCCGCAGCACCCGCAGCACCCACGCAGCGGCCGAGGCCCAGGCGCTCACCTGGTCTTCAGCGCTTTGACGCACACCAGCTTGTTCACCCTCTCCACCGCGCCGGCCACCGAGGCGATGAGCTTCTCCTCGGCCACGTATGTGCCGTGGCCCCTGCGGAGAGAGCGGACACCTGAGGAGAGCCCGACACCGGCCGCCCCCCGCCTCCCCACCGCTTCCCCGCCGCCGCTGCCCCCACCTCATGTAGCCCGTGTCCGTGGTGATCGTGTCCCCCGGCGCCACCAGGTGCTTCTCGCCGCCCCGCGGCCCGCTCGGCCCCACCGCCTTGCGGGCCACCGGCAGCCGCATGGCTACCGCCGCCATCTTGGGTGCTGGCGGCGCTGCGCAGGCGCCCCCGTCTACACGCGCCTTCCGCCCGCCATGTTAGCTGCTGGCAAAAGCGCGCCTGAGGCGCGGGCGCCGCCATCTTAAGTGAGGGCTACTGTGAGGGGAGGTAGTGTCAGCTGTAGGACTGGCTTCGCGCTGGGCGGCCATTTTGGTTCCTGGCAGGAAAGGGAAGTGGGGGCTTCACTGCGTTGGGCTCCAAAGGGAGAGAGGAGGGGCCATGTTTAGTGAGGGCAAGGCTCCTTCACCCGTCTGCCGGCGGCAGGCTGTGGGGCTGAGCCGGGAGGCCCCGCACAGGCCTTTCCCCTCCCCACACCCTCGGCCTGGAGCTCACACGGCCCCCAGCCCCACCAGCCCTGCCCCAGCCCCTCAGTCTGGGGCCATCCCCAGCAGCCCAGCGCTGAAGGGCAGTGGGGGCTCCTTGCTGCGACGCAGGCCATCGAGCCTGGCAGCCATTTCTTGCTACAGGACGTGGCCCTGGGGAAACGCAGGCACATTTACGCTGCCGGGGCAGGCTGGTGCAGCGTGCAGCCCTGTGCAGCCCAGGCTGTGGTGGAAGGGGACAAGGCCAGTGAACGGGGTTTGGGCTGCTGGGAGCAGAGCAACGTGTTTGCTCTGGAGGGGAGCAGGGGGCCCTGGCTTAATTTCTGGGGTAGCTGTTCGTGTGTGTACACATGCAAATTATTTCCCCTGTTTTTCAGGGATAATCCTCTAGTCCTCTCCCAGGTTGAAATGAAGGCGCCTGGAAGAGCTCCTGCAGCCCAGTCAGCAGAGCACGGAGGCTGAAACAAACCACGAACAGGGACTGGAGGAGCCAAGCAGGGAGCAGACAATCGGCCCGACCTGTGTTACGCGGGCCAGAGACGTTCACCCAAGTGATGCCTGTAATGAGCCCATAAGCTGTGACCGCAGGGGAGCACGTTGTCAGAAAAGCACTGAGGCTGGGTTTAAATGAGGGATGAAGAATTTTCCGTTGGCAGAGCTGTTCCAATGGTAAATAATATGTTTGTGTGGAAGTTTCATTCATTTCATTCAAGAGTCTCAGAGCTGCTGGGAAAATACAGAGGAAAAAAGAAGCCAGTGATGGCCTTCAGTGAATGCTTCGGTTCCTCAGAACCAAAATCAAATATTATTCTTTCAAGCAAGACTTGCATCTGTAGCCTATCACAGCTGAAATATGACTATTATTTCATGGAAGGTATTACAAGATATCAACAGTTCTTGTTTCAAAACAGAGACTATACAAGTGGAGGCAGGGAGGTACCAGACCACCCAATCTGTTGTTAGCCTGAACTTACCCCTTCTCTTTCGACCTGCGGAAGAGCTTCTGTGTCCCAAAGCTGATCTTTCCTCTTCCCAGCTGCACTGCTTGGTCTAACAGACAATTCTACATCTATTTATTTGCCTTGTGCTATTTGAAACTTTCACTCATCCTGACCACTACATTCCCCATTCCCCCAGACAAGAAACGGCTTCCCCCCAGCCCAGAGAAAAATAAAGCTCTCAAAACAATCCATCTTCTAAATGATAAATGTTCCAAGTAATTTTTATTTAGAATACAAGAGAGAGGTACAAATGTATTTACACTGTGTATATATACAATCAAATAATATATAATATCAAAGTTTTGTAAATAATGTTTTACATAAATATTTACAAAGTTAAAGTGACAGGTTTTCTTTCTTTTTCTGGAAGTAAAACACAGTTTGTGAGAGCTTTATACATCTTAGACTTATAATTAATATTAGAATACCTTCTTTCAAGCTTTATGATACACAGCTCCTCTCGCATGTGGCAGGACTCCAGAGGGCGCTTAGAGTTGTCCTTGGGGACAGAGCTGGCCCAGGGATGGGTTTTCTGTCCCCAGGGGGCAGCAGAAGGAACAGCCGAAATGTTCCCTCAAGGCTGCAGGGAGCGATGGGAGCGATGCTGGAGCGGGAGCAGCCCGGCAGAGCACAGGGTGCCCTACAACACCTGCCCGTGGGTGGGCATTCCCAGTGGGCACGTCGTGCTCAGGGTGTCCCCGTGCCACTCGGCTCGTCCCCTCCCTCACGGCACCCCCAACCCCACCACTTGCTGGCGCTGGGCGAACCCCAGCACACGGCTGGGGCTGGAGGAAGGCAGGCAAGGAGGCCGAGTGTGGCTCAGGGGGGAAACGTGACTGTTTGCTGAATTAGGGCTCCCAACGAGGGAAACCTGTCCCTTGGGAAGAGCCACCAGAGATAAAGCTGATGGTGCCAGCAGGGCTGTGCCACGTCTCTCTGCTGGGCAGTCACTGGGGCAGAGGAGAAGGGACAAGAGCAATTTTTCCTTCCATCAAATTATCTGTAAAACCCAGGGGCACGGCTCACCCAGGCACAGCCTTGAGGCTGCCCCAGCCCACCCCTAGTGCACCAGCAGATCCACGAGACATCCCGCTGTGCCCTGCCTGCGGACACACGACCCCTTCACCCGTCCCCCTGCCAGCCCGCGGACAAGCAGCTCACCCTCCACCGCACCTCCTCGGGCAGCACCCAGCAAGGTGCGGCTCGCAGAGCTGGGGGGGGGCTCCCTCGCTCCCCTCCCACCAAGCCCCATGCAAATGACGATGCTCCAAAACCAAACCAGCACCCCCGCTCAACACGCAAAGCAGCCTTGCCTCCCAGCTCTGCCGAGGGCCCCCGGTTCCTTGCATGCCTCAGCGCCAGTCGTTGCCCATTGGCAGCAGCTGTCCGAAAACCCGCTGCCGTGGCGGGGCTCACAGCACCATGGTGGGGATGTGATGGGCCAGGGAGGCGGGATGGGGCACGGGCAGGGCGGGTGAGTGAGCCTGCAGGGAGGCATTGGGGGGCCGGTGGCGGGCGCTTTTCTGGTGCGCCCGCAGCCCGGCGAGCTGGGAGTAGGCACTTTGGCAAACCTGGCACTTGTAGGGACGCTCGCCGGTGTGCAAGCGGACGTGGTTGCGGAGGGTGGAGGACTGGCTGAAGCGGCGGTTGCAGAAGCGGCACACGAACGGCTTGTCCAGGGTGTGGATGCGCATGTGGGAACGCAGGTTGCTGCGGGAGTTGAAGCCGCGGTGGCAGATGACGCAGCGCATGCGCCCGGTCGTGCTGGCCCCCGTCTCCACCGCGTGGAAGTCCTCTGGGAATGACAGAGGGAATGGTCAGGCACTGCCCTCTGGGCTCACCCCCTTCCCGAGCCCCGGTGGTGCTGACTGCCCTAAATAACCACCCCATGCCCCCTTGCTGGCTGCCCTGCCTGCTGAGAATGCCCAGGAGCAGAGGCAGCCAGCCCCGGCAGAGCAGGATGTCAGGTTGGCATCTGTGGATTTGAGATGGGGACAGAGCTGGGAACGGGCTTACCTGAATTAAGGTGAGGGGGGATGCTCAAGCGGACCTGTCTCCCCTGCAGAAAGGGTTTCACACAAAAAGCACTTTCCCCCTCCTTTTGCTACCTCTAGTTTCTCCCGCACCTAGGGACGTGCATGGCCAAAGCAGCCAGGATCAAAGAGCAGGGGTGGAGCGAGGTGGCACGGGGGGTTTGGGGCTGGCACCTCTCCACATCCCTATCGGAGTGCCCCCAGCTGCACGCCGCAGTCACCCAGAACAGGTGACAGGGAGCTGTCAGCAGGGACCTGCAACTGGCCTGGGACCCACCTCAGTCCCAGCTTCTCCCCCTGCCCTGCTGGGCTCTGACCCAGCTCACTAGGAGCGGGGAGCACGGAGGGGCTTGGCTCTGAGCACAGCATCCCCAAAAGAGCCCGCTGCCTGCCACGGAGTGTCCTGGGGAACCGCTGAAACAGGCGGAGAGCAAAAGCCCAGGAAGAGAAAAGCTTCCTGCACTGACGGCTTGGGGAAAGAAGGATTTGCACTGTTAAATGCAGAGCAGGGAAATATGCGACTGCATCCCAGCATTTCGCAGTGCGTCAGGGCTCCTTCCTCCCTGCCCAGCAGCCCCATGCACGGTCAGGCAGCAGCTGCTGGCCACACCACCAGCACCAGCCAGGGGCAAATCGGCACAGAGGTGGTCCCCAAATTACTGGGGACATACTCAAGCTGCACGGCTCTATCTCAGGGGAGATGGGCTCTGCACTACAGGCGAGGCAGATCAGCTCCTCTCTGGAGGATCGTGGGGCTAGGGAGAGCTACAGGGGGTTGTGTGCCCAGCATGGGACGTGTTGTGCTGCTCGATGGTCCTCATGTTTGTCCCCAGATTGCTGAGGGGGTCCCTGCCCTATGTCTACCCCCTGGCCTCAAAGCTGGGGACAGGGCAAGCAGAGAATGCCAGGGATGCTGTGCCCATGGCTGTTTCCGATGTCACCTACCATGTTTGTTCTTCTTCTGCTCCTCTTCCAGCCCCGGCACACCCGGGATGCCCAGGAAGGTGTTGTGGGAGTTCCCATACCAGACCAGCAGCTCTTGATCTGGAGGAATCATCTACAGAGAGACATGCAGACGGGGATGCTGGGATGAGACAGTCAGCAGCTCTACCCACATCCTCGGCCGGTCACTTCGGACCTACGCTGGCCGTACCCCACCCCTGCAAGGTCCTGCTGCCATCGGGACCTGTCCCTGGGGCAGGCCCGTGCTGCAGCGCTGAAGGCGATGGCACGGCACAGCACCACCGGCACGGAGCTGCACCTTGGTCTCCCCCGGGGCCAGAAAGGTGACAGCAGGTAAACCAGCAGCCACAGAGCACGGACCCTGCAGGTCCCTGCAGCTCAGGGAGATGAAGATGCAGCGGCAAACAGGCACGGAGAAACAAGCCGTCACAGACCCATGAACTGCAGCGGGGTGCAAGAGACCAAAGCAGGGAGCGCTGACACGGAGACCCGGCTCAGTGGCCCCGCAGAGCCTTTCGGCACCCCCTTGCTGCAGGACAGACAGCATCTCCCACCCCGCTGGGGTTTATTTTAGCGAGGCTGTGACTGCATTCAGGTGGAAATGCAGGTGCCAGCAAAGGGCTCGGTCAGCCTGGGGATCAGGGGAGGGCTCAGGGGCTGCTGTAGGAGCATGGCTCAGGTGGGAGATGCTGCCTGCACCCTGCACTGAATCCCCGATGCCTGCAACAGCCCAAGCAGATCTGGAGGGCAGGAAGGGCTCTTTTACCAGCCCTGCTCCTGTTCCCGTGAAACGAGGGCTCTCCTCCTGGCCCTGATGTTTCAGATACGTTCCCGCACTGCCGGGGTGGCTGGAACGAGCAGCCAGGAAACAGCATCTGAGCCTCTCCGTGCAAAGCAGCCGTGGCTGGAAAGACGGATGCTCTCACACTAGACAAACTGTGTAAGGCAACACTAATAACAAAATCACTTTGTAAAAATATGTACTTTTTTTCCCTTGCAGGTCCCTACTGTTAAGAATCTAAATTAGAAATGAGACAGTCCCCTGTTTCAGAGGTCGGCTTTCCATACACAGAGTAGATCAAGAAAAGCATCATTCCCATGAAACGCAGATCATAAGTTAGATCACTGCAGCACTGAAAATGTGCCTAATTTTAAGTACCTGAAAGCAGTGGCAATTTGACTCCACACATTTAAGTCTCCGTCTGCACAAGGACCTCAGCGGGGCTGCAGAGCCGGAGTCTCTGAGACAGGGGAAGCCGATACCGCTTCCCATCTCAAACTGGTGGTGTTTCTCTGCGCCATTTTCTCTTAACAGAAAATGAATTGTTTTTAATACAAACAAATAGAATAAAATATTGCTGGAAGGATAAAAAACAAGTGCATGCAGGTGTGCACATTGCATGTGTGCATACGTGTGCATGTGTGTGTACGGTCTGCTGGAGCCGGTGCACGTGTGCCAGCAGTGCACTCACATGTATACACCCCAAAGCAATTTAAATTACCCCCTCGGAACCTCGTGGCCCTCAGATAGAAGGCCAAAACTCACTGCCCTCACTGTATTTGCCAGCAGCGGCAACTTGGAATTGCTGAGGAAGAGGATGGGAAAAGCAAACCGGCAAGTAAGGGTAGGAATGGGCAAAAGCGCATGAAAGTATTAATGCCGAATAGCGAACAAGGCACCCAGTAAATCAGATTTTGTGGTAGGTGGGTGGGAAAGGCATCCTAGGAGGCACGGCGCTGGAGTCTCGGGGCAGCGGGGCCGGATGGCTCGCTGGTGCTGGGCAGGCAGGGGCTGCGGCAGGCACTGGGAGGTGGGGGACCCCCCAGGGCTGGCGGGGCTCCGAGGGTGACGGTGCCCGTGCAGGCGCGCTGCTGGGAGAGGGCACTGCCACGAGCGGATGGCATTCACGTGTCCTGCCCGGGACCGAGACCTTACAGCTGGTCTGCGGGCTGATGCTGGTCGCTCAGTTCACTGGGGTGACAAGGCAGCGAGGGGGGAAGCTCGCTCTGGTCTGAGACACTGCATTTGTGCGACTCTGAGCTAGGGGATTAGCAAGCAGAGAGAACCACAAAAGGAAACCTCTCTCCTGCTTTTTCTTTTCTTGTCGGCGCACAAACCCCAACGAGTTTGAACAAACAGTCGGTTTTGGACTGTAACAGGCATGTTGTACGGGCACCGGTGGGAACGGGGAGCCCACAAAGGATGCAGCCCCTCGACCTGTCACGCGCGGTTGTGACCCAGCTCCTTGCACCCTCGACGCTCCCCTTCCCCACGATCTCACCGGGAAAGCCCCGGCCCCTTCCCCTCCTCGCGGCACCGAGGCACCACGCAGCGGGACAGCAGGCACCTCTCCTCCCCACGTCCCCATCATGCGGGGTTCAGCTCTCTCAGCATTTCAGCTTCGCTGCCTGTGCCGAGGGCATTCAACTAATCTGCTCCGACACTCGCTGATTCAGCCCGGGGAGCAAGCCTGCGGGTTAGTTATCACTGCGCAATAACCCTCTACTCGCACCTCCCCAAATACTCATCTCACCTGCCCCATCGCCCATGCATGGGCAAGGTCCGCAAGGGATGACAAGCACAGCTGTGCTCCGAATTACACTGGTGCTGCATGGAATTATTTTGCTTCTTTCCGTGATGCAAGAATTAAAAACCATGAGGCTAATGCTACAACAGGCGCAGCTGCCCACAAGAGTATCAGGGCTTAAAACTGGGTGCAGCTAAAGCCTACGAAGGGACATCCAGGATGGGGAGAGCAGCACAGAGGCGCTCAGGGCTCCTGCTCACAGAGCTGCACGGGGAAAGGCGGCAGAGCCCTGGCGAGACACCTCCCGCGGCAGCAGCGAAGAGCTGTTCTTTCCTTACCCACCTACTCGCCTTCCCCGTCCCACTGCACCGAACCTAAACCCAGTCCTGGTGCTGGCTCAATGCAGGATTGGGCCATGGCCCTGTCCCGTGGAGCATCTGCTTCCCCGTAAGCCACCGCAGGAGCCCGAACGATCCAGGGAGCTGCCCTTGCCTACAGTGCAAGCAGGCGCTTGCGCTGTTTCCCAGCTGAGACCCCTCTCCCAGCAGCTGCAGGAGCCCACGCTCCCGGGATGAAGCAGGAGCCGTCCCCTCTCACACCTCTCTAAACCAAGGCAGCTGCCCGGTGACATCTCCCCGCTCTACCACCATCCTCCACCAGCAACAGCATCGGTTTATGGGGACGCTGCACATTAGCGGGACTGGTCCCCACCATCGCGCTGCTGGCACTGCACCGCTTCTACGCGTGTGGGATCAACGCTGCCGGGACAGCCGGTCGCTCACCTCCATCCCAGCATCTCCCGCAGGGAACTCACAGTGTCCACCCTGCACCCTGGGGCGTTCCTGGGACCCAGCGCCTGCCCCCACTGCTCCGTTGGGCCAGCACCATCAGCATGTTGCACAGGAGCGCAAGGACTAGCGGGCAGGATGAGGCCATTGCCTGCAGTAGGACGCCCAAGGCGCGGCTGCAGCGGCACCAGCACCGCTCCCTGCCCGCTCTGCAGCTCCCTGCCCGGCTCCCGCAGCCCCGTCCTCCTTGCGCTCCGCTTTCATCCAGAGATGCTTGCAACCTCCAGGTGAAAGCTGCAGAGACAAGCTCAGCCTTCACCCGGCACCTGGCTTTCACAGAAAACCCCAGACTTTCCCCTGCTGCACTGAAGCAGGTTCTGCACAAAAATCTCATTTTTTGAGATAGCATCGAAATCCTGCTCCTACCCGAAGCCCTGGCTGAGCCAGGATTGCAGCTCTTTTCACACTTTATGCCCCAAAACAAGCTTGGGCAGCATTTTCTCTCCCTCTGCTCAGCATGCATCACCCCATGAGCCCACCAAAAGGGGACAGAGAGGAGAAGGGCCCCTCGCTGCCTCCCTGAAGCCCGTGCAATGGCGTTTCCCCACGGTGCCAACCTGCCCACATGGGTCCAGGGACGGCAAAGCGACCCTGCACTCCCATGGCCACTCCAGCAACGGCCCCACGAACAAGGGGGTTCTGCAGAGGCAGGGGTCCCAGCACCCTGCTCCCCTCCTGCAGCTCCCCACTGCCTCCCGGCCCCGCGTACCTCAATGGCCTTGTAGAAGATGCTGTTCCCGATCTGCACCACCTCCAGGTTCTGCTCCTGCTCGTTCCGGGCACATTTGATGTAGGTCATCCAGCTGCGGTGGTCCTCCTGGCTGGCATCGATGAAGTACCGCACCGTGCCATCTTCGTTGAAGACCTGGGAAGGGGAGACAGCGGTTGGTAGCGACGCTGCCCACAGCGGACCAAGCCCCTCCACCTCCTGCACAGGCGATCGCGGTGCTAGGGGATGCTCTGGGATAACGTCCCCCAGCTGGGGACAAGTCCAAAGCCAGCACAGACTTGGGACTGAGACCCTGCAAGCAGCCAGGAGCTGCTGCCTCCAGACAGGAGACGCCTGGACCCTTCCTGCTCACGGTGCTGGACCGCGCACCTGCGGCAGGGCTGGGGAAGGGCACCCTGCCCTCGCTGGGCGGGCACGGCCGGTCCCTTGCCCGGGTAGCCCAGCTCCCTGCATCAGTGCCCCTTCTCGGCAGAGCCCAGCCGGCAGCTTGGCCCTGAAGGGGCTGCTCAGCATCCTGCCACCGCCTGCGGGGAGGAGGAAGGGGCCTGCCAGAGCTGGCCCTCAGGGAAGATGCTTTGCAGGGTGGCAGAAAAGGTGAGGCAAGCTTCTATTTATGCGTAAAATAATAATGATAATATTCAATGTAAGTCTGACACTCAGTGAAACCAAAAAAAACTGAGCAAAACCCCCTCCACTAGCTGTGATGTCCTGGCAGCTCAGATCGCCCCAAAACCCACAGCTTCACTCAGGGTAACCACACCGGGGCTGGGACGAAGCAGGGGACGGGGCAGAGCAAGGTTCGCTCACTGCGCACTATGGAGAGCCACCAGCCGGGTTTTTCACCCCAACAGGGAAGGGCAGGGCAGGGCAGGAGGTGACCCCACTGCTTGGGACACGAGCAACATCTTGGGGATGCTCCGAGAGCAGGCTGCAGGGGTCTCGCGCCCATCTCCTGCCCCACAGCTCTCCTAAGCCAGCCTGCCCTGTAGAAAGCCGGGGGAAACTGAGGCGCGGGGAAGGGCGCCCGATGGCACACAAAGCACAGGACAAAGCCTCAGGTCACCGTCACCCCGTCCTGCCACCTGCCCGGGCTGTTACCTCCCACATGAGGTTGTTGTTCTTGCACAGGTCCACGTGCTCCGGCGAGATGACCCTGCCCGTGAAAGGTCCCATCTCGGTGCCAGCCTTGATCCAGGTCTTGGAGAAGATGCCGAGCCCTTCCCCGGGGATGGAGCTCTGCGCGATGATCACTTCCGACGGCAGCACCAGGCTGGACAGCTTCTGCACCTCTGCGGACGGCGGGGAGAGGGGTCGGAACCGGACCACTGGCTGCCTCCCTCCGCACCCCTCAGTTCCCCGGGTCCCCCCGGCCGCCCGGGGTTGGGGGGGGGCTTGGGCACCCCTCCCTGGCAGCCCCAGCCCAGCCCCGGGGCTGAGCCTTTTAAATGCCCAGCCGGGCTCCTACGGAGCTGTACAAGGTTCCCTCCAGGGCATTGAGCAGGTACCTGGGAAAGGCAGCCCGGGCCGGGCAAGGGAGCGGGGCTGAGAAAGGGGGTTAAATGGTGTCTATTTCGGCCCATCCAGCAATTTGTCATGCTGTTAAAGTGATCTGCATTCATTAAACTCAACTAGAAAGAAATTGCTAATTCTAAATTCATTAGTCCTTTAGGAATGCTGTAGCGGTACATTGTGCCTGAATGGCGCAAGGGCTTGTTTAAAAGGGCCCAGGAATTCCTCTTACAAAATGGGGAGATGAGATGGTTGACATATCGTGAATGGAAATGGAATTAGCCTTCATGGTAAATTAAGAGAGGAACAGAAATCCGAGAGGGGGAAAAGAGAGCCGGGGCGAGAGAAAAGACATTGTGCCGGGCCGCTGAATGCGGCTGCGGGCCGGGGGCGGCGCGGGGAGAAGAAGCGGCCCCGGCCCCCGCCTCTGCCCCCTCTTAAGCCCGCGGTTTAAGTGGGAACTTTCTCAGGTCAAGCCCAAGTTAACCAAATGAATTTAAAGCCCTTCTTTCCCAGTCAGCCGCCGTTCCACGCCGGGGGGAGCGGGCGCGGGGCGGCCGGGCCGGGCACTCACCTCCGGAGAAGGACTGCGCCAGGACCTCGGCCGTGAAGGCGGTCTTGGGGCTGCTCTTCTCCTCGAAGAGCTGCTCGCCCAGCACGTTCCGCCAGCGGCCGTAGAGGAAGCTGTGCAGGATGTCGGACGTGATCACCTCGGCCAGGGAGAGCCCCTGCGGCTTCAGCCCGGGCTTGAGCACCAGGGCTTCGGCGGGCAGCACCGAGCCCATCATGGGGGCGAGGCGGCGGCGGGCGGG
>VXAL01015259.1:162648-210276 GCA_013399475.1 Chauna torquata
AGGCGCGCAGCTTTGGCTTTGGGGGGGGGGGGGGGGAGGGGGGCGCTCTCTCCCCTCTTCCAGCCCTTCGCATGAATAGGATTTGAACAGAGCTGAGATTGATTTATAGTTATTGCAGTTGAACATTTATTGCTCTTAAAGAGTGGCGGGGAGAAAAGAGAGAAAAGGGGTTTGAAAAGCTCCTTTCTGTATTAAAGAGGTATCAAATGAAGACTGCTGAGATAATATACAGTGGNTATATATATTTTTTTTCTGTAAGGACAGGGAAGGCGAACGGGATGTGGAGCTACGAAATAGCCGGCGCAGGGAAGAGCCCTTTTCGGAGCTGAGTTTTCCTGCCCTAAAACCGGAGGTTTCTCCTCTCCGGCACCAGAAACGCGATCGCAGCCGAGCCCCCCGGGCGCAGAAAGGAGCCCATTGTTCAGTAGGGAGAAATACATTTTTAGCGGTGATTGAAAGCTCCCCTCTCGTTTGAACTCTAGAAGAAAGTCTCTGGCAGGGAAGAGCATCCCCCTCCCTCTGCCCCAACATCTGTTTGGAGCAATCCAGGCTCTAGGGCAGAGCAGGACTCTGCCCCCTCCCAAAGTCATTAAAAAGATATTAGTTGAGCTGAGAAAAGTCCAGCGCAGCCCCCGATCAGGAGCGGGGGGAGAATCATTAAAGACAATTTTGGATCTGGCAGTGCTAATACCAGGCGAGGGGACACTCGGGGTCCGAGTTCAAAAGATCCTCCTCCGCAGCCGCCCCGCGGTGCCCTGCCTGCTGCCCGCGGCGCTGGTGCCCGGGGACGGCGTGGCGCGGACCGGCCGACCCCATCACCTGCCCCGTGCAGCCCTCCGAGCGCCGTCGTGGGGGTGGCAAAAGGGACAGGCAGCGAGAGCCGGGCTGGGAGCCCAGGCTGCTCAGGTGCTTTGGCCGCATCCCCTGCACCTCCGCGGGCTGCAAATGCCCCGGCAGCCGGAGGGAAGGGGGGCAAGGGGGATCATTGCACCCCTGCGGCTGCCGGGGGAGCCGGGGCAGGAGGGATCATTGCACCCCTGCGGCTGCCGCAGGAGCCAGGCGCCTCCGAAGTTGCTAAATGTGTCATTTATTAAAGCATTCAGGGGGCTTTTCTTTGGCGTTTGCTTGCAAACTCACAAAGGCCGAGCTGCTGTTTGGGGGTCTTTTCTGATGGAAAAAGGGCTCGGAGACCCCCGGCACAAAAGAAATCCTGGCAGTGCTTTCAATGGCCAGGACTCAATGAGGGGGACCCTGTGCGCAGCAGGCGGGGGCGAGGGGCCGCCCGGTGCTGCCTGAAAGGCAGGCCTGAATGTAATGGGGAGATCTGCGTTTATTTGTTGGGATCACATTTAATTAGCTTAGTACAACCCTTGAAAGACAAAGGGACCTCAATCTGGATCCAATCTGAAGCTCGTTTGGAGAGCGAGGGCTCCTGGAAAAGTCAAAAGAGAGAAAGGAGAAAGAAAGGGGAGGCTGGGAGAGAAAGGGGCTGGGGGCCCAGCCAGGTGACTGGCACGCGTGAAACAAGGGGGCCTTTTGGGCACAAGGCAGGGCTCAAAAGGGAGGGAGGAAAATAGCCTCTTCCTCAGGTTTTACCTACTTAAACCCCCTGAAGGGGCCGGAGCTGAAAAGCCTCAATAGGGGCTAAGAAGGCTGCAAAGCAAACAGCAGCGCTGGAGAGGAGGCTCCGGCCCTGCCGAGGCAGCAGTTGGCAGCACTCGGTTATGGGAATGCGCCCAAATGTTACCTGCGCCCGGCACGGCCCCCGCAGCGCCCGCGGGCTGCCCTGGGGGAGGAGGATGGGGGCAAGAGGGGGCCGGGGAGCCACAGCCCGCTGAGCCATCCCCGCGGAGCTTCACCGCGTGCCCGTGGGGCCGCGGCGGGCATGGGGCACCCAGCAGGGTCTCCCCAGGGGTGCACCCCTCGCGCTGGGCAGCCCCCTGCGTCCCCTGGCGTCTGCCCCTCACACACAATGACACGGGGCACACGCAGGGGGGTGGCGTGGAGGATGCCCTGCCACCTCCGAAGGGGCAAACAGGAGAGTGGCCGTCCCCAGAGTGCCACATCCGTGGGATGGAGCCGACCAGACCCTCATGCCCCCTCCAAACCGTGCTCTGCCTTTCCTCCCAGCTCGCCTCCTGGGAGACTGGGAGCGGGGGGGNNNNCCCGAACAGTGCCAGCCCCTCGGCAGCCCCTCGGTGGGGCTGGGCACGGGGGGGGCTTTCAGTATGGTGAAGCTGTGACCCTCCCAGCGAGCTCTCCAACCCACAGCACTGCAGCCCCTCCGAGCCAGGCGGGCTGATTGCACTGCTCAAAAAAGGAGCTTTAGGGCATTATTTGCCTCCATTTCACTCTGCGGGAGGCCGCGGAGCCGAGGATGGATGCAGAGTGCTCTCCCCTCCGCTCTCGCTTTCTTTCTTGCCTTTTTTTTTCCTTCCCCCCCCCCCCTTTTTTTTTTTTTTAAGTAGTATTTCCAAGATTATTTTGGCAAGGGGGTCACAGCGCACAAAAGCAAACAGGGAAGAAAAAAAAACATCCGCACGTTCCCAGCTGCATCTGACTGCTTTGCACAGCTCAGGCAGCCTGCAAATGAAACATGATTGTGGCAAATTGCAGCGGTAACTCCTCGGCAGCCCCGTGGTGCTGTGGCACAGCAAGCGGGACCGGCGGTACGGGCGGCTGGACCCCAGCCCCACCAAAGCAGCTCCAGCACGGAAGTGTAAAACCGCCTCAAGAAGGCGTCTCTCCACCAGGGTTGCCCATCACCAGATGTGCTGGCTGGGGCACGGGGGCGTTTGAGCCCAGCGCTGCCCAGGGTTCCCAGCAAGGCAGTGAGGCTGGCACAGACCCCACTCGCTTGTCCTCAGCTCTGTGGTCTCTGCACCAGGGGTGGGTGCCAAAGGTGCTCCCCAGGGACAGAGGTCAGATGGCACAGAGCAGGAGGGAGTGAGGGGCATTTGGTCTGGAGAAGCAGGAAAATCTCTGCCCCTTTTCCTCCCCTCTGGCTGCGACCTGGGGACAGGGCAGTCGCATGCCACTGCTCTCTCCTGCATCCCACCACCACCTCTCCTGTATCCCACAATCATCTCTCCAGCAGCCCACCACCATGTCCTGCCCTTCACCACCTCTCCCGCATCTCACCGCCATCCCACCCATGTTCCACCACCATCTCCCGCATCCCAGCACTGCGAATCCTGCAGCCGCGGCTCCGACTCCAGACCGGGACCTGCGCTGGCACCTACACCAGGACACCAGCCTGGCGAGGGCAGGGCAGGGTGAGCAGCCCAAGGGGAGCGGGCATGCGAAGGACCCCATCACTCCCTCCTGCCCCTCTATCTGCTCCCCACAAGGAGCAGGATGGAGCCGGGCTGGCCGTGCAGCTCCAGTGGTTGCTGTATCCATGGCTGGTCGCAAACAGGACCGCGGGAACCGCGGCAGGACCAGGGCAGCGGGGCCAGCGGAGGCTGGGAGTGACCGGCTGGAGGGACACGGGCCGCACGTGGTGAAGGTGGAGGGCAGGGATGGGTGCCCGGACAGGGGCTGCCCCGCAGGCAGGTGACCGCCCGCGGTGGGCGCCCGTCGGAGGCAGCGAGCCCTCCCGCGGCTCCCTGGCCTTTGTCAGCCCCATTCTCTGCAAAACAAACAGAGCGACGGCCCCTGCCTGCCCGCTGTAATGACTCTGCGGTGGCCAAGTTTAATATTCCCCGGTGAATGGCCCCAACAAGGAGCCCCGCCGCTCGGTGCGGCTCCCCGGGCACGGCCGCGGCTGAGTGATGGCTCGCACAAAGGGAAGGCACCATCTAATCCCCCGGGCCCGCGGCACCTGCACCCTGGCCCGGCCGGGATTAGAGGGGAGTGAGCTGGCCTCTGTAGAGATCAGAGGCTCCTTTATAGCGGCCTTGAAATAGGATTTCCTCAAGTGATAAGGGGAAGGGTGGGAAGATCTGGGGCCGCCAGTACCTGCCCCCTCCACCTCATGATGCTCTTTTGGGTTGCCTCCCTTGACCCCTTTGTCCCAGACCTAGAGTGATCCACTGGGGACCTGGGCACCCCATGCCCCTTCCCCATCGCCCTGGGGGTGGCTTGTTCCTCCCCTGCTGCCCTCTCCATCTCCAGCACCCACCAAGGTGCTGCTGAGCTGGGGTGGGGCTCAGTCCCTGCCCCGCTTGCTGCCCACGGTCCCTTTGTGTCTCCTCCAGCCCTGGAAGAGCAGAGAAATGCCCGGTCTGCGACAGGGAGAGCACACGGAGCTCCTCGCCTCGCCGTGCGGAGCTGCCCATGTGTCTGACCAGCCTCTGCCACTCGCAGCGAATCTGGGAAAAAACCTCCACAGCTGTCACAATGCCGAATGAAGGCCAAACAGCTGCTTGCAGGGAATAAAATACCCCTGTGGTGCTTGACAGGACACACCGACACCATTTCCTGCAGAGGAAGTCTGTACGTGCACAATTCTGAACCCTCTGCATGTGCCATAGCCCCAGAAACACCAAAAATTCCCTGGAAAATGACTCTGGATTCAGGAAACTTGTGTTCTTGCAGGAGCAGCAGCAGGGCAGGTGAGGCTGTGAACATTCATGTTGTGTCAAAAAGCCACGAGATCTCCCAATCTACCACACATCACCCACCCACCTTACCGTAAATATACAGATATGCTAATGCAATGAAACATTTAATAGGAAAAAAAAAAAAGTCCCATGCCTGCTTGTCTCTTTCAATAATTACTTTGGTTTAACTTGCAATGTCCATAAAGTAGCTCATTCTCAAATCATGCAAAATTAAAGAAAGTATTTTAGAGGGTCTTAAAGTCTCCCCTCTGCTCTCAAAATAGCTTGTGCCTGTTAAGGCGCGCCGAATATAGAGCACAGAGCAGTGGGGTGATCATTAACCCAACGAGATGCTTTAGCACAGTGACATGCAGTGCTTTTTAAGGATGCTGCTCAGAAACGCTTTGCAGGATTGCAATAAATGTCTGTTTAGAAATAGTCTCTGCAGCCGATGAGCACGGCAGGGGATGCACAGCCCGGTCGGTACCGCGGGAAATGGGGCCCTGAGGCGCCCGCGCCCTCCCGTGAGAGCCACGCTGCTGGGCACGGCTCCTGGATGGGCCGATGCCGAGGGAGTGCGAAGCCTCTGCGTGCCTGCACTGAGGCCTCGGGAAAGGGCTTGTGGTGAGACAAGGAGCGCTGCCCGTAGAAGACAGGAGAAAGCAGGAGCCGACGAGCCAGGGTAGGTTTGGAGGGGACCGGGGATGCCCTCTGGAGCACTCACCTGGGATCTCCTTCAGCTCCGGCTCTTTCATCCCCAAACGCCGTGCTGGGGAGGCAGAGCACTCCCCGAACCGAGGGTCTCCTTGCCGCAGCCTCCCCATCCCCAGGACCGACCTCCGCCAGGAGGCAACGCCAGGCCGTCCCCACCGCTGCTCACGTGCCCCGAAGCCCCCGGCCGCCGTGGGAACAACAGGGAACGCGGCTCCTACGCGCTGCCTTGGGGATCTGCCCAGTCTCTTGCAGCTCCCAAACCTTCTGCCCACTAGCACAGGGGATGAAGCCTCTCCTCCATGAAAATTAATGCAGTTGGTGCTCGAATCCCCTTTACTTTGGGGATTAAACCTGCCCAAAGCTGAGCAGGAGACTTCCTCTCCTGGAGGATGCAGGCTTGGCTTGAAAGCACCACAGCAGCTTCTGGGCTGCAAAGCACACCTGAACCAGCGGACACGAGGAGCTACCCACAGCCCCCAGGGCGGAGGCGAGGTGCCCGGCCAGCACCGGGGGGATTTACCATCACACCAGTCCCCAGGACACCCCGCAGAGCCAGGGGCTGGCAGTGGGGTCTGGAGGAGCCCAGCGGCCCCTGGCTCCGCAGGAGGTGCCAGGGCGTCCGCCAGCTCCTGCCCTGGAAGCAGCAGCCATGGTTCATACCAGAAAGGAAGTTTAATGGCTGCGACCCCTCCGCCCCGAGCGGGCAGCAATAATGGAAAACAAATTGCTGAACTTGGGAACATTTCAAGCACTTTAGCCTGCCAGGACACCAGACTGCTGATGAAAATCCAGCTTTGCAGGCACCATCTTAATGACAGGCCAAATTTCAAAGGCTTGCAAACTATTTCTTTTGCTGCCCCACCCCCTCAATAAGAGGTTGCATCAGAAAGAGATATTTCCATAATTTATAGTATGGGTATTTCACTGGGGAGACTCACTAATCTGTACTTACAGATACATTTAAGAAAATGCATCCTCCCACAATCCTGCGCCATTTACGACTATTGGCACAATCTGTAATACTCAGTCTTCAATTAAGGGACACCTTAGGGTTCATTATCACACAATTGCTCCCTGTGAACCATGCCAAATGCTGTTTTGGCACAGAGCTTGGAAGATGAATTAGAAGGAAGTCTTCTCGGTAATGCCCGCTCCCAATTCCCATCAGCAGCCTTTATGCCCTCCTCTAACCATTTTTTCCCCCCTCTCCCCTCTTTCCAAGTGGCTTTTACTATCCCATCTTTCAATGTCTCTCTTGATTCTCTGGAGGTATATTTAGAGATGCTACATCTCCTTTTCTTCCGGCTCTCAACATGCCTCCCGTTCCCTGCTTTGCAGATGGGATCTTCTTTCCTCCCTCCCTCCCCCGTCCGTAAACTCCGCTACAGCTGTCTGGCGGCTGGTTGGTAACAGTGGCGAAGCTATTTTAGGTGGTGGGGCACAAAACTCACGTTTTACAAGACATGGATCTCTGAAGCGGCAGAGCTGCCACCAGATTTGGCCTGATTACAACCCGAACTGACTGCTGCTTAACATCTGCAGGATGCGAGAACAGTTGGAGCCGCGTCCCTCCGCACCTCTCCCCGTCAGCCCCGCGCTGCTCCAGCGATCCCATCCAAGAAGGGCGCAGGGCGAGCCCTGGCCAGACACAGGCACAAGGAGTCAAAGCTGCGGAAGAGCAACAAGTTCGGGGTGTAAAAAGCAGGGGATGCCGCCTCCTTGACAAGCAATAAAACATTCATACAGCTGTAGATGAAGTCTCCACGCTATTCTTGCCTATAGAAAACTTTCCTTAATTAAAATAGATCTTTCTGGCCCAGACAGCTACAATTACAGCACCTGACTGTGGAAAACCCTCAACGTCACGGTGCCAAAGGCACTTTGACATGACATTAGTAGGGTTTCACTAGAATTAAGGTCCAAGTTGACATACCAGAGTCATCCCGAACTACTCACGCGACAGCGCAAGCACTGAGTGGCGAGTCTGCAGGCTGAGCCGGCTCGCTGCGCGGGCGGCGGGGACCTCGGAAAGCAGAGAGGGAGCAAACGGAGTAAAACAGACGGAAATACTTCACCCACAAGACACCTTGTGGAAATTTTATTATATAGAGTGTAAAATGCAACTGTCAGTCAAATAAAAAGAACACTTTTTTTTTTTAAACACCATGCTCAACATTATCCAATTGCGTTTCTTTATAGTTAGACATTTCAAGCATAAGGAAAAATAAGGAAAGAACCCAAGAACAGTAACTTCAGTACATTTCAAAACGGAATGTCCCGCAGGGCAATTAAAAAGGCAAGAAAAAATAGCTTCAATTCCGTTTTTCCTTTAAAAATACACTGTTATCTGTACAAGAAACACTACAGTAAACATTGGAAATCATATTATCCCTTTTATTAAATCAAAATTATTTAGCGCATACTGTGGTTAATACTAGATTCATTT
Source organism: Chauna torquata (assembly GCA_013399475.1). Classification (NCBI taxonomy): domain Eukaryota; kingdom Metazoa; phylum Chordata; class Aves; order Anseriformes; family Anhimidae; genus Chauna; species Chauna torquata. The sequence goes on from VXAL01015259.1 coordinate 170,353, forward strand.
ATTTCTCTAGGTAATTTGACAAATATTAGATAAGAAAATATTTAAAAGAAATGAAAAAGCAAAAAACACCTTGGAATTAAAAAATAGTTACTACCTTTTATATGGTTTTATGTTCCACAGTGTTTGTTAAAAGGTACTAATAGCAGATTCATTTTAATATTAAAAATAACAGTATTTATATTTCTGAGAGCATAAAGGAAGGTCTTTTTCTTTTTTTTTTTCTTTTTTTTTTTTAAACAAGCTTGGAGGTCTTAGATACATAAATGCAACTAGCAATGGAGACATGAAAAAATGTATTGCTAAAAAATTAACACATTTTTATATTACCCCTTTAGACTCTAGAAATTATACAAACCCTACAAAATGCCCCCCCGCCCATAACTTGCCTGACAGCAAAACAGTAACTGTCTCAATACAGAATTCACATAATTAATTACAATACATATCATAGTTCAGTTTTTAAAAAATGCAATAAAATCAAAGACAGCCAAGATACAAGAAATTAGAAGTAAAACATTTAATGAATTTACATATTTAAGAATATTTAAATACTGTTTAAAATTTTTTTTTCTTTTTAGGATTTGTTACATACCACCTAAGACTTCCAAGCCACTCTTTCTGTTGCAACAGAAAAGATCGAAAATTAAAAGGAAAAAAAACACACAAAAAACCACATGTTGAAATGTCACAGCTCTGGGGTGCGTTTTGGTGCCTGCAAATTCTCTGGCTTCTCTCCAAAAAGAATCCCGGAGGGTTTTTTTTGTTTTGTTTTGTTTTTTTTACAAATTTAGAAACAAAATTACCAGCGTGTCCGTAAGTTTAGTACATTACTAATTGTTCCTGATTCTTAGAAAAGTTCAGTATAGATTATCCTACAACTAGTGTTTCACAAACAAACAGAAAAGTCTTCATCAAAATGTTGCAAATCTAGAAACCTCTGTTACAAAAAGGTTTTCTTCCACAATGATTCCAAGAAAAAAAAATTGCCACAAGGACCTTGTTCTACTGCTCCTAGAAAGAGAGAGAGAGGGAGAGAGAGGAAAAAAAAGCAAAAGTTACTCAGCAGCAGCAAATTCTTAAAGCTGTCTAACCCTCCTCCCCCGACACACACAGGTCTCGCTCCCCGTTCCAGCAGAGCAGGATATATACCTCAAACGATGCTTCAAATCGCTACTGAAGAGATCTCTGCCCTGCCGCCTACCACCCCTGAGCTCTCCTTCAAGGAGCTCGTGCCTTTTATTGAACAAGATCTCCCTTCTCTAGAGGGGCAGACTTTGCGAGAGCCATGAAGAGAACTCCCTTTTATCGCTGCTTCTGGGTCGTACTTCACCAGCGCCCGCGGCAAGCACCGATGCTGCACCCATCTTGCCCTGCCCGACCCCGGCGGCTGGCGCTGAGCGCGGCGGTGCGGAGCTGCAGCCGGCTGAGGATGACGGCGGTGCAGGCTCCCCCGTGCCGCCTGCATCCAGACCGGCTTGCTCTGAAGAGCCAGAGGGAAAACACGGCTCAGTGGGGAGAAGCGTCTGAGCCCACTAAGGTGGGTGTGTTATTTGCACGTACTTTTTGCCAAATGCTAAGGCATTCACTATGCAAACCCGGCGCTCAGGAAAGCTCTGCACGTATGATCAGGATAAATCCCACACAACCCTCCAGTGGTCTGAGGGGCAGGTGAGGCAACATTTTTCTTGGCAGCTGGTTAATCCAAATTAATTTTCCAATAGTTTCTCCCCTCCCTTTCAAGGCAGGGTACTCCCCAGGCAAGTGCACAGCTCGTACCCTAGCACAAAGCTTGCAAGAGAAAAGACCAAGTCTGCACAATGTAACAGCGTCGTGCTACCTCGCCGGCCTGGATCCATCATTCACTTTACTTATATTCCCCAAAGCCGCAAACTTTGGGGGTTATGAGGAAAGCATCCAAGGAAAACAAACTAACAACCCCTCGGTTATCCCCTCCCGAAAGCACCCTGTAAGGTGCGAGACTGATGTTGAGATAACATGACAGTAGCAATGAGCAATTTTTCAGTTTCTCAGCCACAAAACACCTCTTTGCTTCAACGAATGAACCTAAAGCAGTCTCCACACCTGGGCAAGGTTAACATACCCAATCCCCAAAGGGAAACAAACAGCAGCGGGGTTCAGGAAACATTAATACAGACCTGGCTGTGGGCCTGAGCCTGCCCTAGTGTCTGCCCATAGTAGGCAGCCTGCTGTCTGTAATACTCTGCCCAAGCCATCGTGTAGTCCGGCTGGGAACTTGCCTGAGAAGCAGCACTGGCAGCATGACCTGGAGGGAAAAAAAAAAGGGAAAAGGGAGAAATGAGCAATTCAGTAACAAAAAGCTCAGACTTCGGGTCTCTTCTTATAAAGCTCAAAGAACAGCCAGCCCCCTTCCAACAGCTGCAGACCTCTGAAAGAGTGACACCGGTATCTGCTGCTTGAATACCACAGGACAGGCTTTACGTTGGCTTGTGAGCAACAAGCCAACAGTAGCCAGAAAGCATTAAGAGACCCTTCCCGCAGATGCAAGGACAGTCTGATGGCCTGCACTGCTCATCCTCGGCCTGAAGGCTCCAGCAGCAAGGTGTCAAATGCAAATCCAGAAGCTGGAGCCACACGCCTCTTAATGGAGCGGAGAAAGGCAAGCCCATGTTTTTCCATGCACTTGTGTGCGGGGCTGTCCTACCTTCTGACAACCCAGCTTCAGTTTTCTGGGTTTTGTTAGCATCAGTTCTCGGTGTCTGCTAACGTTCCCCCAGGCAAGCCAAGTGCCAGTGTGGACATGGGGTCTACTGTGGACTGCAGCTCAGCAGGAGCACCCCTCCTGAGGGGAAACAGCAGGCAACACGACAGAGAGCTTGCAGTGGAAGAACTACATGCACCATCACCAACAGGAGGGACCAAAGGGGATTTGTAGAGGACTGGAAGCTAATAATGGCAGGGGATGGAGATGCAAGTCATTGGATTAGAGTTAACTCTGTCGCAAGAGTTCCATTCATCTCCAATAACCCTGTTTCACTCACTCTGTTTTTTGTAATACTCCTCCCATGCTTTGCTGTAATCGGGATGGCTGTTCTGCTGCTGGCTCTGTTGGCCTGTGCAAAGATGACAATAAGGGGCACGTCAATACGGAACAGGTGACAGTTTCCAGCCAGTGACATCTACCTTTCCACTAGGCAGGCCCTGTCTCTACCTCAGCTGCCCAGACTCCACACTTCAGCTTCCACATTTCTACAGCGTTGGGCACCCCTTAGGGAAAGCCAAGGAAAAGCTCAAGTGCCTGACGCCATGTCACCCGTGCACTGCTAAAGTGCTTTAAGCCAAATTCCACCCCTCCCCTCCACCCCGCTTGCTCAAGCCAAAGCACACTGGCTGATGTGCAAACCTAGTAGCTCCCAACCACCCGAGGCTGTCAGCCCACTCACATCTAGCACAGGGACAACAGGGTTCAAACCCCTGACAACCAAGATCCTGCCCCTCCTCGACCCTCAGCCACAGAGATGCCAAGGAAATGGCCACATTTTGAGTCATCGCATTTGGTTTTCTGAGGTCTGCATCCTTCCCCCCTGCTCTCGCCAGTGGAGCACATCCCGAGGAGTCCTAGCGGGCAATGCCTCTCCGTACAGTGTGGCCAGAGCTCTGCGAGCCTGCAGCGTGCTGTCTGCCCCACCACAGAGCTCTGGGGCGGCCAAACCGCTGCTGCAGCGTTCACAGAAGCGAAGGGGCCATGAACTCTGCACAGAGCTCCGGCAGCTCCACCAGCCCTCGGCACTGCCACACGCACTGGTACTTGTGAAACCCTCCGAACAGGCACGGTGCAGGCTCTGGACTCTTGCACTGCACTAAGACCTGTACGGACAGACCAGGCAGTCCCCAAAACGCCTGCACCTAGCGCGGACCCTCCTCTTTCAAACACTAAGACGCCTTCAATCCAGCACGTCTAAGTGTTGCTGCAGGGGAGAGTCCAACCAGGTGGCTGCAGAGGCGGGGAGCCCGCGCTTCCTTTAGCCACAGTTAGAGCAAAGAGCCCTCAGCCAAACAGCAAACAAAAAAACCTGAATAGAAAACACGGCAATTAGAAAATTGCAGAGAAAGGCAGGCACAGCGAAAGCGCAAGCCGCTACACGCACGGACGGCAGGCAAGGACAGAGGACAGAGGTGGAACAGAGCTCTTGCAGCCCATCCGACCGCCTCTGCTCCATCTACAACCCTGCGCTGCAACGCGGGCTGAAGGAGGGCTTTGAAGTGGGGGGAAGGGGGAATATAATACACTGCAAGCGTGAAGTGGGTGGAGGGAACAGGGCAGCAGTGTCCTGTCCAGGGGCATAAAAGCGGGTTAAAAGACTTGACCAACGCTACAAGTCAGGACCTTTTCTGGCAGAGGTCAAGGCTGCCTCAACTGTCCACCTGCTAATGCCAACAAAGGACCTCCTTCAATGCCTTTTCTTCTCGGAGAATTACAGTCCACAGCAGGCTGAAAGGACACGCAGCTAAATGCATTTCACAGCAAAATGTTTCCCCAGCCAGTTAATTTATTTAAGATGGGGGAAGTAATTAAAATCTAAATACATGTGTAGGGGGTGGGGGTCTGCCCCTCCTCCCACATGGAGGGCACTCTCGAATGCGTCCCTAGGAGTCAGGGAACGACTCCGCCAGCTCTTTGACGGGGCTAACAGAGCTACGGACACACAGGCTGCAGCGCTTGCTTTCCAACAGGCAGGGAAGGGACCCTTCACAAGACTGTTTTCAAATTAAAACTTAAAGCGTAAAAACAGGTATTTACCTAGTTTCTTATAATAATCCTCCCATGCCTTGGTGAACTCCACCTGGCCTGACTGGGTACCATTGTGATCTGCAGCAGGAGAAGAAAGCAGTGAAGTCTGCTTAAAGCACAGCATTATCTTGTCTGTCCTCTCTCCTTACCAAGACTGCCTCCAGAGTATGCCTGGCTACAAACACGAACATGGAGGATCCTAAGTAGAAATGGAACTAGAGAACTGACATTTTCCATCAGGTTCGACAGCAGAAATAAAAACACCTGCTCCCAAAAAACATCCCTGTGGTACTAATCCCAACACAGGGGAACGATCACTGCAAGGTCAGGTGCTTCACCAGTCTTGGAGCCACCAGAAACCTAACAAACCCATTGCAAAGCAGTTGCCACTGGGATACAAGCCACACTAATTGGGGGATTCAAAGGGTCTGGGCTTCTTCTATCACCAGGCTCCAAAGCCAGGGGCTGTGAGCTTGGGACAAGGCTGTGCGCTACACAAGGGGAGATTTTTTCCCCAGTGGTGGGTGGGCAGGGTGAGAGGATGTCTGAGGGAAGCAAGGAAGAAGTTACTGATATGGGTTTCTAAAGGCATCTCTTTAGGCAATTAGCAAAGCATGTTTCATAAGCATTTATTCAACAAAGGTTTTAAGCAAAGATAAAAGTTACATTTGTTTGTAGAGCTTTCCCTGCTGCACTGACTGCTCTGCTTGCACAACAGGCCTGCTTCCCTAAGCTCAGGAAAGTCCAGTGCTCTGGGGAGTGCACAGGCACAGACCTGAGTAACATTTTTTCCTGTAAAACAAGCTAACGGGAAAATTCTGCTCTTCAGTACCATACTATCCCACTCCTGTGGGAAAAAAAAAAAGTTCCTTTCAAGCCCACCACTGCACTTTGCTGTCCTGAAAATAGAACTGCTACTGACTTCCTATATATCCTGAGAGCTCTATGAAAAAATTATCATCTTCAGACTACAACTTCTGAGGGGCAGAAGCCCTCTTCCAAGGGCATTTTCCTGAGCTTAACGCAAAGCCCCTGGTCCCATGCAGGGTTTCTATGTCCTACTGTAACACACATTTTAGAAGTGCACAAAGTTAAGAATGCAGCGTTGAGGATTTCCAGATTTCAGATATGCACAATTTCCATCAACAATAAACGTGATTAGTGTTACAGGGAATCAAAGGCAATTGCTGGAATTGTTTCCCCAACTTTTCCCTCCAACTCAGGCACCTCAAAGAGTGGGAATTTAAACTGAGGTTAATAACCTACTTCATTGCTAAACCAGCCACAGCACTGAAAGGCACCTGTCTTTAAACCCCTTTAAACTTAAGCTTACCCGCCAACCCTCATCCCTGGCTTTTTTGGTGCCCAGCTTTTGTTTTCACAGGTCATTCAAAATTCTTATTTCCTGAAAAATTGTGATAGAAAAAACACCTGTTGGGCATACCACTGCTGAGCTTGTTGAAGACAGACAGGATGATGCAGTTACCAACATCACCACCAGCATTACTTCAGTTATTCTGAAAATGGGAACCTCCCATTCCAACCTGCTGAATTTTGACTGAACAGTTTTGGGAGGAAATGGACACTTTGAACCCTGAAGAATAACAGCTAGCCTGACTCACAGTGCCAGTGGCCCAAAGCGGAAAGCCCAGCAGCAGGGGTGATCAGGGTTCAGTTTTTGAACTCATGATGTCATAAGGACATGTGCGCACCGTTATTTTTATTTGAAAGGTGGTTCTCTGGCTGGCTACGTTCTGAGCATTTACCACTGTGGAGGCTGAGCAGTTCTCATCAGCTCCCAAAAGGAGATTAGAGGACATGACTACAGTCAGTATGGATGAAGCAGGGTAAGAGCCACACTTAACCTCTTCTCCATTTTCTGCATCTACTTCCCAGTCTTTCCATCAGACTCGGAGTTGGAGAAGAGCTCATAAGGAACATGTTGAAAAAAAACATCAAAAATTGGTAAGGTTAAGAACAGAGAGATGGGAGGGCTCACCACCAGACACAGTGTGCCTGCCAGGGGGAAGTGGAGCTGGCAAGTGCTTGCCTGGAGAATCCTGGCAGGAGAGAGCCTAAAGCAGAATTTTGTTTGTTTGACAGGAACAGATAGCAAGGACTAAGTTTCTACAGAAAGAGAGCAGAAATAAGCAGTTAAGTGCACAAAAAACGTTGTTTTTGATGGACTTCGGCTTATTCTGAGCTCTAACACCACAGCACACCTCCACATACCTCCTTTGTTCAGGAACTTAGTCCGCTGTTATCACACAAGTGGTCTTATGGATGAACCTACGTTTAGTAAGCATGAAGCGGCAATAGCAAAGGGAACACCAACCCTTCTCAAACCCAGGTCCTAAATACTTACTTGGGACTTGCTGTCCAGGCTGCTGCCACGTCTGGTAGGTACTGCCCCAACCCTGCGTCATGAACGCCTGAGGACCACTGCAGAGGACAAAAAGGCATGCTGAAGCAGACAATAAAATACTTAACAGGCCATATGCATGAAATAGGCCAGAGAAACAAAATTATTACTTGTAGTCAGCAACTGCTGAGCAAACAGGTGAATGTGGGAACAAAAGGAATCGTTGTGTAGGCGTGACTGCTGTACGGATGTTGGTCTGTTCATGAAGCCAAGATGAGGACACATCGTACTGAACAGCACCCCAGTGTATGCAGCTCAGGCTTTCTGTGCTCTCACTGCACTAGAGACTGGAATTTTGGAGATGCCAACACCTACCTTGTTTAAATGTTCATAATTTAGTAGCTGAAATCCTTCCCGTAGTCAGGCTTAAAAGTTTCATCTCACTTGCCTCTTGCTTCTGAATGCTCCCTCTTTAAGATGCTCCACTTATACACCACCCCGTTCAGGGCCCGCCACACTTTTCCCAATGCTTTTATAGCTCCCAGCCAGCCATTCCCCACAACCCGTCCGCGACGAGATGGAGAAGCTTACTTTTGATGAGGTGTAGCGGGTGCTTGGCTGAACGGACTTTGACCAAATCCTCCAGGTCCACCCATGCTGGTACCCTGTCATGGAATCCACAAATATTTAATGCCAGCTCTAAGCAGAGGGTGGAGGTAGCTAGTATGAGCAGCAAGAAAGGGGAGAAGACAGCCTGGAACATGTTCCATTAAACCCCAGCACCTGAAAGAAGTGACTGATCCTCCAAGGACGCAGTTCTCAGGACTGTCAGCACACTCCAGGAGCTCAGCTTCAAAAGCAACTCTGGCCAGCCACAAAGGGGCTAACGGGACTACAGCACAGCTGGAAGTTTTCCTTTGAATACCTTGGATCCTGAGGTTGGTATCAAGCCTTCTCCTCTCAGGTAATTCAGCACAAAGGTTGTTTTTCAGTTCTACCATTGCCCAGTTCAGTATTTTCCTTACTTTCTTTTACCCAAGTCTCCCCCTTCAGTAGTATTCCAGCCTGACATTATTAAGCTTCAATACCACAGCATTGCCTTAAGTGGAAGATAAAAGTCATCCTGGATTTACTGGAGCAAGGAGTTCAGTGTTACTTTCAGAGTGATGATGCCAGGATTGTGTCATTTTCACGCAGTAACACTATTGTCTTCCCCTCAAAATCTCATTTGGCAGCCTTCTCTTCCCTTATTATAGTCGCTCTTCCCCCTCATACAGCTGCACACTACACTTGATTATGTCAGCAAGCAGTCAGATCCTCCTGGGACCACAGCAAAAATTAGTCCAATGGATACTTGAGGGCCAAAGTTCAAGACAGCTGCTAACAGGCAAATGGTTTTGAAGCTAAATAACGTAAGTATGTGCATTCTGTGCCATCCTGTAAGACCAGGCCCACACGCGCCTAAGAGTGAAAACACCACTTCTGAAAGACAGACCAAGATCAGAGATGGAACTTACACCAACTTTCTCATCTATGAGATGTCTAGCGAGTTCAATTTGCTGGGGAATTCCTCTGATTGTGAATATTCGTACACCAGGGTCTGTGTTTGGAGGTGGGTTTCTCTGGAGCTCCACATGCGCTCCTGACTGTTGATTTATGCTCTTGATGTTCTCACCACCTGAAGAAAAGAAAATCGAGACATAAAAGGATATTCAGCACCTCCTTCCATAAAAGCATAACAAAGTGAGGTTCTGGGAAAGAGAACAGTTTCAACCACCTTCTGTATGCCTCAAACAAGGTGGGCTTGGGATGGCAACAGTGGAAGAAGCCACAATACCTGAGCTCATGTTGCTCCCTCCAGCTACCTCATAAGCATGACCTGAAACTGTGAGCTACTGCAAGGCTTTCTGGGGCAGGGATTGTGCTGTTTTAAGAACACACACAGTCCTCCTGCGTGCACACTGCTAGGCTCCCAACAAAACGCAGTAGGGATGAGAGGCACCTTGTGACAAACCAGAGGCAAAAGCTGTATGGACCGAATCCCCACCGATTCCAGTGGTTTTGAATAGCTGTTCACATTCCTCAAGAAAGTCACTGGCAAATGAAACACGCTTTTTCTTTTTCCATGAGGCTTGTTTCCATTGCTAGACCTTTCATTCCACAAAGCCAAAAAGTAACCAGCCACACACCTTGTAGCTTAAAAACAAAGAAAAGCTATCTCGCAATATGCTGTTCAATAGCTTATTCCCTTAGAGAAACCTCTGCTCACCGCGCTTTCTAGTCACAATGCAGCGTACGCATCCCTCCGCACATCCTGCAGCGGTGCAGGATGCCATGCTGTCTTCCATGATTTCAGGGTTAGCCGTGCATGCAGTGAACGTGTCTGGCTAGTTTGCCATCTGGATACACTAGAGCACAGGAGTGCTTCAAGCAGAATGTGGCAGGGCCAGCCAAAGAGATCTGATTTCCTGAGGACCTGCTAGGTCCCAGTCTCTTAATGAAATTTGCTTAACAAAAGCTTCAGCCAACATTACAATGGTTCAATTCTTCTTTTGGAAGCTCACACAACTTACAGACCAGCTCCACTCAACTGGAGAAATTAAAGGGTACGGGGAAGGAAGGGACTTTACAATTTTTAAATCACAAACCAAAATCAGCAGCCAAACAGACATACAGTGAGCAGGAAGGAGAGCAAAGTAAAGTAACCAGAGATTTTTGTTTGGTTTTAATTAAAAAGAGTCTCCAAGAATCTCCTCAATTTTGCTCGCATTTCCATCTCTATACATCCAGCACAACTTCAAAACAAACTGTGGATGTCGCAGACACTTGTTCATTTCATTGTAATGGACTCGTGACCTTTTTAACATTTTAAAGCCTTCCTGGGGAAGGGAGGAGGAAAACTTGCCAAAGGGCAACTAACTCTTTCTAAATGAATTTTAGAAGGTGCATTTAACAAAAGATAGTCATGTCACATCCCTGGGCAGACAACAGGGATTGTACTGTGTAGCCAAACCCGAAGCCACTCATTCTCAGTCAAGCATGGGAAAGCCGTAAGACGGAGTTGCAAATCCAAAAAGTTTTATTTTATTTAATGCTTTTATCAGATGCAGATTTATATCAAGCCCTCATTTTTACATATTAAGGTGAGGTCTGAGTCAACAGCCACTTCATCTGCTTAATGAAAACACAGGAGCCTTTCAGCCAACACACTTTGGATCATGAAGGAGCAGGAGAACTTTCTTAGCAGGTAACAGAGACATAAACATAGGTCACTACCTGCACAGCAGACTACTTTTCTCCTTCCAAAAGTGGACTGAAATTTGAAGCATTCTCATCAGACTGGAAGCAAGGAGAATATACATTTCAAGTCATTTCTCCACTTAGCATTCAGCACCAAGCTGGTAGTTGTTGGGGCTGTTTCCACATCAGATCCCTCCTAAGCCGTACTGAAGAATCATGTTAGTTTGCTCTCCAGGTTTGATCAGAGACTGCAAGCTTCTACCTCCTGTACCAGGACTCTGTGTCCTTCTCCTCCTCACCCTCCAGAGTCTGCTACATGCCAAAATGCTCCCTCCCCTCCAAGCTTTCCTAATTCAGCCTCAAGCATGTAAATGAAGCGGTGCAGCCAACAAGATGCTGCACGGTGCCGGAAGGAGTTCACCTTCCCTCATAATGAGGTGACCCGCTTGGCACATGGTGGCTGTCTATAGACGCATTCAGCAGCCTGCTCCATTCTTCTACCTGATGGGGGGCAGAAGCGATCCAAGAGTGGCCCCCCAGCTGGACGTGAAATCGTAAAGCAATTAATCAAACCTGCTAAAAAGCAGGGCTGACAAGAGCCAGGCCAGCCACGTTATCTGTCAATATTGCTGTATTTATCATGGAAATCCAGCGGGGGCCCAGAGAGGCTGCGGTTTGTTTCCAAGCACCACCAAGCAGAGAAAGCGCTTGACATGTGTATGGTGCTCGTCTCCACCCTTCCTCGAGTCTTTCAGAGAAGAAAAGCTGCACCTACCCACCCTCTAGAGGAAAAAGCTACATGCAGGATTTCCAGGGAGCCGAGAACTTCTTATCAGCTCAAAAAGGCTCAGACTCAGAAGCTAAGAAGCAATACTTGTGAGAAAAGGGCCCTGGATCTTCTGTCACACACACCGCAGAGACCAAGCTGAGGCAAGCTTCCCTGTCTCCCTCATCTCCCTGCTTCTGGAGTGATGACACGGAGCTGGAAGTACGGCAGCAGTTACCTGGCCACACCTGATCCCCTATAGGCAGGGGCCCAAGATACCCATTGCTCAGGTGCTGACCTTGGAGACCAAGCTACATGTGCCCAGAGGACCTGGCCAGATTTTACACACAGGGCTAGCAGCCAAGGTCAGTATCATGGGAGGGTGGGGTGCGGGGGACGGACAAACAGACAAAAAAACCAACACACACAGTAACAGCTGGAAACTGCTCAGAAACTAAAGGAGGAGATGGGGGATGAGCAAAGGTTTTAACATTGGTGACTGTTTAAAAGATTAACCCCCCAAATTAATATCCGCTCTCCCCTATAATGTCCTGCAGGCAGTGGGAGAGGGAACAAGAAGAATCAGACCACAGTGTCTTCCATCAACAAATGAAGAGTGTGGTACATCTATACTGGTCCAGACCCCAGAAGGTAATGCTACAGCCATCACTCACTTGACAAAAAAATGAATGCTGCAACAGTCTAAGAACATAGGCACTGTAAGAGCACCGATTGCAAGGTGGTATTACAAAGCTACTAGCATTCAAATCACCATACAACTAGTAATTAGTCACTCCAGAAAGCTTCTGAGCTGGCTGGGTAAGAATCCCTGTTTTGTTGTTGTGGAAACAAAGGTAAAAAGCTACCCTTCACCCCCACAGTGAGCCTATGCCAGGCCTCGCACTTTAATGCTAGGACATCTAACTCTACTACCTGCATTTATCTTTTCAGCACACAGTGCTCTCTGTAGTCACAAATGCTCCACTTCAGTGCACTGCTGAACAACAAGTGACCTTTTCTGATCCTTAATAAAGGATGACTAATGGATACAGCAATAAAGTTTCATTATCATTTGATTTTTTCCATGTATATAGCTCTCACTTGTAAGCTTAAAATTTGCTTTTCTTGATCTTTGCCCAACTGGACTGTTCACCGAGATCAAGCGCAATCGCCCTGCAATATCTGCATAATGAGGAGAGCAGGTGTCTTTTCACACTGAAAAAGTTTCCAGGTTCGTGAACAGGTTTATGGCAAAGAAAAACATCTGAAACCGACCACGCATGCACTCCTGACATGCCTGTGTCCCATGCCTGTGTCCCTTGTCATCCAAGAATGCAGCAGTTCAGGGTATCACAGGGGCCAGACATGTGAAAGGGAACAAGCGAGCTGCAGCAGGGGGAAGAGGCCGCAACGCATTTCATCACAAGCTCACTCCTGCCCAACAGGACAGCAGGAAACTAAATACCACTGAAACATGGCACAACGTCGTCACGTCCCTGCCTCCTCTACCGTCATAGCTATTCTGTTCCCATTCTATTCACCGCACCTCTGATGACACTAAAAGCCAACTGTGATTACTTAAATACTAGTTTAGGCATCTGTCATTCTTTCTGAAATAAGCAGAGAGAAAAATTAAATACAACTCCTTTGATATATCAGCGTATTAACTCAGAAACATCGCAACAATTCAGAGCGAGAGCGCTATTCCCGGCTCTAATTTAAGTACTGTCACTACCTGATTCTCTACAACAATTTTAGACTGCTGCTGATGCTCTGGTTTCATTAGAGTCTTGGAGGTGTTCTGGTTCTTGAGAGAAAGGCCAGCTGCCTTGTCCAAGTCCTTAGCATGAAGAGATTCAATGGTTAAGGCCACAAAGGGGCCTCCATGGCAGCAAACATGCTCACCTGAGCGAGATGAGGTGCGCGTGCCAGGCAGGGGCACCAGCCGGTTCTGTGACAGGCTCAGATGCGAGCTGTGATACAGATAAATCCCACTACTTCACTTTATTCATCAGACACTTCAGGGACGTGGCTGGAAGCAGCTACAGTTAGTACCACATTCAGAGACCTTCCACTTTATCAGATGGCACTCACAAAAATTCATCGTGACAAAACGACTGTTCTGCTTGTCCCTCATAAACTGTCCTTTAAATGAGTTCTCTGTAAAAAGGATCCACAAACGAAACTGCCTTTTCTCAGCCAGTTACTTGTTATAACAGGCTTACTTGACAGCTCTGCATGAAGAGCCTCTCTTACATATTGTGAGCAAGGGCCTGGAGAGTACAATTATGAGTGAGAATGCCACAAAGTAAACAACTACAAGCACTTCTAGCTTATTCCTATGCTGCATTCACTGGCCACTAAATACCTGCAATTACAAAAAACTCCACAGCCCCACTGTCAGGCAGCAAGAATGCGACCATTCTGAGACAGAAATATTGCAGGCTCTAATATTTAGTGTCACCAGACCTACCTTTGCCTATAACAAGACCACACTTATCAGCTGGCACTGTGTAGGTTATTTCTTGCATGCCCCCAGGTGTTCCAACACTCCAGTCCCCACGGCCACGACCTCTTCCTCGGGCGACAGCCAAACTTCCAAAGCCATCTCGTTCCTTGGAAGGCAAAGAATTTGTATCAGTGTTTTTTTGCTGACCCAATTCACATTAAAAACAAAATAAAGCACGGTAAGTTAAATTGCATTATAATCAATGGCGCTGAATTAAGATATTCTTGGACTTCAGCTCCACATTCAAGATTTTGAAGCAATTTAAAGAAATGCCAGTAATGTATGGTACGGCTGCCTTCCTGACTCAGGAAGATAAAAAATATTTTTTAAATGCATGTCTTTGTATCTGCTGAAATAAAACTATAAACAAACATCAGCTACTAAGGGACTTTTAGTTTGTGATGGGGACTTTCCTTGTAACAACCAATAGAACTTGGCACTGACACATGCAGAAGTTAGCTTCAAAACCCTTTCAAGTGTCATTCTTTAAAGAACTGCTGGAATTACTCGGCTGAAATGCACTTTTTCCAAAACTTCCAAAGGAAGCTTTTGAGTTCAAAGACACTTACAGGACATACCTATTTTGAATAACGGATTTCTCCAAAAGCAAAGGTCATGGAGAGTCAGAGGCTACCATGATATGCCTCAAAATGTAAGTGGACAATAGAGCACAGTAACTGCATACGGGAACATTTATTTGCCTTCTCCTGCCTTCCACAGCCACCAGACCTGAGGACTGGAGTCTGAAGAGGTGGCAGAGGAGGCACTGTCTGAGCACTGTTAATACTCTGCTGCCCTGACTGTTGCTCAGCCCTTCTGAGCAGAACCTCCAGCCTCTGTCTCATGCTAATGCCGGCCTCTATTCCACAAGGTCACCACTTTCAAGTAACCTGGAAACAACTCAACATGAGGGGTGAATGTGGAACTACAAAGAGGCCTCATGATGCTACCTGAAAACAGGAGACCTTCCCATAGCTCAATCAGCCCAGATCACATTTTAAAAACCAAACCGAACTAAACCTAGCAGCTCTCTTCTGGGCAGCAGCATGTGTGGCCTACCAGAGGAAAAATTTAACACTGCTATTCTTCAGATGGTAGCATCCATCCACACAGCTGCATGCACAGATGCTACATTCTCATATAAGAACTTTCCTCCCAGGAGCCTCCAGAACCCACCTGTGCTGTGAGAATAAGCTCATTGATGATGTGTGTTGCATGTTGACACCTATCGGGAAGCCCCATGACCTGTGCGACTCTTTCAGGACTAATCCCATCATCTGTGAAGAGAGGTGGCAAAGACTAAATTAAACGGAGAAAACACCCACCCACCAACAAAAGCTTCCTTCTAGCACCACTGTTGCTAGCAGCATGTTCACAAAACGCATCTAGCTCAAGAGCTCTCTCTTCCCTCCACCTTCAGCCATTCTTCCATGTACTGAAAGGAGACAAAACCCAAACCTCATTGCAGAGGGGACAGCATTTAAACCGTAACACTTTCAAATGTCCAAAAGCCATGAAAGAGATTGATATAATTTTAAGAGGACAAAGGCAGCTTTGATAGGTGATCAGACAGCCAAGGACCCAGAGAAAGTTACTTAGAATTAATCAACTCCTGATCCCCAAAGGCTTTAATGTCCTGAAGGAGAATTCTTTAATATGAAATAAAAGTGGGTTTTGTTACTGTTATTTTGTTTATCCATAGTTACCAGTCAAGACATTACTGTTGTGACATCTAATGTTTGCAAGTAAGATGTATATAATCTTACTCTCTGAAAAAGAGAAAGCGCATGAGGAAGCAGCATGTCATTAAATAGGTTTCAAAAAGAGACAATGCACCTTTACATGGGGAGAGCCTAGCTGCTGTAACCTCAGAGCAGAATCACTGTAGCGATCCCAAAGCGGAACACTGGTCAGAAAATAACGTTCTCTCCATCCTCACACAAACCTGGTTTAAATTGAATCCTAACTCCAGCATCATTCTGAATCTTTTTGATCATTTCTCCATTTCTTCCTATCACAATTCCAACAGCAAACCTGGGCACAGAGACCTGATGGGAAAGGCAAAGCAGTATGAAAGCTCAGAGAACTAGACTGAATTATTCTGATTTTACAAGGAGATGCACTTAACTATGAGGATGGGCCACGTTAAGCAGCTCCAGGCTACACAACTGTATCCCTTAAGAAAAACAAACATGTGGCCACAAATTCCTTCCCCACTAAATGAACTCTGCACTACAAGAATGCGGCTTCAAAAGACAATTAGAAAAGTGCCATCTGGGAGTCCATGAGAACTCCCCTTTGCAGCCAGACTCACTCTTCTGGCAACAGAACACAATGCATTTAAAAATAAGCTTACAGGTTACATGTGAAACTCGATGACTTCCACCCACTACCCATCCCACAGGGAGGTTAGCAGAGTACTCATGAAGAAAACATACCTCTATGCTGCCTCCTCCCATTCTAGAACTGAAATCATTGCGAACGCCTCGGAAGTCTGCCTGATCTTTCTCTCGGATGATCTCCAGTACCATTTCCCTCGCTTGCTACATGAGGAAAGAAGTTACAGTTAGCTTAAAATTATTCTGCTTGCCATCTCAGTGTTAGGGCCTCACTAGTGGCTAATTAACCACAGTTGGGGGAGATCTCTTTTGGTCAGATGTGGAAGCTGTCATAGTGTGCCAGGTGTGCAAGACTGTAGTTTCTTGTGTGCAACTGCTTACTTCAGTCTTTAAAAAGGGAGCTTTAGCTTTTAAAATATAATCATTGATTTTTTTTTTTTTCCCTCCAATTTTTTAAAATTAAAGGAAGGGATGGCCCTTTCCTACTGGTCAGAGCTGAAATCAACAGTATGGTAAAAGCTGTGGTTGCACAGTAGACAGCATATGTACTAAGAGGTAGAGAGCATGTACCAAGAAGGCAGGTGGGCAGTAGTGAGCTTACTGACACTCAGAAAAGTTAAGCCCAAGTCTGCAGCAAACCAGCAAAGCATTTTCTGAGACAAATGAATATTCTTCCTACGTACTTGCAGCTCTCCAGGCCTTTCACAATCTTGCATGTAAGCCCAGCTAGTAAAAGCATACCTTGGAAATAAGCCAGCAGTAAGTCACCACTGAAAAAAAAAAGCCTACATGCAAAAACCTAAGCCTCTGTCTCTATATATTACCTGTCAAGCTTTTTATGTTTTGGTTCTATTTGCAGGTTTGAGGGACACTGGCAAATCCAATTCCTTCCATATTTTTATGGATTTTCCATGTCTCCTTGCTATTTATTATAGAAGGGGACAAGACATTTCAGAGATTCCAAGATAGAAATAAGGGCAATGAAGATATTTCCTAGTGATATGAGATGGTTAAGAACTCTGTACATCGCAGCACGCAGAGATTCCCACCAAAACCAAAGACTCATCAGGCTTCTTAAGTGCTTTCTAAACATGCTGAACTTTAAGTGCCTCAAAGATCTTCCAGCCTATGAAGTCTCTATGATTGCTTGCCATGATTTATGGCATGGAAGATGTGACAACAGCAAATCTTGCAAGGTAGAAGAAACCATCTGGAAAGCATCAGCACTCACAGTACGATTTGGTTAAAAGTAGCAAGAACCCCATTAAAGCTTTTAACATAACCATACCTTTGCAATACGAATTGTGAAAATTATCATTTAAATCTAGAAGTCCAGTTGCATTAAGTGGCTTGAAAAACACCACCCAAACATACCTGAGCAGCACCAACTGTTACAGCAATTTATGATTAGGGAAATCCTATGAAACAAAACTATTTTTATTAGAGACAGGAATGCTAAGCTAGATTTAAGTACTTAGCAAGGTATGAAAGGCACTTGCTGAGAAGTGGAACATGCCACAGCTAAACTTTAATTCAAGAATCCCTATCATGCCGCAATCTTCCAGCCTCTGGCTGGTCACGGGTTTTTGCTTTGAACCGCAGCATGAATGTGTCTGTAGAACCCTGACACAAGGAGACTGAAGTATCAATATTAAGCAAACCCCTTGGTTTCAGGAGTTGTGTTTTTTTCCCCCCCTTTTCCTTTTTTTTTCTTCTAGTTTTAATTACCTGCGTCAATTGGCTGTCTGAGATAGTCAACCTTCCACAAAACTTTCTCAAATGTCTGCTTAAGTTAGTCACTACAAACCCATCTGCTTAAGTAACATGCAGCTATGACTTCTGCTTCAGACGGGAAAGCCTTTCAAATATACTTACTCTAAACCATCCTCCTCAGCTCTTCTCCTACCCATGTCTAATACCTATGTGGAGTGAGAGCTCCCAGGTTATGCTGTAAACAAGCCAACACTTGCTAGTCCTTTGTTTTAACTCACTCTACTCAAACTTTACAGAACAAACAAAACCAGCAGGGATCATAGCATTTACAATTAGATTCAAGTGCATTAGATGTTCACAAATACGCTTATGTTTAAACTTCTCATCAGTACTCTGGGGGGCAACTGCTTACTTTTATTACATACCTGTACTTTAAATGCATCTCCAGTAATACGGAGAGGTTTATCTGCTCCAGTAGGCAATGGACCATCTTGGATCATAATCATTTTCACACCTGTTCGCTCCTGAAGAAAAAGCACAGATCACTTCGCTAAGCAGAGTCCCTAAAACTAGGGACTATATTTTGGTTACTAAACATTATGTAGGTCACGTTAGCAGCTTTGCAGAACACTACCTTAGCTCTTCAAACACCTGAATCTCTTGCAAAAACAGAACCCCTCTACCTCAACAACTGATTTTTCAGTCCTTTCCAAAATCTGTAGCTGTCCACACAACAGTTGTTCCGTGACCAGCCTTAAAACTATTGGATGACAGAGGCCTAATCAGGGCACCCAAAAAACCTGCATTTTTGACCAAGGTGCTTTTCTGAAACCTTCTGCTCCTTATACACTTGTACAGGCTGTCAGAATAAAGAATATCTACCAACAGATTTATACATAACAAAACACTTAATTAGAAAGGGGTGGGATGAGGAAAAAAGGAAGACAAACGCCAGCTTTATCACAGATCAACAACAAAAGAGAAGCACAGCCCTCTACAACAGCATGGCTGGCATTAAAAGCTATTGCAGCAGCAGACTACAGATAGCCTTCTCTTGGCTACAGGGCTCCCCTCCTGAACCGCGCACACCAAATGTTATCTAAAGCACACGGGTTTCTTTCACAGTTCTGGCAAAATTCCACTACATGCGTAGCTGGGGCCAAACCGATTTCGTTTGTAACACAAGATTGGATCTGAGTCCAGCTTTCCGAAGGCAGAAGAGTAGTCCCTGCTGTAGAAGGTTAGAGCATTTAAGGCTCTCAATTTCAGCACACTCTTGTTGATCTAGAGAAGCTGCAGTAGGGAAGACAGCCCTAAAGTAAATGCATCTTGCGCACCTGCAACTGTTTTATTGTTTCACCTCCTTTGCCGATGACTAG
Organism: Chauna torquata; assembly: GCA_013399475.1. NCBI lineage: Eukaryota > Metazoa > Chordata > Aves > Anseriformes > Anhimidae > Chauna > Chauna torquata. The sequence continues at coordinate 189,432 of VXAL01015259.1, forward strand.
ACCCACTTTGGATGCCGGGATCAAAATCTCCTGAATCGTACTGTTGCCATCAACATCGTTGTGAAAACCAGGTCCGTTCCGACAGCGATCTACAATCTGCCCCAGTAGCCGTTTTGCTTGTCTTGGAAAAGAATCGAGGGAAACAACCATTAGACAACATTGTTCGATGTGACCAAGAGACTAGGAACCATTGGAATGTGAAGCGATCGGGGAGAGGAGAAGAAGTGAAAAGATGAAGGAAACCACAGTTAGCACTATTTTTTTTTAACCCTTTGGTGTACAACTTCCCCTATCATGATTACTTATAAGCAGTTTGATTTTTTTGAAAGGGGAAGAGAGAAGGAAGAGCAGCAGCATGCTCTGACATCTTTGGAAGTTAAGGATAATAGTTGAGCTATTACATTTGAGGTGCACATTTTGAATGAAGATCCTCTACATTCTGAACTCTTCAAATCTTTTTTTAATTTATATATATATATATATATATAAAAATAATATTTAGTAAAACCCAAGCTCTGTTCTCCTTCTTCGTCAAGACAAAACAGACACTGCTCCAATACTAGCACAGCATGTTGGTTAACCACTCTCTGATCAGTCACAGGCAACTGCCTTGCTCTTCTCTGCCTGCTCTTACCAGCAGCACCAGAACACTGTTCTAATACAGCCTCTGCCCCAAGCAGCAGGTGCTGAAGCTACACCAGGAAGCAAGGCAAGGATGCTGCAGCAGCAACCAGTGAAAGACTGGGTGATTTTACTCCTGGTAAGAAGAGACAGACACAAAGACGTATTTTGGAGATTAAAGATACCTTCTCTAAGAATCTTCAGCATGTCAGAAGTAGCTTGCAGGTCCTTCCCTGCATCTCGAGGACTATTATTATCAACACATCCCTTTTCTGACCTTTTCCCAGAACACTTCTCAAATAGGTGGAAGAAAGTCACCACTTCCCTATTCAGTCCAAAGCAGCGTCTTCCCTCTCTCCACTTTATATCAAGCCGTATCAGGCACCCTAGGAGAACTGTCTTCTGTCTGGTAACTTGAAGAAACAGTACAAAAACATCCCTTGCAAGCAGACATTCACCTGAGACAGCTCAGAGGGTGGTGATCTGAGGCTGCACAAAGATCAGAGCGCTGCCCTCTCTCGACTTTCTCACAAAACAAGGCAAAAGGTAGGATTTCTGGAAGCCCACTCCAAATATTCTGAGAGTCTGAAGAGGTTTTATTTACTACCTCTACATTTTGCATAAAGTTGTGACAACAGAGACTACAACATCCAATACACCACGTATATCAGATGAGAAGGGGTCATTAGGAAACCAGCTCTATTAGTTTGCCACTGGATATAACTAATGGAAACTCTCCTCACACAAAACCAGTCTAGATATCTGCTGACTTTCAAGGGTTTCCTTACTTCATTTAATATTTCTTCAAGTAGCCTGAAAACATAGTTCAAACAACCAACTTGACAACACTTTCAACACAGAAAAATTAAATTTCACCTAATTCCACATACTCAACACTTTGTTCTCCTTCAAAAATTGTGTATTCTCACTTTTCCTTTTTTTCTTTCTTTTTTCATTTTTTATTTAAAGACAGCTTTGGACACGACTATGTTTAACTGCATATTTCAGAACAATGAGGTCTTAACTACACCTCTCCCCCATTTTGCCCCAACTGCGTTTCATCAGGCAACCCAGTTTTTTAATATTCTGCTCGTTCTGAAATATCCTTTTGCAAAGGGGGGAAAAAGCACTTCAATAACAACAAGAACACATTGCCTGTCCTGTAACACGAGCTTGCCAATTATATTTGCTCTGGCTCACTGCTTGCAGCATTATGGTACAGTAAGGAGATTTAAGTAGCCTTAGATCTCTTAGGAATGGAAGAATGATGATTGTCTTCTATTTAGAGAGACAGTCTTTGTGCCCATGTATTTTCACTATCAAATGCAACTCAAAGATTTCCAGATGGATTTTAAAAAACCCACCTACCCAAAGGCTGGGGAGAGAAAGAGCAGCTCCATATGTTAACTGTGTTCCTGTAAGCCTGAGGATCCTGGATCCAGTTCCAGCAGGAGGTCCTCAACTGGTTTGTGAGAGTCTCAAACTCAGCTCCTGGGAAGGGGGAGGGAGGAAACACTGTCCCTAAAGTTTCTATAGGCCTAAAGAGTAGAAACCCCTGCTGGCTGGTCATGTGTCTCTACCATGCAGGGATCAGAATTCAAGACTTTGGTTCGGTCCTTTGCTTCTTGTTGGCAGCAGTGCAGAGGCAAGCACACCCATGGGCCTCATACTGCTCTGCAACAACACCAACACCTCCAGAGTATTCTGGAGTGGCACCGACAGGCTTTGGAGGCCTCATGCAGACCTTCTTCAGCTGGAAGGATGTCAGCTCAATAGGAGGGAAGCGAAGGGGAGAAGAGGAAGTGCCCTTCAACAGCTTAGCTCAGTATCCTGGAAAGCTGCAGTTAGAAAACTGCATCCTAGGTGCCCTAGGAGCAACCTTGCCCTGCGGAGGGGAATTCCATGGAAATTTCTGCAGAGGGTTCAAACTGCAACTGGAAAAAAGCCTTTGAGGTGCACAGTTTAAAGCATCAGACCAAGAGGCTCTATGCTCCAGAAACCCTCAAGTTTCTCTAGGCCAACGTTTGCTGGTGTGGCTAACCAAGGAGCACCACTGACAGAGCACAGCATTAGGGAGAAGAGATAGAAGGAGAAAGGAGAAAAATGAAATCAGAACTCACTCAATGCTCTCTGGTGTCCCGGTGAGCACACAGGGCCTCTCGGGCATCCCACCGCTGTCTACAAAGGAAACAAAAGACAACAGGGATTGGATACTTCTCAACTCTTAGCACCCAAACTGCCTTCAGTAGCCAGGCAGGCAGAAAAGTGCTTATGTCTTACACAGGCTAGAGGCGGAAAAAAAACCACATTAATACATGGAATTCAAAAATGGCAGCAGTTTCAGCAACTATCAACAACTAATGAAAACACTCCCCTCGGCACACAAAGCATGGTAATGAATTCAAAGACATCCAGGGTCAACATATTTTAAATGATTTGCTGGATGTCTGAATTCTTTTAAAGCCTTCCCTGCCAATTAAAGGGAGGTTTAAAGCCGAGACTATATTCATCGATAGTTTCCTGCACAGCACTTGTAGTACAGCCTTCCCCAAAGCAAACAGGCTGCAGCACTAGTATAGAGCGAATGGCACAGTCCCATTTTTTCAATGCAAGATGAGTTGTACAAAGAGCTGCTGCCACCCTCCTGAAATGTCTTCTGCTAGGAGCTGGAGCTGACCAAACTACTGAGGGAGAAATCGCATGAGCTGAGCAAAGTTGTACCACCAGCAGAAACCTAAACAGCTGCAATTTCTGCTTTAAAAACAACACGGACTGTCCATTTGCACTGTCGGTTAAAGTCAGTTCCTTAATTGCTTCATTCCCTAAACCACCCGACAAACCTGTTTTCTCTGCTAGTAGGGAGGCCAGTCCCACAACAGCCCTGCCATGCACATTAGCCTAGTATACCATTTGTTAACGGTGAAAAAACATTATGACCAGGGCAAGGCACCTGATACATTGGACACAACACCCTTCAACATTAAAACCTGTTCACTTGCCGCACAAAGAGGCTCTTACCTGGAGCAATTTGAATTTTGCAGCCAGACTCTGCCTGAATCCGTGAGATCTGTTCACCTCCCCTGCCGATTACTGAAATGAGTTCAACAAGCGTCAGAACATACTGGTTTTTTGAATAACTGCAGAGCACCTTCCCCCTTTTACTCTGCTGCAGCTATCTATAAAGGAACAGCTTGACTCCAGGATCACAAAAGAGGCATCCACAGCATGACCAAATTTAAAAAAAAAAAAAAAAACAAAAAGTAAAAAAAACACCTGTATTGCACTGGAATGGAAACACATAGTACATAAGAAAGAAGGCACTAGTTTGAGTGCTGCTAGAAGAGTCATTTAGGCATATCTCATTCAGCCTGAACAAATAAACCAGTTATTTGGGGTCCTAAAAAAGCCAAAGACTTTTGCTTTTATTTCTTTAAAATTCATGTTTTACTGCCTCTTTTCAAAAGACATGCTATTTCTCTGGTCTGCACTCAAAACTACTACATACTGAAACGCTCTATCAAACCTTAAGTGAAAACAAATACCCATCTCCCTTAACATTTAGAGTCAGCAAATAATTGTTTCACAAAAAGGCTTACTGGGGTAAGTCTATGCGCCTATCACCATTCATATCCTTCACAGACGGCAAAAGAGCAAAACTGTCAAGTCAAACAGGTATGCCTGGCTCAAGGCGCTCCCACAGGAGAATCTCGCAGCTGTGGATTCACCGCCCTCCCATATCTGTCTGCTGCTGAACCAGGATCATATTTAATACACAGATGATGCACCAGAGTATGCAGGCTCCCTTCTCACTGAGCTACGGAATCCCTCCAATGTCCCTTCCTCCACACGTGTGGTACCGGGACTGATAAAAGGTAAAGTCTGGTGGGAGGACAGACTTCCTTCTCAGGAATTCCAGAGTTACAGTTTTACAGTGTAGTCAGGAAAAAACTTCACGCACTAAGGGGTAATTATCCTGGTCTGTTATTTTCCTTTTCGCTCTCTGTATATCAAATTGGAAGATACACAGAGATCTAGCAGTGGAAGAGTTGATGCAAACACTGTAGTCACAACAGCAGGAGGCTGTCATTGAAAGGAAGAGTAATGATCATCACGAGGAAGACAGAAATTAGGATCAAGCTTGGAAGAGAACAGCACCAGGAACACAAGTCTAGGAAAAAAGACCTCAGCTGAGCAATGCACGCTGGCTGTGTTTCCCTGCAGCAAATGTATGAAAGATTTAAAATTCTGTTTAACTTGCCCTGAGCCAACTCTTACTTTAACATTTAAATGTTGTTTTCCTCCCTCAACTCCCACACTTTTGCATGTTTCAATGAGGGGAAATAAATTAACTTCTGACATATTTACGTACTACATTAGTTGAAATTTAAGGAATAGAACCACTAAAACTCTCAGTAACCTGTACCATGCAGTCTTGTTTTCATTACTGGGGCATCAAGCTTCTCCACGCAGTTTGCACCTGGATTTTAAATACAGATCATCTGGTCCCCAAGAAGAGAGCACCAGACAAGGCTTATTCAAGTCTAGCAAGCACAAAAACTTGCAAACATGTCTTATTCAGTCAGAATAAACAGCATCCCTGCACAGAAGAACCATACCAAAAGTATCCAAGGTACTTACTAAATCCAACCATTTTATCAGGCACTTTGAACTCTTCTGTTATTACAGCCCTGAAAAAAAAGGAAGAAAAAAAATCAAGCAGTCATTACAACGAACAATTTGGAAGACGACCATGTTCTGCTGTGGAAAACAGGCACAGCATAGGGCTTTTGCGCGCACACACACACGCACACAAGTAAATACTACATCACAGTCAAAATCATTTGATTTGGAAGGGACCTCTTGGTTCTCCTCCATGCCCTGAATGCAGAGAGAATGGACCTTGTTTTTCCTGCACTGGATACATTTCCAGTCTACTATCCATTATTGTCAACAGAAGAACTTTTTGTCATTCCTGCTCCAGACAGATTTAACAGAGTAACAGCAAAGTTTCTTCCATATTTAGCCTAGACCTTCCAAGCTGCAGCCTCTGCCTACTACTTTTTATATGCTCTTGCCAAGAGACACTAACCAATGCCAATCCTGATATGAATGCTCCTTCTGATATTTGCACTTTTTTTTTTTTGCCTGTCTGTCCTTATAATTCTTTTCCTTGGAATTTATAAAAGCTGTCTTTGATGATCCTTTGAAGTCTTACTATCTCAAGACTTCCATATCTGTTGTTCTTTGGACTTTCTCAATGTGTCTGTGCTTCAAAACATAGCGCCCAAAGCAATTTCCTAAGACCTGACCATAGTGAAGTAGAGAGGAATTACCATGTAGGTTTTTTGTTTGCCATTTCTATCTCGTATAAAATGCAACAAAGAATACAGAATTTGCAAACTCTATATGCTGAACAAATTGTGTGTAACGCATATGTCAGCAATCTCAAAAGCAGTGAAACACCTGCATAATAAGTTCAATGCAGGTTTTGTGGCGAGGTATATCAAAGTCTTCCCATGATTTGCTTTAAATCGCTTAGGGAAGGTATAAAATACCCATCAGACTTTACCAGCTAACCTGCAGAGAAAGTACTCTTCACTGTCCCGAGGCTCACTAGCAAAACCAAACATTGCCATCCATATCTGCAACAGAATGGACTCCCACCTGCTAAAGGAAGGTTCAGAATTACAGCTGTTTTAATCTGGAATAAATGCAGCCTGTTGCGAAAATGTCCTGTCCTGCCTCATTTGCTAACTACCCTGTGTTGCAGCAGTTGCAACTGCACAGAGGGGCTAACCAGCCACCAAAACCAGAAAGAAACCATTTCAGGCTTTTAGCCTAAACAATTCTCTACATAAATATCACTTGTGGTAGAAGAGAGGTGGCAGGTAGCAGCACAGCAGACAACACTGCACACCCTTTTCTTTGCAGCCCTAGCTGGACGTTAGCCTTAACCTAACAGCATCTCCGTTAAAAACAATGTTCTACAGACACTGAGTAAGTATTCCTTGTCCTTTCTGCTGAGGCCCCTAAATGAACAGCTGGTTGTGATGGAAATACACCACTACCAGCCTGAAGGTGAATCCAGCTTTAGAAACTCTCCCCTTCCTGCTCAAAACAAGACAGGCAACTCCTTAAGAGCAGGATTAGAGAAAACCTGAGAATTTTACTTTTGTATTAGATGCTAAGACATGCTGCGCAACTACTCGCACTTGCTTTAGTCTCCCCAAACCATCTTTGACAAGCAAAGGAGTCATCCCAGGTCATACCACATTAACAAAACTTAAAAAAAAAAAAACACCTGCCTGTTTAATACTTTCAACTTCTGTCAAAATGCCAGAGCTTGCTTCCCCCTGAACCCCTTGGTGGGAGGAAGGGAGAGGAGAGAGAATTTATTCTTCTCGGTCCTGCAGATTTACAGGAATCAAATCCAAGTTTCACTTCAATTCTTCTTTCTTCATGACAACAAATAGCCTTTAAAGGGTTAGCAGAAAACCCAGCCTGGAGAAAACCCAAGCTGACAGTTTCTCCACATTCTCAACCTCTGACTTCCTAACACTACTACAGATGGTGGATCAATAAACAATTAGAATTGATCAATAAATAATAAAACATAACCCACCGCTTACCTTTGATGTACCAGGGCCCCTAACTGGTTACCTACTGTGGGAGAGAGAGAAAAAAGGAAAAAGAAAAAAAAAATCAAAGCATTAGCACGGATAAACTAACTTTATCCCTATAGAAAAAGAGTTCTTACCATTTCATCAAAAAAGAAAGAAAAGCAAAACAGTAATTTAGGTTCAGTGGCTGAAATGAATGCGTTATGTGGTACAAAACAGGAGGGGATTTCTTGATCAACACACACCATAACCCAGTGTCCAGCTGAACACAGGATAGGGAATTGATCTGTGTCTCTCCATGCTGAGAGTCATGGGAGGAAATCCTGCCTGTCCAAATCCAAATCCCTGCAACTAACCTCCCTTCTTTCCCAATTTAAACCCAAAGTAGTTAAGAAAAAAAAAAAAAAAGAGGCGGGGGGCTTGGAGGGGGAGAGAAGAAATTTCAAGCAGATTGGCATGTATTAAAAAACAAAAATAAAAGCAGAGCAGATTCAGAGATTGAGCCTAGGCAAAAAGCATTAACGATTGCTTGCACATACTTCTCTCTGTATCTCTTATCTGTGCTCCATGAAGCCCACTTACACGGAGACCTGTTAAAGGAATACATCTGTTAAGTAACCTTGTGGCACCAAAAAACTGTATTTTTTGTTTTCTTTTTTTTTAAAAAAAAACCACGTTTTAGTGAATACGCACATTCCAGGCATATCTGCGATGTTAGCTGGTGGTCCATTTATGATTAGCAGCTATCTCTCCAGCTTACAACCCTCAAACAGACTTTTTCCCCCCAACCCCCACAGATTAAATCTTTCTTCCAAACGTTAATGGGGAAAATATCATTAGACCAACTCATGCAAAGTGGGAACACATGCCCTGCTGGGCTTCCTACAGGACTTTGCCTGCAGCAAACCAGCTAAAAAACACACCATTTGGTCCTAACAACCAGTTGAAGATTATATTGCATGCCTGGAGGGCACAAGGAGCGAAACAAATGGAACTGGCCAACAACATGTGAGCTGTGATAATAAAGATGCTGTTTCAAACTACCTTGCAGCAACCTGCACATTCTTTGACCTGAAATAAATTGGCAATCAGCTGTCAGGGTTAGAAAGCGGATGCATCCCACACACTCAAAATCCAGTAGACAGATGCATAAAGTTTGTGGCCAAACACTTTACTCAAATAAAACAGACAAAGAGAGTCAACGCTGTATTTCTGTGGTGTGTCAATATCTTGATAATAGTTTAGGACCAAAATATTGACAGCATGTGTATTTTATTACTCTCTCCAGTTCAGTGATAAGACAACTGCTGCGTTATTGACTCCATTAGATTTGTCTTTGCATATCCTCACCCTGAATATGAAAAGTTCTAATTTGATAGCTATCAATACTGCAGTTGAAAAAGGCAGGTGATGTAACGGGGAATATTTGCTCTAGCTGATAAACTACTACTGCAGAGTTGAGCAAATACGATAAAACAAGTTCAGAATCTTGCCGTGTTGCCCCAAACAGCGCCCAGATCATTTTTGCTGTAGGCAGTAAGTCCCGTACTGTGGTTGTAGTGCAGGATTGCCCTAGCCAGGACCAGGCCACTCATTGCACCAAGATGCCAGAAAGGGTGGTCTCAGCACTACAAGGCTGTATTTAAATATCCACTTAGCATCTCAATTCACCTCAACAGATCTCTTAGCAGTCTCTCACACTGCAGTCGCTGCCCACAAATTATGAGACAGATACACATCCTATAATCAAATCCTGAAGGTCACGCAAGTAACGGGGGAGCCGTCGTTTCGTAACACAATCCTGCACTTGGACAAGACAACTTCTTAGGGGAAACTGTACGAGCACAAGAAGTTAAATCAGTCAGGCAAGTAATGCTTTAGGTGCACGTAACATACAGCCCCAGCCCCCAAGTCACTCCAAATACTATACAGAGTAAGCCAGTTACCGCCCCAGACAGATCTCATCCCTGCTTTATATACTTACTGTACAAACCAGCTAAAAGCAATCTAAGTCACAGTAACTCACACGCAAGATCATTCCCTCCACATTTCACAGAAAACCTCTCTAAGAGCTGAGACGGAAAGCAGACGGAGACAACTGGGAGGGAGTAGCTTGAAGTCAGATACGATTTCTCTCCCTTTGGGGGAAAAACGGATGGACAAAGCTCCTGGTTCCAGCAATCTAAAGTTTAATTCCTTCTCTAACGTGCCTATTTTGCTCTGAAAGACAGAGACTAATAGAGAGGCAAGGCTGGGGCACAACGCGCTCGCTGCAGCCCTAAAGCTGATGTTCTGTTCCACCACCTCCCTCCTCACACCAGGGAGGGGGCTGAACTCTGACAAGCCACGTACATATTTCCCCCTTTTACATCTATTGAGTACAATTTAACTGTAACTGCAGTCATTTTACTGCAAATAAGGAAAAATATGGAATAAAATAGGCACAATTTCCTGTTAATGGCACCTGCTGGTTGATAACTCTTCACTCTTCTTTAGGCTTCACCTTTAACTGAATTCCACCTAACAGATACTCAAAACAAATGAAGATTTTTTTTCCACCCCATAAAACAGAGCAGTGCCTCCCACTAAATTAATGTGCATGGTGGGAATATACAATCTCATCGAGAGTATTTCCATGGCTAGAACAAAACCAGAGCAGTGCATCTCCTGGAAAGCAGTGAAAAAGGGCTGCATTTCATACTTTTAAACTCAAAGTGGATCATCGTAAGTTTTAGAAAGCTACACGGAAGATATTAATTACTCTAGTTGTTGTTCATCACTAAATATTAGTAGGTTTTCTTTAATTAAATGGCCAAAACCTATTTGCCTGTCTGCCTTTGTTGTGAATCTTTATAGGCATTATTTTTCTCCTTAAATTGCCTAATTTAAAAAAGGGTGATCCGTAGAGTTGCAGTTTTGAAGAAAGCTGCCATTTTGTGTAGTACACTAAACCTCCTTCCAGGAGGTCTGGATTTCCGTCCTGGTCCTACTGCTGGCAGGAGCAAGGAGCACCACTACTAACTTCTGTCAGTAAGACAGGGGCAAGGTTTTCTTGTGCCCATCGCTATTTTCATTGAAAACATGTTGGAGCAAAAGAATGAAGTACCATGTACAACAGGATCGTGTTGTGCTCGGGCCCCTAGGCTCTACTACAATCAAGTGCTATTATACCAAAACATACTTGGACATACCACAGACGCTTGGAGAAGGCAGGGGGTGGAGAGAGGCGGTGTGAGGCTTCTCCAAGGTCTCTCATCTTTGTTTCCCCAGACTCAAAGGATGCCCCAGCCCTCAGCTACAACACTGCTGCTTAACCCTATCTGTATCACTGGAAACTTCTTCAAAGCAGTCTAAAATAGAGCAAACAAAGGCTAATGTTGAGGTTCTGGCAATCACTCTCTTTCCAGCAGACTAGACCCCCTGCTTCCTTTGAAAAAAGAAGGCTGCTTCTTCAAGGATGGGTTTAGCATTATATAAACTTATTAAATTGTGCTGGTAATTAGAAGGACCCATTAATTTGACCGGAGGCCAGGAGCTGCCGTTGGCCACTAACAGGAGGGCTGGGATCCATCCTCAGCAGCAAGCCACAGGCGAGATGCCACTGGGGTCTCCCTGCAGCTCAGAGCTGACCCCATCTCCAGCGGCCACCTTCGCTGAGAACCACCAACTGCTGCACGTGGCCACAGGAACGCCAGCTACCACCGGCTGCAGCAGCGGTACAGATAAACCCGATCTCCTCCCTGCACCACAACTATTTGCAGGACTACTTTATTTCCCCCCTCTGGAAACAACCAGGCAATGCAATGCAAAAAAAAAAAAAAAAAATCAGTCTCAAACTTCATCTAATATCAACAGGCCAGGTCACCAGGGCCAGACCTAGCAGCTCTTTGTTTTGGGTGAATGTTACGTTAAGGGAAATGCAAAAGGGACTTGCGCATTCTGGTCTCCAGTACTATGACAAGTCTATTTTTCCTGGAAATGCTCTAAAAGCAGCTGCATTTGTTTTGACCAGCGCACTGTCATCCTGTCTTAAGACCACTTCCTAAGCTGACATCAATCAGCCGTGCCAGCAGCTGTTTACAAAAAACAGACAGATTTTCCTGGAAGACAGACAGTTCTGTTGTCACCTTAAATACTTTCATATTCTCTGAATCCATTTTTCCAGCAGTATCTGGAAAGGAAGTAATTTTCTAACAGCTACACCGGGATAAGGAAGCAGTGAGAACTGTCCACAGCCACGAACACAGACAGTACACAGAGGTAAACAATCAAGAGTTTTACCACCAGGTTTGCTTTTGAGCTATCCAGGGTAGCAGAACGTAACCAAACCCCTGCACTATAAAATTTCTACAGCATGATAAAGGCAAACAATCTCTTCTTGATGAAAATGTCCCCAAACCATAGCTCTCAGCAGGAAAAGCAGAAAAGTACATGCATGCAATCCTGACTCCCCTTGTTTGCGGCTGCCAGAGGACTAAAAAATCATCCAAATAGGAAGTGCTTTCCTAATTTAAGTGTCCTATTAACAGCAACTGCCATCTTTCAGATGCCTACTGCCCAAGTGCTGCATTATACACTTTTAACACCACGGCAGCAAGAGCAGGTAAGAGAGTAAGGTATGGATCATACCATCAATAAATAGAGAGCAAGAAGCACTCGCTGCTTCAGGAGTTCCTCTGCCCGGCTGCACCTTCCCAGACTTACTTGGAAACAAAACCCAAGATGACCAAAGCAGAAAGAACAAATACTTCCCTTGCTCCTGCCCTGACAAGTCTGATTTTTTTGTGAAATTCCAGTCCCTTAAAACACTGCTTCCATTATTTCACTTCTCCTCTAAGATTTCACAGATTAGATTTTTGGGAAGGCAGAGGGAAAAGTTACAAAACCTACACGCGTATGTGAAGAACCCAAGGGCAAACACATAACTTGGAGCTACTTTAAAACGTGTAAGAAGCAAGGCCCAGTACTGAACTACAGGGCAAACAAACACCTGTAGGCCTTTACAGCAGCAGAACAACCCCAAACCCAACACTCGAGAGTCCAGCTGCATTGGAAGGCTCTCCCAAGAGCGATACCTGCTACATGGGATTGTCTATCACAGCGCAAGAAACCAGCAGTAGCGTGCGTTTATAGCCCAGACTGCAACTGTACTGACATGGTTTGTGTCAACACAAGCAAGGTTCAGCAAGTAGTAGTGCTCACCAGTAAAAGTACAAAGTCTAACTTGCGCTGTCATTAGCACTACAGCTATTTCATATATTAAAAAATTCATTAAAGACTCCTTGTTAAGAGGTCAAATTTCTCAAGCTGTCTGCTGAATCAATGAAAAAAATAGGCAGGGCTAATGTTATGAATAACCAGTTCCTAGAAGACTACTTGTATTATTTTCTCATACAGCCACTTATCTAAGCCATTCAGGCAGCTCAACGTGGTTCAGCATTCTTCAGATATACACTAAAATAAAATATTATTGAAGTTAGTGGCAAAATAAGATCTATTCACACCTCTTACTCCAATAGTGTTCCTGGAATGGAAGAAACATCTTAAGATGACATTGTTTGAAGCAATGTCCGTGATCAGACATTTGTTTGAGTACAGCTCTAAGGAGAGCAGAAGCTGAAAACTGCTGGGAAGGAAGAAAAGGCTAGAACATGTTTGCAAACCACTTCTCTGCAGTTGGTCTAGCCTAGCAATTAGAACCACACCAAACACATCTGTTTGATCACAAAAAAGCAGCAGGTTTCACAGTCCATTGCTTGACAGCCAAGCACCTTCCCACACAGAAACCAGCACAGAGCAACAATATAAGGCCTCTGGCTTCTCACAGACAGCGATGCTCCAGCTCAAGATACAAGGTGCAGGGGCTCACCCGCACCAATCCACACTTTCCTAAAACACCCAACTGAACAAGCAGCAACCTCTTGCTCAAATAGAGCCAATGCCAGAGAACAAAGCGGGCTGTGGCATATGTTCAGACAGCAGTAATGTTAGCAAGCCAGAGGCTCCACATGAAAGTAACTTCTCCCCGTGCTCCAGCACGCTTTTCAGAATGAGAAGCAGACGTGCAGTATTTCCAGCCCTTGCCTCACACAGCTTTGTATCAGACAGAAAAAAAATCTTTTCAAAACAAAGTGTTGGGCAGAAGCTTTGCACGTTTCCTCAGTACTCCTAAATGCAGCTACGGAGGGAAGAATCAACCTGCAGGGCTATCTGTCTCAATGCAAATACCAGACAAGGAAGATATGCCCACATTTGTTTTTGATAACCAGCCACTGGAAAAGGTGAGCTCTCTGCATCTATACAGCAGCAGGTACCACAATAAGAACACTTTTCTTGTAACAGTGTACATTAGATTTGTAAAAAATAAAACATCTGTTCTAACATTTCTTGTTCCCAAAGACAGGAAACTAATTATTTTAAAACTGTAACAACTCATACGACTCATTATATTTACCAGATTTACCCAGTAAATTATTCTTTGGTTGAAGCCAGTGTTAAATGCTTCAGAGACTTAAGAATCCTCAAAGAATGATCATAAGAAAAGTTACGACTAATATAGGAAGTTTCCTTCCAACTCGGATCAAATTATATATGCACCCTTTGTCCTTAAAATTCACGTACAAGGCAAAGCAATCGGAACTCAACAGCCACCCAACTGCTGTGCTATGACCGCTGCTACTCATGGAAAGAAGCATATACAATACTGCCCCTATACACTGCCTGCTCCCAGAAAGCAAGGGTCATCAGGGAAGGACAGCTTGCCTACGAACATCTGGTACACTACACATGGGCTCCAGCTCGGTTCCAACAAGCACCCTCCCCAAACTACCATGGAACAAGATGTAAACTATAGAGTTAGATTGCTAACCCCCAGAGTTCATGAATTAAGAAAAGAATTGCTTCATATTAGTAATACTATAACGCCTGTCCTGTGCTATGCAAGACTGAACAGCACAGGGAATCTTGCATAAAATTTCTATACACAGAACAACACATCAATTTCTGTCCTCAAAGAAGACAACTGCCTCCCATAGATGGATTTTAGCAGCTGCATCCAAAAGATTGACTAATCCTAGCCAGCTTACCTCCATCATCCAGGGGCCGTTTCTGCACTCCATAACCATAGACTGACGGGTCCACAAGTGTTGTAGAATTATTCAAGTGAGGAATATCTCCAATTTTAGCAGCAATCTATAAAAACAGATGATAAAAACATGATTAGCACATTTGCAGTTTCAGCCACCACAGTTAAACTTTCTTTCTTCCAACAAAGCATTTACCCCAGTCTAATCTACTTTCAGTTATTTTCTATATAGGTGGCTTTATAACAGTCCTAGGAAAGCAGTGCTTTATTTGCAAAGTAAACAATCTTCTGCTTGCTTTTGATATTTGTTTAATTAAGATCGCATTCACCCAGCTCCTCTTCCTGGTCATGAGTATGTATTTACTGCCTGCAGTATTACATTCGGATTTGTTCGTTCATTCAGTGGACAGCTGACAAGCTAAATCTAGCAAAGAGCTCAAATGAGCTCCCCAACTTCGTCCCGGAGAAGCCACCGCCATCACAGCCGTGTAGGAGGACATATGCTTCTGCTGTATCCGTGCATATCCAGACACACCGAAAGGCATACTTGCACATCAGCGTGGGGTGGGGGGAGTGGAGGGAGAAGAATGTGAAAAATACACAGCACAAGGACAGGTTTGGGAACTCCTTGTCAAAGGGACTGGATCAGCGTGTGTTTACTGTATGAAGAATAAGCCACTGGGCAAACTATTAGCCCAGAATTAGTTTCAATTTCCTGCAGCGGTCAATACAGCATGAGCATGACTAAGGCTGCCTGCACCTCTGCTCCCAGCCCTCGCAGAGGAGTAACAGCCGTTCTCGGGTGAGCTGGGATGCAAGGAGGAGACTTAAAGGAAAGAGGAGATACTCAGGTATCACAGTAAGGGCACCACGGTAAGCAAATAAAATAGGTGAGAGACAAACATCTAGACATCACTTCACAAAAATGAAAAGTTAAGCTCGTCTCTAATGACACGCGGCAGACATCTACATGGCCTGATGTGACAGCAGTGAGCTCTTTCACCTCCTCTCCAAGCTAACCGACGTAAGCCAACTCTAGAAACCATAGAGGTGCAGTAGGTCAGCGCTGCACGGAGCTAACACACCCCGCAGGGACAGCAAACTGCAGTCCCACTGCACCCCTTGCCTACGTAAAGCACTTTGCTATAGCAAGCAAGTGCAGAATAAAGTTGTTGCACCAAAAAAATATATTTTGTGTATTCTACAGCATTTGCTTCCTTTTACAGCAAAAAGAAAATCACCGAACAGAATCTTTGCTAGGAGTCTGATCTTGCCATATTACAACTGGGATTTCACCAGAGACGAAGCTACAGGAACAGATGAAAAAGAACATTTTACACAGATATGCTTTAAACGAAGGCAAGGGCAAATGACAAATACAGCTAAAGGTGTTTCTAAAATTTAAGTTTTATTGCAACAAAGACATCTACAGTACCTTTGGTTGTTGACACTATCAGCTGCTGCAGCAGAATAAACAACTGCCCAAGATTCAGAACCACAGGGTAGTGAAAAAACACTATTTGAAATAACCTCGGAAGATTGAGGGCACTGCTTTTAGAAAGAGAATAGAAAACATTCTCTTCAATGCCTTGCGTGAAAAGGGCTCCAAGTTTTAACCATTTTCTCATCCTGACCATTTCTTCCTGTCCTCCTTTAGAAAGGCAACAACTTTGTTGTATCAGAAGTGCCAGGAGCTACAGAATAAAATCTTCCCATTTTTACCCACAGGACTTGGACTGGTTTTGGATGAACAACTCAAAATTTAACACTGGACCATTAACCCCACAGTGTGACTGACCTAGACCCCAAAGAGGAAGCACTGTTCAGTCATAACCTAGTTTTAGTGCACGGACCAGCACAGTGACCACAGGGCAACACTCTGACAGCAAGCACATTGCGTATCAACATCTCCGAGAACTAATAAGCTCATCAAAAAATAATTCTGAAAGCATGAACCCAGACTACCCCTCGTGCATTCTGCACTGGGAAGGCGATGCCTTGCTTTTTTGGTGAATGCTGTACTGCATCCACGGTTGTAGCCCCTTACCCAGATGCTTCGCCCTTATGTCTGGGATGCAGCGGATTTTAATGAAGCTACAAAGAACACAGATGCTTCCTGACTACTCGAATGTTGAAAAAGATTTAAAAAAATATTTTGCAACAATCTATTAACAGCTTTAACATCATAACCTACAATCCAAACATATGCCAAAAGGAACTGTTGTCAGATATAACACACCCTAGCTTATTTTGGAACATTTGATTTTAAAGTGCCCTTTGTGAAATCTCTGTTAGTAATTATTTACTTAAAAAAAAATCTATAAGTTACAGAAACTGCTAGCTGATAGTTTGGAACTGAAATCACTCACCAGACACACATGGGGAAGAAAAAACTGGTCTGTGGATAGCAGAAATTGGCTTACAGAAGGAAGCTAACATGAAGCACGAAGGTGTGAACAAACAGATCACCAGCGCTAGGGCTGCCAGCTCCTGGAGTGAGAGCGCTTCATAAATCCCTACTCGTGCTTAGCGCACAATTATCTCCCCAGCACAGAAGCCTCAAAGTAAAGGACAAAATAAGAGTCAAAGCAATTTTCACGCCATTGGCTTTTGGCATATTTTTTTCCCTCCTTTATATAAACTTGCACCCTTATCTCTAAAGCCCCCCAGTTGCCACCGGATTACACAACACACCATCTCGCTACAGCAGGAAAAATGCCCTGCAAAATTAAAAGTGAAGCTTTCAAAGGAGATGAAGCAGTTAAAATATAGTTTAACTTCGTATGTTCAACTTACAATGGGAACCTCCGTTTTTACTACAGGTTCAGCAGGGAGATAAGCACAAAAGTTAGAACATAGCAAAAGTAAGCAGACCTAGCTCTTATCTGACTAAATGACCTTGAGTAACGTACTGCTAGCCACTGCTTTTGTCCCTTAGCATGTCAGCCTTCACTTTTTTTTTTTAAAACCCAATGCATCCATTTTGCTGAGCTCTGAAATACGCTGGAAAAAAGCATCACTACCACAGAACTGTTTCTGCACTGAATCCCCCCCAAAACAAAGCTCTCCAACAAACAATTTAAAGGACAGCATAAACCTGAGCTACAAAATCGCAATAGTAGAGCCAAGAAAAACTGACAATAGTTGCGTGAGGTATACATGTTCTCCTAGTATCTTGCATTTCTGTCCTCCTTCTGTCCAACACCCTTTAAAAAACAGTGTAATACCCAAACACTTTTAGATATGAAACTTCTTTGCTAGGCGCAACAGGACTCAACCACCAGTATCGGCAGAATTCAGCTTTCAAAAGAAAGGGCCTAGCTTCTGGGAAAGACCTCTCCCTGCTGTCCTGCAATAGAACAGCAACCAATAAAAACATCAATTCTAGATATCAGCAGGACATGAAACAAGGCACTGTCATCTGACCCTTCAGACAACGCTAGTGCTTCTGTCACTCGTCCCACTCAGACGGAACGCTCACGTATGCTTGCACGGCAGCCATTCCTCCAGAGCTCGGGAGGAAGCAGTGAAACCATCCACAATCACTTCAGCTTCACGTCACAGAAAGGGATTTTAAACCTACAGTCTGTTGACTCACGGTAAGTCTTGGGACATTCATCCACTTGCAAGGTACCCAAGACTGCCTGCTACAGGCTGCCAAGCCACCGACTTTCCTCTTCGTATCCTTCCTGGAAATTCAGATTCAGAGTACGTACGGCAGGTTACAAGAACACCACACGTATGAAGAGGGAATCACTCAGTGCTGCAAATGCACGCATTGTACAGAAGATGAGACTGCCAAGAAGGAGAGAAGGTAAGAGCCAAGCAAGACGCTATTCTGTCAGCAAGAACAAGACCCAAGGACAGTCCAGTAGAAATCCATTTTTATCCAAAGTACTGGCAGCTCTGCTTATTTTCCAATCCCATTACTCAAAAGGAGAACAAACACCCTTGCTCTCTCTCCCCCACCTCAACACGCCACAGAAGAAAAGTTACCCTGCCTGGGAGCAGCTGCTTCAACGTACAGGTCAGCCGCCACCTACGGCCCATGAACTGACCCACTCACTTGAGGCATGGTGGGGAAGGTGCAGGATAGCCCATCTCAGAGGTCTAGCATTCACTTGAAAAAGTTCTTTTTGATACACCTCAAATATTTAAGAGTACACGAAAAAAATCCAACCAAGTCCATCGAAAGCAACTTGCGTCCTTTCTTTCAGAGGTATTACAGATTTCTTACTCTCCTATCAGCTCACATCCCAGTCTCTTTGAGGAATGCAGTTACCGTGATTGATCAGGAAGGTCTTCCCTGTCCTGAATTATTTAGCTATTAACAACTACGCACAGTATACCACAGCTCAAGTTTAGTGTAATGGCTCTCATGAGAACCAAATTTAGTAAATTACTAGTCTTAAGTGCAAGATTAAACTGAAAGAATTCAAATGTCAAACCAGGGATGCCAGAACAACACACGAAGCAAGAACTGTGACTGAATTTCATTTCCTCTGTTCCCTCCCCACTTAAACCAAGAGTAGTAGTATTCAGAAAAAGCTACAGCGCTGGCCAGAAACAGTTCAAAAGCGGACATCTACATACCAGATCAGCACAGTTCAGGCAAGCTTCAGCATTAAACGTACTCAGTGAAAGCTCTGCCATCACCTCCTGAGAAATGTTAGGTGTGACTGCCTCTACATCCCACCTGATTCTCAGCCAGGAAATTTCATCACAGATTGCTAGGGTAGTGAGGTAAATATCTGTCCACTGAGCACTTGCCAACAATTCTTTTCATCCCACAAATACAACAAAAAAATAACATTCAACAGGCAGCACACAACTCACTACACAAAAATGTAGGCCACTGGGCTCCCAAGAACATGTGCAGAGCGCGCATTCCTCAACGCGCTTGTTCCCAGTGTGAAAGGCAGCACGAAGGTTGCTACCCTGCAGTGCCTGACCCGAAGCTGGCAGCTTTGGAGATTTTGAAGTATTTCACCTCGGATTAACTTAGGTTGTATGTTCACGGAAAACCAATGTATTCTTTCAAGTCCAATGAACTTAAGAACAGCACAATCAGAGTAAACGAACATAACTGACAGAATTACTTCATACTCCATCTCCTTCACGTGTCAGTGTGAGGCACCTTAACCCACCCTACAGACATGACAACAGCAACCACACAACACAGATCCCAATCAACTTTTGGTTAGCGCTATGTTTTAGCCTAACACAGTCCAAGGCATCCCACTTTCACACTTAACCTGTTCCTGGTCAGACGAATGGTACATACTGTGGCACTTTCAACATATTCACAAAATGGTTTCAACATACTGCAGCTGATGAGCAAGTGATCGATGATTTTCTTGCACTCAGGTTATTGAAAGATTATTCAGCTGCTAGCAGGCAATAATATTATCAGATATTCAGAGGTGTTTTTGCAAGGAAAAGCCTTCAGTTACAGATGACCAAGTCAAGACAAACACAGCTGCAATCTCTCTCAATTTAAATGCATTCAGTAGATAGCCCTGGGCTAATAGAAAGCTTCCAGACATCACACACTGCCAAGGCCACAGTCTTTGTTAGCCACCGAGAGAAGCGATGCTTGGCCTCACCTGTGAGGCAGCTAACACAACTTCAATGCTTCTGCAACGAAGGAAATGAACAGATGAAGAGCAAACTAGCTTGTGAGTTCTTCTGGAAAGGTGCGGGGTGTTCCTCTAGAACAGCTAGCGCCTCTGTACAGTTTGCTGCAGACTGTGCAGAACAGGATTTGCTGCCATACTGATTCACAAGTGAGCTGCAAGCAATGGTAAGTCACTCAAGTCCTGTTGGAACAATCGCTTGAAAGGTCCTAGGTTCCGCCTTAGTTTCTTCAAAGTTTCTCAGTTAAATGAGAAAAATAAGTCTGGGAATCAGAAAGAGATTTTTCCCACCTGGCCTGTAACATTGGAAAGAGTAAAGTCAGTCTTCCAGCACCAGCAGGTCCTAGCGTTTAGCTGTACTGCACCTTGTTACAGTGCAGTTACTAAGCGCAGGTAAAGCACAACTTGATCAGAGATGGAACAAACACCTGCGACAGACGTGGACCCAGAAACGTGACGAAGTCATGAAACGTGCACAGCGGGCAAAGCAGCGGCCACTTGTTTCTGGAGCCGCTTTCCACAAAGCAAGGCGCGGGCAAGGGGTGGGATACCCCGTCCTGCGCACGAGGGTGTTGATTTCCGCAGGTCTCAGCTCTTCCACCGAAAGCTGCTCTTTCGGTGCCGCACAAGCCCAGAGATGGCTTTGGGGAGCAGCCCGCACCCCGCTCCCTCTGCCTCCCAGGCGGCAGGCAAGGCAGGGCTCCCCCGCGCTAGGGCTTCTAGCGATCAGCCTAGAGCCCGGCCTCGGACGGCGTCCCGCCAGCTCCCTCCTCCGCCCCGCGGAGGGCGGCTGCCGGGGCAGCGGGCCGCCTCCCCCCCGCAGAGCCGCCCTTGTGCCGTGTCACGAGCCCGGCCGCGACCCACGCCGGCGGGCACCGTCAGCG
>VXAL01015259.1:212638-224235 GCA_013399475.1 Chauna torquata
TTTTGGTGCTGGTGGGTGCGGGGGTGGGAGGTGGCCAGGGACCATGATGGGGGTTGGATGCGGAGGTGCAGGGGACGCCGGGTGAGGGACAGGGCGCTGCGCGTGGTGGCCCTGCCACTGTCACACAACATGTTTCTCTCTCCGTCTCCCACCCATCACCTCGCACCTTTTGCTCCTTGTGTCCCCCTCGTCCTCTCCCTTGCTCTCGCCCCATTTCCCACCCTTCTTTCCTCCAGCCCTCTCCCCCTTCCTTCTCCCCCTCTCCCCCACCACCTCTCCCTCCTCTCCTTCCTCCGAACACCCCCTCCCTGTGCCTCTCAAAGCCACCATAATAGCAGCTTGTTTGGCACTTCACTTGGTCTCAATGAGAAAATTCCCCCCTCTCCCTCTTTTTGCCTTCGTTATTTCCAAACCCTGCAATAGCTCCTTTGCTCAGGGCTGCGGGAAGTGCCCATTTTTCAACATTTTACTTTGGCTTGTGTTTGTCATCCTCTGAATTACCGCACCGGGGAGTCCAGTCAGCCCGACACTGGGCCCAGCTATTCACGCCTCTCCTGCTCCTTGAGATCATGTAGGGAGAAATTAGTTATTTATTTTGAGCAGCTCTGCAGCGCACTTCCCGGCAGAAGTGTTTGTTTTGATCCCTGCAGGAGCAGGAGGCTCCGCAGGGATTGCCGGCTCCGGCCGGAGCAGTGGCCAGGGCAGGGTGCGGGCAGCCCCGGGGCAGGAGCCAGCCTGGGGACGTGTCCCCCCGGCAGTGTGGGGATGGAACCGGGTCCCCACCGTGCCGAGATGCTTCCCTGAGGCTCCTCCTAGAGCGGATGCTGTCTGCAGGTTCTGGGAGCTTCCAGGCTGCCTTGTCCCACCAGGACACCTCGTTGTCCGTGGTTTTGTTCCCAGGGCAGAGGTGCCGTGGTGATGGATCCCAGGACCGCACGCTGCTGGGGGAACACCGCACCCCAAGGCGGCATGACCACACCAGGGAGTGCAACCTGCAGGACTCTGCTGAGCACTGAAAGACTTGGCAGATTTGGTTGTTGGAGGAAAAATCTTCCTCCAGCACAGCCTGTGGTCACTGGACAAGGTCCCCAGCCTGGCTCGCTGGGTGCTGCACTGAGGCAGACGTGCTCTGGGCGCACAGGAAAGGATGCACCGAGGGCATCAGTTTGTGTGCCATCACATTATGCTAACCCGCCGTAATAAATCCACCAAAGCAAGGATCTTCCCTGCTGTGGCACGGCCAGGAGGCAGCGAGTCCCACCCCGGCGCGGTGCAGACTGGGCTGGCACGCGTGCAGGTCCGCAGACACCTGGGCTGCAGCGATGCCACCGGCCGCAGTGGCATCAGGACAAGGGCCCAGCCATGCCAGGGAGCTGCAGCTTTAAAGAACGAAGAGGAGCAGCGGGAGGAAGAAAATGCAAAATTGGCCCAGTAGGTAGACCTGCTATTTAAGTGCAGCTGAGAAACGAGCACGAGGAATTACAGGAGAAATGATAGTGCCCTGACAGCTGCCATTTCCCACCGCCAGTCTCCCCTAATGGAGTCCTAATGTAGTGGTGGGCTCCTCGCTGACAGCCCAGCCCCAGACAGGGCTTGTCTTTGTGCTGGTGACAGATGGGACAGTCCGGCAACAAACCTGTAATCCTCTGCTTTCTGCCGCCTCCGCTTAACCCCTTCTTCCCCCGGCACCCGCTCGCTGCCCAGGTGTGTGGCCGGCATGGGACCCACCACTGCCCCGCTGCAGGGTGCCAGGTCCCTGCATCCCAGAGGACCCAAAGCAAGGATTTGGGGAGGGGGGTGGCAGCCTGTGGGTCCTTCCCTGTCATTTGGTGGCTGCTGGCAGGTGGCAGGGCTCAGCCTGGGTACCAAACCAAGGCAGAGCCGACCGCGGCGCGGCTCCCTGTGGGGAAAGCGAAAAGCCAGAGCCCATTCTGTCCAGGTTCCCCATCCTGGCTGCGTTCCCCGTGCTGCTGTGCCTGTGTGACATTTAACCGTGCAGGTGAGCTGGGGCAGGTGTGCTCCGCAGCTCTGTGCCCACGGGGGGGGCTCCGGGCTACCTGCCCAGCGCCGTGGCCACGGGCTGTGCCACCAGCCGCAGAGGATGCCAAGGGGGTGGCAGCAGGAAACACTGCCAAAGTTTTCTGGCAGGAAAATAAATGCTACTCCGTGAGCTTATCTTGCAGCTCCGAGGGAAGGCAGGCTTGCCGGAGGATGCTGTGATGCAGAGGACATGGGCAGAGGCACGCTCTCTCCCCTGGGGATGTGAAGGGAGAGATTAAACACCTGCCTATCTGTTCTTTCCCCCAACCCACCACCAGGATGGGGCAAAAGGATCCCTGGGGAGGGATTTTTGGATGCTTCATTAGGCAAAGGGTCAAACCCCTCTGACTCCACCCCAGCACAGAGCATCTCTCACTTTAGCATCCAGCGCCATCACTCCAGGATCTCACGCACCAGGCAAAAACTCTCCGGCCCCGCAAGGTCCCAGCACTCCCCTCACCTCCCCACTGAGCCCCCAGCAGCGTGCCTGCCCGATTTACTGCTGGGGGAAGCAGTGCGGACAGGCAGATCCCCGCAGCTCCACTTGCCCGCCCTGCTGTCCCGTGCAGGGGGGCCCCGAGCTGAGCCCTACTCCTCTGTGCTCCCATCCCTGCGGCAGCCCCCGGGACCTGACCACGGACACGGGAGACGGAAAAGCCCCCATCCCACACCCCTTCACCTGTGGGAGAGGCTGAGCCCATGGGGCTGAGCCCGGGAGTGCTGGGGGCCCCAGGCACCCCCTGCTCTGTGGGGAGCCCGGCGCTCCGGCAGCATCCGCGCTGCCCCGGCAGGAGAGCAAGATGTGACGCGCGCAGGTACTCGGCACAATTAGCCAACAAGTGGCTGTTTTGTGAGGGATTGTTGCTGATGTGTTTTAAGTGGCTTTCTGAGTGGAAAATGTTAGGCACTGGAGAGGCCGGCAGACAAAGGGGGGGATGCATTAGGTTTTATTGGTCTGGTTTGCACACATCTGACATCACTCTATTAAGCAAGTTCTGCCCGGCTTTGGGGAAAATGAAAAATAAAACAAGAAAAAAGGGGCCGAGGGCGCGGGGCGGGGGGAGCACAAGTGATTCAAACAGGCAAGCAGGGGCTTAATAGCAGGAGACACTGGAGCAAACTGTGTCAACCAGATGGGACCCGGGTGCTGCGAGAGGAGAGGGGAATTAGCCAACCCGCGCTTTGTTCCAGCAGAAAGCGCGGCCCTCTCCCCGCAGGAGCTGCCTACGTGTGATATAATACAGCCCCTTTCAGCCACTAAGCTGGCCAAGGACAAAAGTCACCGATAAATAGCGAGAGGGAGAGACTGAAAGCAAAAGGCAGAGCGGCCAAGAGCTCTGCTCTCTCCTTGGGCCGCCCGGCGCATGCGCGGCCCGCGGGCATCGCTGGGGACTTGTGCCAGGCACGCGGTGGCAGGGCTGGAGGTGACGCTGGGGGACAAGGCTGGGCAGGGCAGCAGGGGCTCAGGGGCACGGTGCGTTCAGCGGGGCCACTGCGCCTCTCCCCCTTTTCTCTGCCCTGGTTCCCCTAACCCAGCAGGGGACGTAAGAGCAGTGACCCCGTCCCCTTCCCGGCACTGGCAGCCCCGTCCAAGCCCACCGCTTGGGGACACTAAGTCAACGCGTGCGTCCTCCAGGCTCCTGTACAAGCCCCCAACCCCCTGCACCAAATAAAGTGGTTAAAGGCCCAAATCTCTCACCCAGCCCCAAAAGATGGGGGCTGCTGACACAGCCCCAGCACCTGCTTTCCCTGCAGCCTCGTGCTTGCAGCCATGACCCCAGCCTCTGATTTCTCCCTGCACCATGGCACAAGGAGCCTTTTCCCCTCCCGTCCCCCACCTGGCATCTGGAAACATCTCACTGGCAGCCACAGACATTTACTGGAATAAGAAGACCCCAAAACCCCCAGTCTGAGCTGAAACCCACGGCCGGGGAGGTGGGCAAGCACTAAACCAGCCACAGGGTCGTGCAAACAAGCGGGGCCCCAGCCCCTGCACCCGGGGGGATCTCATGGAAATATCGATTGCGATAGAACCGGGCGAGACGCTGGGTGCTGGGGGTCAGGGATCAGCAGCTCAGCTGGCTGCTCCTGCCCACAGCGTCCGGCGTGGGGGGACCGGGATGGGCGAGGGGAGCGCCAGGGGCCTTGGGATGCCCCATACGATGCCGAGGGGCTGGGGCCAGAGTGCTTTCGCCAAGGGGAGGTAAAACAAATCGATGAGGGGCCACCGTGACACGCTGACCCTGGCGCTAAGCCACGGTTTTAACACATGACAGTAAATCTGAGCACGGGCTGGAGGCAGATGGCTGTGGGGGGGGACGCGAGGGGACTCTTGCTGGTGGGATGAGGAATGAGCAAGAGCTCCCAAACCGGGTGAAGACCCCCAGGGAGGGGAGGCTGGGGAGGGCAGCCCAGATGCTGGCGTGGGGATGGGTGGTGCCTCTGCCAGGACTGAGGTATCCTCCGCAGCCGAGCATCACTGCCAAGCGGTCCCTGCTTCTGTGCACATCCCCTGCTCCAGCTGGGGGGGCCGGGGGGCACCCCAAGGTTCCTCCAAACCCATTGCCATTCAGCTGAGGGGAAACGCCCCCCTCCCCCCCCGCCCCCAATCAGCCGTGCACAGGAATGGGACAGGTCTTGGTTTCCAGCCCCCATCTCACCGCTCCCACCTCGGCCCTGCCGAAGTGAGGGCAGGAAGGCACCAACAGCCGCGGCTCCGGTTACTGGCGGCCAACAAAACCTACCTGTCCCTGCCCAGCCCCTTTCCCACTGCCCCTCTCCGGGGGGACCGACCAGAGGACCCCCCCTGCCCGCTCGCTGCTCGCCGCGATCGAGTGACCAGATGGACACCGGCCTCGCGCAGCAGCTCCTCTGTGGGTCCCTTGTCTCCCCCAAGCCGGCTGAGCTTTGACGCCCTGTCCCCCCGGGGCAGCCTTTTGTCACGGGCGCGCAGAAGGGCCCCTGTGTCCCTCTGATCCCCGCCGGCCCCATGGCAGCGCGTCCCCGGCAGCAGCATAAAGCTGGCTTTCAGGGACCCCCGTGCAGGCGTTGGGAAACTCCCGGGGAAAGAGCAAGGGCGCTTCTTGTTAAACGGGTACACAAAGCCACCTTGTTAAGGGGTTTACAAAGGCGACCATCTCCCCCTCGCCTGGGAAGCTAGTGGCCGAGGACTCCCAACCACACCAGGGGAGTGCCTTTCCTTTGGAAAGATATAAACACTTAATAGCCATGCTGTGTTGCAGCCCTGTGAGCTGTGCACTGGGCCCAGGGGCACCTTTCGCACTCCCTTTAACATTTGGAGCTGAATCTCCAAAGGGAAATGGGGACCAAACACTCATCGCACGGACACGCGCAGTCTTCCCGCAAACACAGTGCCGCTGGCGGTGTCTGTGCCGCAGGGAACAGCATCCTCGGTGCCACGAGGCTACCACCTGCCCAAAATTACATGGTGTTCAGTAGCACAAGGGGATTTTCTCCCCTCCTTTAGGAAAGGTGGGCTGAGGTCCCCTCCCAGCCGCTTCACAGATGGGGAGATGGAGTCCCAGCAGGTGACAGGGACAGTGTCCCATGGGGCACAGCCCAGGTGTCCCTGGCCCATCGCATACAATCTCCCCGCTTCCCTCCTGCAAAATGCCATCCCTTTTGCTCCCATGGGGATCCCATTTTCTGCCTAATGAAATAAAATTTAAAGCAAAATCCCAGCAGCCTAACAGCTGCTCTGTCCCCCTGAAGGTTTCTCCTAATGCCCATCTATTCTTGCTGCCTCCTACAAGAAGCAAACCTTGCCCTGAACAAAGTCAGTGAGATCTTTGGCACAATGTGCGTGGGAGCTGACCCCGCTCCTCACCACGGTGCAGCACGGAGAGCAGCGAGACGCAGCTCAGCCTCCAAGGGGCCCTGAGCCCCACGCTGTGCAGACTGCACCCGGGGGCTCTGCACGTCGCAGCCACGTCCGACCCCCTGGCAGATGCTGCCCGAACCTGCACATTGTTCAGAGTTGTTCTTAGCAACGCTTGTGCTAAAATCCACATGCATATTAAGCCTTAAACCTAGTAATTACCTCTACCTCCAGAGAAACGGGAAAATTGATTTTACCATAGTGATGCAGCAGGCTGCAATAGCTGGCGTTGGCTGGTCAGCTTTTAAGAACCAGGTCGACATGGGGATTACAAAGACTGCCCAGGAGCAAAGACCTGTCCCAGCCTAGCTCCAGCCTCTCCCGTCCCTGCCTTCCCACCCTGCTTCCCACCAGCCCCAAGAGTCCCTGCTGGAGCGAGCTGCCCGTGCGTGCACCTGCTAGCGGTCCTTAGGGATGAGCAAATCCCCGTGGGGTGATCCCTGCTGGGGACCGAGCACGTTGCCAAAAAAGCCAAATTAGCAGCAAGGAGCTCTTTCACCCCTGCCTTTCCCTGCGGCACGCACTTGCCTCACACCTACGCTTACAGGTGGCACTCACAGGGGACCATATCCCTCCTGGCATCATCCCCACACTCTCCTCCTCCTCCTCCCTGGGGAAATGACATCCCTGGGCAGGGGGGCCAGAGGAGATGTCACCTTCTCTGCCTTGAGCGAGCAAACCTACACTGCTGTGGCCACCTGCTCTGCATGCTCCCGCGGGCGGTGGTGCCACCGTGGGTGCGGGTCCCTCATCAAGGAGCCCCAGGCCTCCTCTTACAGGGCTCTGCCGGGCTGAGGGCAGCTGTCCCTTGCCGTGACCGGCAGTAAATTGGACTGCTGCAGCTTTAAAGAACCGTGCCTGCTCCTTGGCTTGCTGCAGGGCTGGTGGCAGCCGGGAGAGCCGAGGACACCTGCAGAGATCCTGTACAGCTGGGGAAGATTAGCCTTTTCCACTAGACAAGACCCATTACCATGTTCCAATATACCATCACTTCCGCTAGGAGAGCCTGCAGATGAGATATCGATTGCAGTGACCCCAGACGAGCCCTTCCCTGGAGCCTGGCAGGGTTGCGGAGCAGCCCCACGGCACGGCACCGCATGGCGCAGCCCGTGGCGGCTGGCACCCATGCGGGAGGGAAGGATGCAGAGGGCAAAGATGGGGTGTCCAAAATGTCATCGCCTAGTACTTCTGCTGGGGTGTTCCCAGGTGGTTCGGGCGCACCACGCCGCTCGCCTGGAGCTTTTTCCTGTTGTTGGGCACGGCAGCACAGCCCTGCAGGAGCCTGATGCTGCTCAGCCGCACTGGGGATGGGGGAATGCTGGAGACTATGAGGAGAAACCATAAAAATATGGGAATTAGAAGGGCTAATGGTAGTTAAAGTAGTACCGTAATGAAACGTGGTGTTTGGCTTTCAGCATCCCACCACAGCAGCCCCACATGGCTGCACCCAGTGAGAAGGGCAGGCAGTTGCTGGGTCTCTTCTATCCTGTGATCCCATGAATTTCAAGAGTTTTTTCCCCTGCAAAACTTGCACCACGTTTGACCTGGCTTTTCATCAACACCGAGCTCTGCTTTACCAGCACGCTGCACTTGCCTCCCTCCCCTGACGCCAGGGACCGCTGCCCAAAGAGCACCCAGGAGAGGTCACAGCCCCAGGCCCTCACCTCCACCAGCAGAAAGCAATGGGGTGCGGGAAGCAGGCGGCCCCACACAGCATCCCCCCTCCACACCCCACGGGGGTCAGACAGGCTCCACCAGCCCAGAAAACCATTTCTCCCTCTCTCCTGACAGCCCTCCGCTGCTTTCTCCTCCCAAGATGGTAGCTGCCAGTAATAGCAGGGAAAGTAACATCCAAGCTGGGAAAATAACATGTTATTTTCCCAGCGGTGATGTCAGAGCTTGTCACACTCGCCAGCTCGGCAGCAGGGCGGGCAGGGCACGCCTGGACGTCCCCACGCGGCCACCGGGCCTGGCTGTCCCGCTGGGGCTGCGAAAACATTGTCCCCTTTGGTGGCAGCTCTGCCCTCGCTGCCTGCCACGGGACGGGTCTGCCCCGGGCACGTCACTCCCAGGTGGGGACAGTGAACCTGGGGCACATCCCAAACCAGGTCCGTCCCCATGCTCGGTGCATCCCAGGCGCTCGCACGCGTAGGAAGCGCCTTCCTTCCCCCCGGCCCCGCGGTGCACCTGGGAGCAGCCTCGGCCGCCGCGCACAGGGTGCTGCCCAGCTCACGGCCGCGTCCCCACCGCGCTGCGCCCCGCACCTTCCCCTTGCCGAAAGCTCTGGAGGGATTTTCCCTTTAAACAAGCCCTGAGCCTCATCCCCACGAGCTAAAACACAGACAAAAGAGGAACCATCAAATCCTTGCAACCACTGCAAACCGCACGGGGACGGGGCTGTCCCCGTCACGCAGCCGCGGTGCTGGGCTGGGGGATGCCTCCGCTCCCCGCTCCCGCAGAACGGTCCCGATGGCGACGAGACCCAGGCGTCCTTCAGCGGCACTTAATCCATTACAAATTTCACAAAGCCCGGCTCGGGGAAGCGCTCGGCCAAGGCGTGCAAGAAGAGCAAACAAACAAGGCAGGAATAAAGCCCGGCGCTCAATGAGCAGCCCCAGCGCGTGGCTGGTTTTATTTCTTTCCCCACTTCTCCTCTGGCCGACCACCTTTTTAATGATTGCATTTCACTTGCCGCCCGTAACAAAGCCATCACCTCCGCGCTGACTCCGGGAGACGAGTTACAATTACAAATTACCACCACAATTAGTGGTGGTTCTTAGAGAAATTAGAAAGGGGAGCGGGAGGCCCACATGCGATTGATTGCTATTCATCCTGCTTCGCGGTGACCTTGCTCTGGAGACGATGATATTCCTTTAGCCTGGAAACCGGATTAAAAAAAAAAATTAATTGTAAATTAACAGTAATAACACACATTTCCTTTCAATTAATTTAAGCAGAATGAGGGGGCGTGAAGAGCAGGCGTTTGTTAAGGCCTGTACAGTTTAATTATTTTTTTTTTTCCCATGAGATAATGTAATTAATTTATCTTAGAAGGGTGGGGGGACATCGCGTATCGGGGAGAACAAAGCAGTTAACAGGCAACGGAAAAATTAAGAGCCCATTATGTAAATGCAGCGTGTTTTACAGCATGGAGGTTGGGGGGTGGGTACCGCGGGGTCTGAGAAGTAAGTAAAATAACGAGGACGGATGCTCGGGAAAGCTGTAATTAGGCAGGGCTGAGGCTCGGGGAGGCTGTCAGTGTCCCGGCAGTCGGTGGGGGCTCAGGGCAGCCGGGGCAGGGCCACATCCTGCCGGGCTTGGGGGGGGCACAGGGAGGACCCCCCTGCACCGACCTCAGCGAGTTGATGTTGATGAAGCCGGTGGCGTCGGCGGGCTCGTAATCCCCTTGCACGTTCATGCTGCGGAGAGAAAAGCAGCGTCACCCGCGCGGGGTCTGGGGGCTTGGGTTGCGGAGGGGATGCCGGAGCCGCCCGGCTGCGAGCACCCGGGGCACGTTCCATCGCCGCACCACGGGCACGCTCGCCAGGCGCCCCAGTGCTCGCTGCAGCCCCGAATGTCCCTCTGGGGTGACCTCTCCCGTGTGTCACCCTTTGCACCTCCTGCATCAAGCGGTGATGCTCTGTCCCCAGCGCTGCCAGCCCCAGGGCTCTCCCTGCGGCTGTCCCGCTCCAGGCAGGGGGCAGTGGCCCGGGCACATCCCCTTCCCCAAAGCCAGCAGTCCCAGCTCTGATGGTTTCCTACATCCCCCCAAACCACGGCTCATTTCCCAGAAACTGCAAACCTGAAAGGAGGGGGAAAGAAAAAAAAAAAAAAAAAAAGAGTTTACAATGATTTTACCTCCCCTGACGGGCTACAGAAAAACCTCTGTGCTTTTATTTTTGCTCATTCGAGTGGTTCTGACCTGCTCTATAATTACGTTACTTTCTACCTACTGTGCAGAGGCATTTCCACACAGCTCTGCCTCTCACAGCTTTCTCTCGGGTTCCTGTGACGCCGTCACTCAAAGGCTTTCAAACCAGCGATGTAGAAATCAAAAAGAAAAGGAAAATGGTTGGAGACGCAGGGAGAATAAGTGCCCCTGCTTTTCTCTCCTCTCTTTTCCCTCAGTCCCACCCCCCTTCATCCTCCTTTTTTTTCCTTCCCCCTTTTTTTTTTTTTTTTTTACTCTATTCATTTAATCTCTCCAAGTGAGAGTGCGAAGCATAATGAAGGGTTGGGATGGATTATTAGGAGCTGTTGATTTTGAGGGGGAGTGAAGGGGGGAAAAAAAGCCAGAGAAGAGAAAGAGAGAAGATAATTTGACATTTACTCCGACTGATCTAAACTCATTCGGGTGTATTTATGGCTTATAAAGTGTTTAGAGAGATTGAAAGGGGTTGAGGGAGGGCCGGGGGGGAGTGAGCAAGCGAGAAAGAAAACAACGTGAAGAAAAGGGAAAAGCCGGAGGGAAAAATAATATTGACTTCAAAACACAGCTCGTGCTTGGCTGGGAGGGGACCATCCCAGCGTCACGGGTGGTCTGATGGAGAGGTGGCCCTGCGACGGCACGGGTTGGGATTGGACCCTCGCTGCCCCTGTCCCCCCCCAGGTGCCCCCAGCCCCACTCACCTCACCAGCTCCTCGTTGTACAGCGACTGCGGGGAGGCCCTGCCCAGGACGTAGACCTGGCCCTTGAAGACGGAGACGCGCACGGTGCCCGCCACCGCCCGCTGCGAGCGCCCGATGCAGTGCCGCAGGAACTCGCACTCGGGGCTGTGCCAGAAGCCTGCGGGCAGGAGGCAGCGTCAGTGGTGGGATGGGGAGGCTGGGGGGCCACGGGGGGCACATGCAGCGTGCCCCCACCTGGCTGAGTCCCGCAAGGAAGCCCCTGGGCAATTTTCAAGGGAAGGGATGAGGTCTTGGGACTGGAGGAGGGAAAAGAGGAGCTGGGGTGGGCAGGTTCAGTTCGGAGCGATGGGGACTTCACGCACGTCCCTTCCCCTCGGTGGCCACAGCCTCCCCGCCCGCCAGAGGAGATGGAAATCCTCTGCCGGATAAAAGGCACCGTGGGCATTTTCCTTCCAGCTCCTCTGAGTGGGGAATGCTCATGGAAATCAAAAGCTTCCTTAAGTTATTGCAAACACACCACTCAAAAACCAGCATCTCGGGACGGTCAGGTGGAGACAGGCGGTGGATGCAGAGCCCGGCCCGCAGGAGCAGTACGGGCTGGGGGGGACACCAGCTCTCAGCCCCCAGGACGGGGACGAGCTGCTGCCCCCTGGGATGGGCAGGGAGGGGACACGGTGTCCCGAGGGGCCAGCGCCGGCCGCAGCCCCCGCTCCCACGCTCCCGCCAGGTATCACTGCCTGCGGCTGACCCCGGGGCTTTATCGGGCTGCCCATCGGGGCACATATGTCTCGGCTGCCCCCGGGCAGGCTCAGCTTCCCAGCCCTGTCGAGAGAAACGGGGTTCTGCTCCCCCCCGCGGGGCCCCCCCCCCCCCGCCACACTCACAGGAGAGTTCAGCTTTTTCCTCCCATCACTGAACCATCCTTGGAGAGAGGGGCTGGGGGGACACGGGGAAACCTCCTCAGTGCCCATGGGAGGTTTGCCACCAGGCTGTTCTCCATCTAACCACAGCCATAGCAAATGTTCCCCCA
>VXAL01015260.1:2006-172307 GCA_013399475.1 Chauna torquata
GAGGGAGGGGGAGCGGGGGGCTCTGCGCAGGCACCGCCCTCCTCCGCGCGGCTCCCGCCCGGCGCCTGCGCCGTGCGCGGGGTGCGCCGCGGGGCAGGCCGGGATGCGGCAGGGTTGATTAGCGCATGCGCGGGCCGCCATCTTCCTCTCGCGGCTGGGCGCGCGGCAGGCAGCATGGGGCACCAGCAGCTCTATTGGAGCCACCCCAGGAAGTTCGGCCAGGGCTCCCGCTCCTGGTCAGTGCGCGCCCCGGGGGCTGGGCGGGGGTCGTTGGGGTCTCCAGGCCCCAGTATCCGCCTCTCTCCTTCTCTTCCTCCCTGTCCTGCGCCGCCATTACCCGCCCTGACCGCTCTTGCGCTTCTCTCCTCACAGCCGCGTGTGCTCTAACCGCCACGGCCTCATCCGTAAGTACGGGCTGAACATGTGCCGGCAGTGCTTCCGCCAGTACGCTAAGGACATCGGCTTCATCAAGGTGAGCGCAGAGGCTGTGCGGGAAGGGGCGGGTGTGCCATTTCCCGCTGATGCCTCACACCTTTCTTGCTCTCTTGCAGCTGGACTGAGCGCCGGGAGGATGAGGCTGTCGCCAGAAGCTCCTGCGGCTTGCTTGGGCCTCCCTGATCCGCCTGCAGCATCTTGGTGCAGCCTTACTCAATAAACGACTTCCCTGCCTAACTGACATGTGTGCACTTGCTTTCTGTAGCAGTTCTAATGGCTTGTAGTCTATTACCGTGTTTCTTCTGGAGTACTGGGTGCTGTACTGGGGACAGGTCTATATAAGCCTGCACTGGCATCCTCAGCTTCCCCCCCACAAAACCGGGTGGTCTCAAGAGTGCCGATGCTTGTGTCTTTGAGACCTGAGGCAGCAGCCTAGCTGCTCTTAGCTGCTTAGTGACTCCTTCTGTCAGTCCACCCTCCTAAATCAGTGGCCTCTTGGGGTCGTAGTGCAGCACTAGTCTGGGTTGGTGTGTTTGTGTTCTTAGGTGCAATGGGAATCCTTACATTTCTCCCATCTAGATAATTTAGAGGTAGAAGGCTGTCTTTAAATCATACAAATGACAGTGATTGTGACAAAAATCTATTGTCCCTGACTTACAGATCATCGTAATGTTTTGTGAGGTTAGGGTGTCCTTCTCTAGGTGGGACTTGCCTGTGCTCAGAGCGGTTTGCAAGTGGAGCTGTGGTATGGGCCACTTGAAGTGAGTGTTGAGTGAGTGGCCAGGCAGTCTGCTCTTGGTATCACCTGAGTTACTGGGGTAAGGGATTGGCAAGCTGTGCTAGTGTGTTAAGGCTCATGATACTTCACCTCTGTGGTGCAGGGCTTTAACTCGCTGCCCAAGTGCCCCTCACCATGTGGGGAATTAATAGTTATCATCAAAACAACGGTAGATGGGTAATGATATATAGGTCTCAGGCCAGAAGCGGCCCTTGGACAGGGCAGATATTTGCTGGGCTGGAGTCAGCGTGAGATGTGCTGGGTAGTCTGAACATCCTCCCACCCTGTGAGTTAACAGGCTGATTGCCAGGGGTTTATATATGGTTGGAACCACGCATATCTGCTTCATCTGGTGCATTCTGAGGTGTCCAGCCACCTAAAGGTTCTGGTGTTGGGGGGCTGAAGAGAGTTGGGCTAAGAAGGCATCAGGTGTGCCACAGGCCTGGTGTTACGCCTTTTAATTAGCTGTAAGAGAATTAAAAGTGTCAGGGGCTGTCCTGCTATCCAGGCTGTTTTTACCATCACTTCTGAAGTTACTTTACTCTGCATGAAATTACTGACTAGCCGAGTGGTGCAATTATACCTGAAATGGCAAAACGGCTGATGCTTTCCAACTGGATGCTCTGGATTTACTTTTGAAGTCCTCACTTTTTTTTTTTTTTTTTAAATCCAGTGACTATTAAATGAAACCGAACAAAGTGGGGTAGTGTCTTGGGGGGAATGGGAGCAAATCCCGGTGCTGGTGGCTGGAGTGTTTCTTCCATGAGTTAAAGCCTCACTCCTGAGGTGAAAAGGGCAGCGTACCCTGATCCTTGTCCTCCGTGAGTATCTCTCTGAACTGAAATGTGGCTGCATCCTCCTGTCATGGACCCTGTTCGTGTTTCTGCAGTCATGGAAGCAGAGAGGAATCCAATAGAACCTGTGGGCACGAGCTCAGCACGAAGCTATCGAGAAAACAAGCGTGCCTGACGTCACAGCTTGTGGCCTTTGGGGAGCTTTAATGTCAAACTTCCCGTGAGGAACCTCCGGGAAGCTGAGCAGGGATTTGAGGTGTGTTTACAGCAAAAACCGAAGGGCTGCAGGGGTAATGCTGCAGGCTGGTACCAACGGCATGGAGCTCGCCTGCTTTTTTCCCAGCTGGCCAGATAAACTTGCACAGCAGCCTGTGCTGCTGTGGTCGGTCAGTCAGTGACTGGTTTAGGAATTACCTGAAACTAGTTTGAAACTTGGTTCGATACTTTGCAAGTAACACCAAATGTGAGTTAAAGCAACCACCTGGGTTAGCACGTTTTTCCCCCCAGAAACGGGTATTATTATTACCCAAGGAGCTGCTATGTTATCTTCATTGCAAGGGGACTAAACCTGCAGCAAACTACGGGGAAGGAACGGATGGTCCTGGGATAGTAAACAGGATCCATTAATAGTTAAAGCCTGATACAAAAATTGAACGGTGGCTGTATGGGGCTGTTTTCCCTGGAGGGTTTCCAGCTTCTCTTTGCCTTGAGGCAATAACACGCTGGACTGAACACATTTCTGCAAGGTTCTCTACGTTTTGGTAATGCGCTTCTCACACTGTTGCGCAGACCATCCTGCAGGAAAACGCTGGCCAGCTGTGGTGAGCCTACTGTAGCCTGAGAGGCTGATGTCTGAGGATCAGAATAAGCTGGGAAGGGCTGAGGGGGCAGGAGGAGTCCTGAGAGCGGTGAAAGTGGAGACCCAGAGAGGGGGGAGCCTTGAGGCAGAGTGGGGCAACAAGGGCACTGAAACAGGAGCGAGCCGTCCCTTCTCGCAGGTCCCGCAGCCGCGGCAGCGCTGCGCAGCGCGCAGGACGCGGGTTCTGGCTCGCCTGGCAGGCTCTGAGGGCTCCGCTCCGGCTGCTGAGGATCCAGGTTTGGTGCCGGAGCAGGGAGCTGCCGGAGTGCGCTGGTGGGCTTGTCCTGCTCTTTGCGTGAGGAGAGATGAAATCCCAGGGTCTTAGCTGGAAACTTCTCTGTGTAAAGCTCAGTTTCTACACTTAAAAAAAAAAAAAAAGCTCCTCTGGTGATTGATTTTTCAGTTTCAGCTAAGACAGAGGTGAATCCTATGGGGTGCACTTGTTTGGCTTCGACATGGCTCTGACCGTCAGAAAACACTAATTGTCTTTCTAACCAATTACTGAATTTCTTATGTGAAGGGGACTCATTGGAAGGGTAAGTCTTTTTTTAAGCATTATTTTAACTCACATTACACTCTTAAAGATCTATTCTTTCTCAAGCAAACAAGCAAGCAGTCGGCTTTGCTGCCATGGCTGGCTTCTGCTCTTGGGTCCCCGGCAGGGAGCTGGGAGCTGTGGTGCGGAAGCTGCTCCCTCAGCAGGTGGCTTTGAGCCACCACGAAGGCGGCATTTGTTCAGCACCTCTGCCCGAAGCGAGGAGCAGCAGTGCACGTGTCAGCAACCTGGCCGCATCCAGGGGAGCGAATCCCCCCCGCGTGCCGACGCAGCCGCGCTGTCCGGGGGGAACCAGACCTACACCAAGGAATGGTGCTCAGGATGTCACCAACATTGCCAACAGCTGGGACCGCACAACCAGACTCCTCTCTTTTTACTGTGAAAGATGCTTCTCATTTTTGTTCCATCATCTCTTCATGCGCACGTTAATACCTGACCACAGTGCAAAATTTCAGTCAAACACAGTATCGGTAAAGATGCAGGATGGTACCAGCCAAGGTACGAGACAGAGCTCTGAAGATGGCAGACATGTCGGAATTACTTGGACGCTCAGAGCTGCAGAGAGACCTTCCAGTCCCCTAGGGAGCTGTGGATCGGTCCCTCTTCCCTGAGCAAAGCTCCGTTCCGGCAGCGAGGTGGCCTTGAGGGCAGCTTCTTTGTCTGCCCCGCGTGGGTGCTGGGGCTCTGGGCCTGACAGCCAAGTGCCCGAGCATCTGTGTTAGCTGCGTGATGGAAAGTCATAATAAAAAAAGCTCTGTACCAAATAGCTAGGGGTGCCAATTGCAAAGCAGCTTCCTACCCGAAAACAAAACTGAAAGATGTTTTTGAATTACTTTGCACATATTAAAATACCTAAATTGTCACCTGGTAATTTTGTGAATGCCTTAAATGTTTTTGCCTTTTTTTCTATTCTACAGTTCCCATCTTTTAAGTCTGGTGGGAATGTGGCGTAGTACAACCGGTAACACCTTTTTACCTTACTGCTGCCTTAGCTAGGTATTTATTGCCCAATATACAGAGAACACTAGGTGCCAAAACCTTGAATTTCCTGAGCTCATTGTGAAAATTGCATTTTTTTCTTCCTAAAGCTGATGGTTACAGGCTCTGGAGGTGCACAGATGTGAAGCTCAAATTTATTTGGAAGCAAAATGATTTATAAAGAGCTGCTGATTCCCCTAAAGAACAGGCAAAATCAAAGTACTCTGAAAGGACTTTGCATTAATAGCAAACAACTAATAACATGTTTTTCTGTAGGGAAATAACGTTGCCTATTTGGAGCCAAGTAAAAGATACTGATACCTTTGCTTTGAAAGAGATGAACCTCTAATTGCTGAAATAGAGTTTATATGGGATTTGGAGTGTAGGAAAAACCACTAAATTGCATTGGATTATGCACCACATAAAATCTGTGATTATCAGTGGCTCCGAGAGGAATGTGCAAAGCCCTAGGTAAAACGCCGGCTCTTGAACTCACCCTGAGGCTAGAAAAATGAAGCTGCCTGATGCGCTCAGCTAGGGAAAAGTGCAGTTCCTGCAGGCTGGCTGCAGCAGCGCGGGGGCTGTGGAAGCCTGCGTGCCTCGATGGGCTCCTGCACAGCTTCCCAGCCCGCGTGCAGAGCCGGTCTTCAACCGACAGAGCTGTTTTATGGTAGTGGGTGGATGTGGGACCGGGCTGGGGGTGGCCTTCGGGCTGTTTTCCTGTTTGCAGCATCTCGGGATGAAAGCCAGGCCTGGCAAGGGGGATCTCTGCCACCTCGACTGGATCTGGTTCCTCGCCCTGCGGGGTGCGTGAAGGTCTGAGGGATGGATGGATGCTCTGGTGCCAGTGAAGGAGGCCACCAGAGAGCTGCAGAGATCCCCAACCTGAAAACTCATTGGCATTTTCTCTGCTAATAGTTTGAGCAATGGCTTTCTTATTAGAAACAGCTGATTCTTCCTCTTCTGCTGTTGCTTGAAGACATCTGCCCTTGTGTGGTGGGAAGAACACCAGGCGCTCCCTGTTGGGATGGGGACAGCAGCTTGCCCGGGGACATAGCATTCCCAGAATTGCCATTCCTGCAGGAGCGGGCTCCACCTGCAGCAGTTCCTTCCAGCACGTCGGCTGCAGGTGATGCTCAGAGTGGAGTACGCTAGGCCACGGCCCCCAAGCAGAGGGAAAGGGGCCGGGGAGTTTTGGGGAGCTTTGCCAAGGGACGGGGTGCCCAGCTGTGCCTGCGTTGTGCAGGCTCAGGGTGGCAGCCGCTGCTCCAAACGCGTGCTTAACGCAGCGTTGAGCACCGCGGGCTGCCAGGTCTGCTGGACACGGGGTCAACCAGGAAAGGTGCACGAGGGCGTCTGGTCAGCACGAGCTGAGGTCCAGTTTCTGCCAGGTGAACGTGCTATGGACGTCCTCCTCCCTGACACGCCAGTGGGTCGCCCCACGCCGGCTCTGCAGGTCACCGGTGGCTGACGGCACTTGGTGACGCTCGCACGTGATGCAGGGCACCTGACGGCAGGGTTCTCCAGGAGCAGCTCTGGGCAGGGTCCTGCCCCACACCTGTCCATCCACCAAACCAGGAGGGTGCCTGGGTGCCCGCGGCCCCGGACACCACCGGTGCGGTTGTCGCCGCAGCGGCTCCGAGCAGCGGCAGCGCGGCGCAGCTCGCCCGTGTCTGGGTGCAGAAGCTAGATGGCACAGTCTGCCCGCGGTATCACTGCAGCAGGGGCTGGGCAGAGGCAGCTTTGCAGAGCCCGGCTGCCAAGGGTGGCCAGAAACTCTCTTATTTTCTTAATGTGATATCGGAACCAAATTCTTGCCTTTTTCTCCATTTTTTTTCCCTTTCATTTTCATCTGCAGCCAGCTGACCCAGTTTCCAAAACGGACCTGGTCTCACTGGTACCTGGGCAGAATCGCTTCACAAAACCAGATCAAGTGTAATTGCTTCACTGCCAGCCTCATGCAGATGTTGTTGTTTTGGAGAGAGAGGCTAAAAACCTACTCAGAGCAAGAAAGCACCTTGTATCCCCGGTCAGGTCCTTGCTGTCTTTCTCCTGAGCTCATTTGCCAGTACATGAGGTTGTGCAGAAGGGTCCCCATGTGGGTCAGCACCACAAATACCCCTGAATTTGTGAGCGTTTATTCATAAATAAATTTTGGAAAACTCTCAGCTCCCACCTGTGTGTCACTTGATGTGCTTGAGTGCTAGGATGTTGCTGCTCTGCAGGCTCTCTGCTTGGGGGCGAGCATCGCTCCTGCCCCAGTGCCCAACCATAGCCACAGCAGATTTGGGTAAAACGCACAGATTTCTCACCCCAATTTCTGCAGACAGCCAACACCAAGCAGGCTGACCCCGTGGGCGGGCTCTGCAGTGATGCTCGGCTATCGCAGGCTCTTGGTTTATAATTTGGTTGGCTCCTCCACTGCCCCTGCCCCATCCCAGCGCCTGGAGGATCCCCCAGCCGTGGGGTGCAGCTCCCCCTGCCGCGTCCCTGCTCCGAGCGCTTCATGGCGTGGTGAGACCAATGTCTGGAAAAGCCCAGCCAGATGGGATCTGGCTTGCGGCGTGGTGAGCAGAAGTGCTTCTAAATAAAACATTTTCAAAGACCAGCATTAGGCATCAGTGGCTCCCTAATTCGCGCCGCTTGTTGGGAGTGTGTGTTCGTCGCAGACAGTGTTTATTTATGGCATGTAAAATCTATTTCAATCAAATAATTTCCATAGCTGAATATTTATGCCAACATCCCCTGAATGCTCCTTGACTAAACTGAAAACTATTTATTCAGTTATAAATGTTTACTTGTTTAGTGTTAAAACTGCTTTAAACAAACTTAAAAATCAAACTGACATCTTCCCCGCTAGCAGGATTTTCACTTTATTCCAGACATTGGCTTGCTGAGCAAAGTATTTTATTATTATAATTTCAGTTCAAATAGCCTCTGTATATTTATGTCCTCTAATGGCACTGATGCTTGCAGTGCCAACTCCGAGCACAAGAGAGCTGCTGCCGTTCCCAAATATCTTGGTCTTTTTGAGGCCAGCTCAGGCAGAATAGCACTTCATTGCACCAAGTGCTCAATGTTGTCTTCAGTAACATTGCGCTGAGCTAACTCCGTGTCTCGCTGCCTCAGTGGTGGTGGTGGAGCCCAGCAGTCTTTTAAATAGGGTGAGTCCCCAAGTGCGACAGTTTGGAAGATGTGTTTACGCCCCGAGGGAGCACGGGCACTCTGCCGCGGGGTTGTATCTGTGGCTCGGGAAGCAGATGGTTTTACACACCCTAAAGGGAAACCAGCCTGCAGGGCTGGTGGCAGTCCCAGGGTGGCCGTCGATGGAGGAGCTGCCAAAAATTGCAGAGCATCGCCCTGGGCTCGCGGGCGCTTGTGTCCCCGCCTGTGGTTGTCCAGCCAGAGCTGTGCCCACGGTGATGGAGGCAGCAGCCACCACTGCCCCACCGAAGAGTCCCGCCCGTCCCACTCCAGCCGGGTCCCCAGAACATGGCCACTGCTGCTGAAAGCCAAACCCAGCTACCCGTGGTGCTGGGCAGGGCTGAGCAATTTGGTTATTCATTGGGTACAAAACGAGTTATTCCTTATCTTGCATCCTGCGAGAGGCTGAAGCTGCCCGTGCTCTCCTTCTGCAGCATCGGCTGCCTGGCAGGAGATGGTGGTGTTCCTGTTTGGGTACAAACTCGTAGCCGAGGTCCTGCCTGCTGCCCAGGCTTTGTGCTTTGCAGTAGAGGTTTTGCTTATTCAGTGCTGTCTGTGCTGTACTCTGTCCCGCGCTTCTCCATCCTCCTTCTGCGCCAGCAATAATCATCTGCAGAGTTGGGACTTTGTGTAGGAAATGTGAATTTTAACTAGGATTTCACATACACTGCAGAAATCCCTCCCTAACCAAACACCTGGGATCCTGCTGTGTCTGCGGTGCCTTCTGATGGCTTAATTACTTTTTGCTTCTCTGCTAACTCCAGCGCAATAACAAGAAAACGTGACCCTGCTCAGCAGTGGGCAAAACCCAGCCCCTGCCTGGGGCACAGCTTTGCTCAGGGCTGCTACTTGTTCAGCTGATTTTCTTCAGGATCTAGGAACACAGATAGAAACTTTTTGTGTGCAGATGCAGGCATTGTTTATCACTGCTTTGACTGTGTATACCCTGGGCAAGCACTATACAAACCCCAGCAAATAGATGGTCTGTGGCTTAGAAGAGCAGGAAGTCCCCTGGAGTTATACCCTGAGTTTACATCTTGTCTGCAACAGTGCTGTGCTCACACCAGCTGTAAAACTCGGTTATGTTTCCCCTGCTCTCTCCCAGTGCTCGATGTAAGAACGGTGGCACAAAATCAATGCCCAGCTCAGTCCTCCGAAGCATCCGTCCTGGCTGCGGGGCTTGGGGCTGTGCTGTGCTTGCAGGATTTGGGTCACTTCCCATCTCTTGCCCTTCCCGAAACTCCGTGGGACAAAGTGGGTCCCACAGGTCTGGGTATTCTCAGGCAAAAATCTGCCGGTCTGACTGTGCATCACTTACAGAGCTCGTGATGGGTTTTGTGGGGATGTGGGATGTGCACATTTCTGCATTTTTTGGGAGCATTTGGGTTGGACTTGAAGGATGAGGAGCACATGGTGTTGTTTCTGCTGTGCGGGGCGGTATGTAAAGTTAGAGCCAGATAATGTGTCCTCTGATACAAGTAGCAGGAAGGGAGGTCGTATTTTAGGATCACACATCCAGAAGCTCGTCCCCCCCTTTTAGCTGGCACCAGGTGCGAAGCCGTGGGCGATCGGTGCAAACCCGCGGCCGGAGGTTCCCGGAGCTCAGCCGTGCCTCCTCAAACGGGGCGGTGCTGGCCGCGAGATGGGTCCTCTCCGTTAACTGATTGCTGGGAGGAAAGCCGTACCCAAAAGCAGCGATAAATGCAGTAACGCATGGTGACGCTTTATTATCCGAGAGCTGAATGGGGAGTTTTGTAGCAAATACATTGTCAGCACGCTGAAGGCAGGGTTTGCCAGGGGAAAAGCGAGGGGCTGCCTTGCTGGAGGGGAAGGAGACCGGTCTGAGCGGCTGCATCCATCAGTGGCATAACTGATCCCACAGGGACCTTTATGGACCTGGTGCTTGCAGGGTCTGGTCCCTGAGCCCCTTCCTTCTGCTGATAACACCAATTAGAGGAGCTAATGAAGAGAGCGGAACTGGTCATCGCTTGCTTTTATTTGCAAAATATCAGAGCTCCCTAATTGCATTCTGGCATTTAAAAAACCTGATTGCGGGCAAATCCCATCGGCATGGGACTTTGAGGCTCACAAAGTCCCCATGCTGTGGGGCTGTGGCAGAAAGCACTAGGGTTTGTGCTAATGTCCTAGCGTTTGTCCTGGATACCAGTTCTGCTGCAGCACAAACCTGACCTTTTCTGGCTTGAGGACAGATTGAAGACTTGGCTGAAACCTCTGTTTCTGGGATAAGGAGCGGAGAGCTGACCAACCACCCTTGAATCTTTCATTATGGAGCAGTGTCCTTTTATCTTATCCCTGCCAGTGCAGTGTCTCAGAATATACAGCAAAAAGATGAGGTCTCCCCCAGTTGCAGGTTTCCACCCTAAAGGCTGTCCCCTCTGCTGCCGGCTGCGAGAGCCCCCTGGCCGCGCTCAGAGCTTCCCCTTTATTTTCCCCTTTACCTGAAGTGCCCCAGGCAGCGCTGTGAGGACTGGACCCCCAAGCCTGTGCACCGGGCTAGGGTGAAGGAAAAGAGAATGTAAGAAAAAGTGTATAAGGAGATGGTCGGGGGCTGACGACGTGATGCCAGGCAAAGCTCCGGCTGACAGAGGCTGGGGTCCCGGGGGCGAGCAGCGGAGCGGGGAGCACGTGGGCTTTGCCGCGGCTCGGTGTTCACTCCTGGCCCCATCGGCTTCGATAGAGCCATTCACAGGCGTGCTGTCCGCAGGAGGCAACTTTTAATTACTTTAAAATAAACACACATTTCTGGCTTTCAGGCTTTGGTGAGCGGATTTATTCTCCGCAGAGGGATGGAGCAGACCCAGTAAATAACTCCCCACAGCTGCAGCTGGGTGGCTGCAGCAGGAAAGGTCTCAGCGCATCTAGAGGGAATGGATATAGATTGATTTATGATTTTAACAAGCATGGCTGGGTAGGGAATCATGCCTATATGGTTTCAAAGTCGTGAAGAGATATTAATCAAAATTAAGGTTGCTCTAAGAAGGTATCCGAGCCAGTAGTCTGACTCCCGTCTAATTGATTGCACAACTCAAGCTGTCCCTACAGAGAGAGCCGAAGGACAGCTCGGATGGGGGGCTCAGCACTTCACACCAGATGGGGGGGCAGAGGATGGGAACAAAGGGTGTAATGAGGAGTAATAGGAATCAGTTAGAGGGATGGTGGACTTGTCCCCATTGATTATGCTGCGTGTGAAGGGAGAAAATGATTAATAGAAATATGTAAAGGAGAAGCAGCAGTGACATTTCTAGAGCTGCAGCCTTAAACCTCACATTGCCAAAGGTCAGAGCTGCTTGGACATGGAGTGAGCACCAGTCCCAAAAATGAGGTGTTTTTGGGGCAAAAGCCCTACCAAGAATTTTCAAACCCCACTTTTCACTGGTCTGTACAATGGGGTCGTGTTGTAGGTTGAAGACTGGGCTTAAAACCTTTCCTTTTAGAGAAAATTGTGCCTGGATTTCTCTGCCTTGCCTCCAGCCAGGATGCACATCATGCTTTGACCGCTGTGGTTTGACATTACCTTGCCCTTGGTCTTCATGACACAAGGTGTCTCTGGACATTCCCCTGTGGTCCAGGCTGTACACGCACAAAGCAGTGATGCCAATGTAACCTTCTTCCATTTCCTGGAGGTAACGAGCTCTTGCAATGGTCCAAGCATGCCAGGTGGTCTTACTGCAAATCTCCATGTCCTTTGGACCCACTGACAGCAGATGGGTACGGATCAGCTGAGCTCCTTCTGAGGCTTTGCAGTGAAGGCTCCTAATTCCTCCAGGCATGCTCAGGCATTAGCAGTTTGCATCGTCTCAGGCTTGGAAGAGTCGTGCTGGCGATCTCATGGGATTAGCTACAGAGAGCTGGGGATTTAAGAAGTTTCCAAAGGGTATAGGGGCTTGAACACTCATCCACGCCAAGCAAAACCCCTGATAATAAAAGTTATTTGCACTTCGTAGTTCAAATGATGGCTGCCTGGGGCTTTAGCCTCCTGCACATAATGAGTTTTGCAATTAAATTAAATCTTAGCTGCACTGAAGCCACTGGTTTCTTGCTGGGAATTTGGCCAGCCACCCATTTCCTTCCTGAAGGAGGAGAACACAGCCTCCAAACCCAGCTGGATCCAAGGACTCTGGTGGGCTTTCTTTGGGGCAAAGTGCCGGTGGCTGTGGCAGGGCTCCTACCCAAATCTGACACTGTGTCCCATGTAAAGCAGGCTCAGACGTGGGCTCTGTTGGCAGAGCGAGATGTCCCTACTTGCAGGAACACTTGTCCTGGGCTCTGCTCCCATCAGGTTTTTACAGGGATGTCAGCCAAATGGCGGACATTTCTTTGGATCTATGGGATGAAAGGGGAGTGCTCAGGGTTGGGGGTTGGTGCCTGATCCCCACCAGCTGTAAATGGGACCGTATCTGCTGGTGATTTATCCTGCCTGTTCCTAC
Organism: Chauna torquata; assembly: GCA_013399475.1. Classification (NCBI taxonomy): domain Eukaryota; kingdom Metazoa; phylum Chordata; class Aves; order Anseriformes; family Anhimidae; genus Chauna; species Chauna torquata. The sequence goes on from VXAL01015260.1 coordinate 14,059, forward strand.
TGCGAACCTGACCCTACTGCACGTTCTGGGGGGACGTGGCTTTGCTCGGTGGGTCCGGTGGTTTTGCTTCTCAGAAGCAGCGCTCTCACTGACTTTGAAATTATCTCCCCCTCTTCTCTTCCTCTTCAATCACAGCTCAGGCGTAACTCAACAAGATCGATAGTTACAGTCGTGAAAATGTGAGAAGAATGGATCCTCTGTGTGCCTCATGGAGAGAAGTGCTGCCTTTGCTCTATTTCCTGCAGCTCAGCTTGCAGTCCGGGTGTCCATCTTCCCAGGGAGACAATGCTGCCTACTTCAGCGTTTCACTGTGAGAAAGCTGCTCCTACTCACGGCAGTCCGATCTGGTGAATCCATCAGTGGTCCCCAAATGAGCTGCAGTGCCCATCCTCCTGCTCCTTTAGTCTTGTGCCGTCTCTCTGCGTGGAGGATGAAGCATCCAGCACAGCGGGTGGCTAATTGCCACCAGCAAAACTTCATGCACAGCTTGCTCAGGGGTAAGTTCTCACCATGAGAAATACAGTTTTGGAACAAAACTCAATTTAAAGCATCCCCTACTTTCCTGAGCAAAGGCACAAGAGGGAGATAGGTGTCATTTAGGAGCTGAGAACAGGGTGAACGGTGACCACCTTGGGATCAGTCCAAGAGCAATGCAGCCAGGGCACGCTGCTTGCTGCGGTCCTGTTGATCCTCTGGGTGCAAAGGACCACATGCCGAGGGATGACCATGTGCCGCAGTGTGGAAGCTGGTGAGATGCCTGCAGCCCCTCGTTGTCATGCTCTCCTTGCTCCCAAAGGAGTTACCCACCTACCAAAGGCACCCGACCAATTCTCCTTAGAATAAATCATGAGGGTCATATCCAGCTGCTCAGTTAATGCTAAAATCACAGGGAGAGGAGACTGGACTCTTTGTTCCTCACTGACCTTGAAAACCAAGCTGGCGAATGCAACCTTTCATTTCTTACTGCTCCGGGATTAGTGGGATGAGGTCAGCCTGTAGCACTAATTCACTTTGCTCTTAACTCATTTTATTACATTACAGGAGAGCATCGCGCTCAGCAAGTGTAATCTTCTATGCTATTCTCCTCTTGTCTTTGCTTTTGTCATAAATTAAATAAGCTACTGACATTTTCCAACTATAAAGATTGATTTTTTTTTTAGAACTGTACTGGGGCAAGTGATGATAATTTATACATCTTAAAGTTGTCCACTTAGTTGTCTCTGTAGCTAGTTATTCTGTCAGCCGTTGAACTGGCTGCCATTTCCTTTACCCTGGCTCTTCAGGGAGCAAGCTCTCGCCCACTGGAGAAGAGGCACTGAGTCTTCAGATGTCCTGTAGTGATGAGCATGGACAGACCTGAGATGGACACTTGGATCCTGCGAATACCAAAACGAGAGTTCATGCCAATAGGATGCATTGTCCCCTCCAGGGAGATGTCAAGACTTGCTCGCATGTGATGCTAGGGCATGACTGTGTTGGCTGTGTGCCTGGGCTATCACATCCCCAGTGTGAGCAAAGAGAACAACATAGCTCATCGGCAAAAAATGCAGTGTCCAGAATAACCCAGCTGAGCAGAAGCTGTTTCACAGTCAAGAAGTCAGGTCTGTGTGACACGGGTGCCCTGGCGGTATTTGAAGCACAACGATGATCCAAAAAGACACACCTCAGATTTAAAGCTTGGCTGTTGGTTTTGAAAATGAGCTCTTCCATGAAGGTGGTATTGAAACTTGTTCCTGTTTGCAAACAACAGGCTCCAGGACCTACATGTCTTCTGATGGATGCACCTGTGAGCTGCTCCCTGAACAAATCTGCCAGAGAGCCTTTACTGCTCAAACTCCTTGAGCAGATGGTGGTACCTCCTAAACCAAACTGAAATGACCCCACCACTGTGATCTTCTGGCAAGGTAATGAGGCACCGTGATGAGGTGACACCTCTTGGTCAAGAAGGCTGTTGGACTGCTGGCTCTTTCTTTTTTTTTTTTTTTAGGCCATATGCACTAGAGCGGTAGCTATGGTATTGCATTGCTGATCCATGACAAATTACACGGCACGAGGGTTTTTTCTTCTTTCTGAACAAGTAGTAACTTCAGTTCTCTTTTTATCGTGTTCTGCATAACTCATATAGCTCATGGACATGTGCTAGTTCAGGAGTTTCCATGTCTTGGTGTGTTGGGGAAACATAAATAGCAGACCATCACAGATCCAGCGATCCATTTCTTTTTAATTTTCATGTGTATAATAGAAGGTGGAATAAGTGATTGGAAAAAGGGGAGCTTCTGGACTTGGCCTAGCTGAAAGGGGTGAGCTGGCTTAATGAAGATGAAAAGCCAATTGGCTGAAAGTCACTGTGGAAAGGAAGAAGGAAGAGCCAAAACTAAAAATGATATAATTCCAGGAGACAGCATCTGTGGGGAATGGCGGGTGGGACCTTCTGGGGAAGGTGTTAAGGAGTATGGGCAACTGCTCTAAGAAATCTTCATTGGTCTTAGTCAAAAAAGATGCATATATGAAGTAGACAATAAGCTTGATTACTAAAGATCAGGATAAAAGAATGATGCAAACAAAATTTCAAAGGCTGAAATGGAGAACAAGGGACACCAGGAGAAGTTGTCACCAGGCGTGCTGGAAGGAACACAGATGAGGATGGCCGCTCTGAGCCAGCATCGACCTGGGAGGTGACAAAACCAGACTGGAAAGCTGATCTGGAACTAAGCTACCTAAAAACATGTTCTAAGAAAACCAGAATAGATGCCAGTAACAGAAAACATGGTTTTCTTGTCCAGTAGGAACAATCAGCAACACAAAAGCAGGATGGGAAAGGACCAGTGAGCAGAGCTGGAGAAGAGGACCTGGGTGGGTCCCATAGCAGGTGTGAGTCGCTGGTGCCAGGCTTCTGTGGAAGAGCCACATGCTAAACGGGGTGCAGACACAGGAATCAAGGACTGAAGTTTGTTCAGCAGCACTGATTTTATTTATGTATTTGTACTAACAAAAGAAAGGAAGAAAAGCCTGGAAGGTTATTAAGACAGGTCAGACATCACGGGAATGATATGATGAGATAGATTGTGGCCAGGGAAGTGGATGAGCTCTTCTTGATCTTCAGCCCTATGGATCTGTCCATTTTTCCCAACATTTACAGCATAATACTGTTCACAATGTGGAACTCTGCTACCCCCGTGCATTCCTTTCATTTCCCAACAATCATTTAAAGCATCACATTAAAGCATCATAAAGGCATAGTACTTTCAGAAACAATTATTTGATCGCTCTGAGGACGCCTCGTTGCAGCAGTTCTAATGAACAAAGCAACCTTATCGTGTTTAGAGGCGTAACGCGGTACCCACGGCTGCCGTCGCTGGGGTGAGCGATGGGGAAGCGCATCCGTGTCCCAGTGCAAGGCTCCTCCTTGTCATGAAGCCTGTCCTCCGATCTGGGGAGCGCAAATTACATTTTAACAGATATAACCTACGGATAAATATTATCAACAAAGGAAAAGAAGATTAACTTCTTGCCTGGAGGCAATGTTTGAAGATTTTACAGATACGGTTGTACCTGCTAAAGCCGGCACTCCGGGAACAGCGGGGAGATATGGCTCGTGATATACCAAATAAAACAGCGTCGTTTTTCATTAGACCTTGCTGGAAATGCTCTTTTTTCAAGGCAGTCCATCTGTGAGCTGGATGCTTTTGGAACTGAAGCTGTTTTCAGTGCTCACCAAGGAGCTGTTTACCTCTGTTTTTGTTCAAAGTTCTTTGGCAGAGGGAAAATCCCACCTTTCTTGCAGAGCTGATATGTTGGGGTCGCTTCCAAGTGCGGATGTAAACTTGCCATGGCTTGGGATTGGCTTTGGATCTGAACCCTCGGAAGTAGGAAGGGGGTGGTGTATTTCATGGAGATACTCTTTTCGCTGGTTTAGTGCTTGTGCTATCAACCATCAGAGACCAGTGATCATGCCTTGCTTTCCAGCTGGAATTTCTGGTTTAGGATGGGGATAATTCTATTTTTCTGGTGCAAATGGTGTAAAAGTATGAATGTCAGAACAGAACTTTGGCCAGTGGGTTAAAGCCACCCGAGGTCTATCCTGATTCTCCAAGACCAGTGATTTCAATGCAAAACCAGAGAGGGCTGTTTGCGTGAAAACTCATGGAACGGGCTGCCCAGGGAGGTGGTGGAGTCCCCGCCCCTGGAGGTATTTAAGAGAGGTGGGGACGTGGCACTGAGGGACATGGTAGTGACGGGACTCATGAGGTCAGGTTGATGGTTGGACTTGATGAACTTGAAGGTCTTTTCCAACCTAAACGATTCTATGATTCCAAGATAAGCTCAAAAAGGCAAGCTCACTGCAAACACACACACACGTTCACGAAGGTCCTGGCTGTTTCAGCCTCATTTGGCTCAGTCACCCGTGCAACATGTGTGCGGGAGGCGTGTGTGCACGGGACGGCACGTCGGGTCTCTCCAGCTCCTCCCGGCTCCGGGAGCTGACTGTCGGGACAGATGTCTGCTGTCCCCAAGGGTTTTTGTGGGTTGGGCTGTATTTTCTAGCTTGAATTCCTGAAAGAAATGAAACATATGCAATTGCTGACTTTTCCCTTAATGAACTTGCTGCCCAATTCCTATCTTATGTGCAGAAGAATGGAGCTCACCAGAGGTATTACATTTCCATGAGTTACAAGGACAGCTGGCCGAGCAGAGGAGAGAGACCTCTGAACAGCTCTGCTCTGCAGGAAACGCTGATGTTTCCGCAAAGCCCTTATTAGACAGGGAAACTGCACAGAAGAGCAAGCGCCAACATGAACAGAGAAAACATGAGTTTTCTGATAAGTTTTGCAACCCAAAGCTGCGCACCGGATGAGCTCAGCCAACACTGAAAAGAAATGGCAGTGGTCAAAGGGAGAAACTGCTCTGCTTGAGGGTTTTTGGCGATGGACATCTCCAGCAGCGCCTGGTGTGCTCTCGTGCTCATGCCTGGGATCAGCCCTGGCACTAGTGGGAGCCTGGATGTTTGCCCTCATGATTTTTTTGGGATGAGCAACCTGCTAGTGTCTCCTTCTCGTTTCGTGCATCGCTCTTGACTGACAGAGCCGTGTGCTCGCTGCAGAGCATGGGACACTTGGTTTCGTTCATCTGGTACATCTGGCAGCCCGGTTGTTGCAGTGTCCTGCTAGGACACCACTCGCAAGGTTTGTTCACGGCCCGTTGCAGCCGTCCTGGGTGGAAGAGGGAACGGCAACACATCCCATCACTGCGCCTCGCCCGCGTCCCTGGCCTGAGGGCAGCTTTCGTCTTGACTTTGTCATCTCCTGCNCCCTGGGTGGAAGAGGGAACAGCAACACATCCCATCACTGCGCGTCTTGACTTTGTCATCTCCTGCTCTGCTGTTAGTAGAGCCGGCTGCTTTCTGTCCTTATTTTGCTGTTGTCTTGGAGGGTGCCATTCAGCAAAGCACCGGCTCGCTGCTGCCGGGGAAGGAATATCCAGCAATTCGCTTTTAAAGAGCTCACGGTTAAAAGTCAGTGGTCACCAGACAGGTGTGGGTAATTGCTGCAGCTACTGTGTTTCCAGCAGGAGCCCCATGATAACACGTTCGCTGGAAGATGAAGCTTGGGCAGCATTTTATGCTAGTTAACGCAGCTTTTTGCAGCCTCCTGGAAGGATTATTTGGGGATGGAAACTCATGAGGAGTTTGGAGTTTGGGGGAGCAGGGAAAGGTGAGGGAGCACCCGGGGAGTGGTCATGGACCGAAGGAGTAAGACTGGGGTCTGATAGAAAAATGGTGATTTTTTTTTATGCTGCCAAGTCTGAGAGTGGATTATTTCTCTTTTTCTATGAGGAAGTTTGGAACTTTCCTGCTTGAGGCTGGTACCAGGAAGCACTAAACCAACCCAAGGCAGCACTGATATGGTTCAAAATCCACGTTGCAGAGCCCTTCTGTCCCACCTGGGACCGGTCAGACCCCGAGGACAGATTTTGGCAGAAGGGGCTTTGGCAAGTCGGATAGCACTGTTGTGGTGGTGCGCTGGGTGATGTGATGCACGCGAGGGGGACTACAAGCCCTGGGTAGGATAAGGAGAGCGATGGCGTTAAAGGATGAAGGAGGGCTGTGCCTGCAGCCCCGCACTGAGGTAGGAAAGTTTTTCATCTTGGAAAAGCAGCTTGTGTGACGCGAGCCTCAACCACGCAGCAGAATTAGTGGCTTAGCCCCGGGCGATCGCCAGATTGACAAACCAGCCTCTTATGTCCACAGCCCGTTTTGAAAGGAATATTAAAGCTGTGATATCCATAAAACACTGGGTCTGCAGTGTTTTATTTCTTCTCAAGAGCTGCTCATAGAGTGAGACTAAAAAAAGGGATACTCCATCAAATCCATCTCCCCGTGGACAGGCTGAAAACCACCAAATCTGCGCCAATAAAGGGCATTTCTAAGAACTGGAGCGTTGGTGGGGGCTAAGGAAAGAGCATCCCACACCCCAGGAGGACTAGGGAAGAGGCTGGTGCAAAGCAAGCGGGTGGTAATGAGGATGAATAAGTGCCACTGCTGCGCGGGCGGTGACAGGGGGGAGGTGTGCATGTACCGGGAAGGCAGAGGTTTCCCCGAGCGGTACCATCTGCCTCCCGGCACCACCTCCCTCCCTGGCGCTGCCGTCTCTGACCGCTCTTGCCTGTAAGGGGCCGTGGGTGCATTAAACCTGCCAGCAGTCCATTCTCCTCACTGCCTGCAAATACAGCGAGTCACACCGTGCCTGCGTCTCACCAAGATCACGGGATGCAGCTTTCCCAGAGCATCCTCACGGGCGCAGAAAGAAACCGTCATTAAGTCTCGTAATCACTCGCCACGGCCCGCCTAAATTCATTTCACCTATGAAAATCTAAAGCAGCTCTTTCAGTCACTGGCGGCCGCAGCGGCTCATCGTACGGGGGGAGCGCTGGGAGAGAAAACGCCTGCAGTGCATTTCCCTGCTGCTGTCGCAGAAGTACCATTAGGGAGATGTTTATTGCCCTGCTCTCTCCATCGCTTCCTAAACCATCCCTGCTGAGAAACCCCAGCCCCGTGCAGTGAATCCCAATAAGGCTTTTGGCCTCTCACAGCCCAAACCGCCAAGCACCCCCTCGCCGAGGGGGAGGATTGGTGCCCAGCAAAGCCCCTCTGGATCCAGAAAGCAACAACTCCTGATAGAGCGAATCATTGAATTTCAGTGAAACTCGTGCACCGGTGGGAGAGGGGATGGAGGGTGGAGGATGGCGGACAAGGAGGCAGCGCTTGCTCGTGGGGTGGTTGTGGAGGAGATCAGGGCACGCTGCTCACACGGGAGCAGACGTTGGCACCCAAGCAGTCTTGGGAGCCCCAGCAGAGGTGGTGACTCTACATGCAAACAAACAGCTACTCTATGCGGTGGTAAAAGAGCTGTCCCTTAATAGCAGAGCATCTGCCCGAGGATGACATTTTTAGAGAGAAATGGCAGATGGAATTTCAGGTGGTCTGTGACAGCCCCTGCTGAAAAGACGTGTTACTGTTTGGCTGCACATCTTTTCCCTGTTTTTTATTGCATTTTAGCCCAGATGCTGTGCTGTTGGAGCCCGGTTCTTCTGCGGCAACCCCGGGACCTGCACCCCAAGTACCACTGGGACATCTCATGCGGGGTCTGTCCCGGCTCCTGCTTTGCAGCCTGTGCTGTAAGGGAACTGAACTCATGTCTGGGCGCTACGTGGCTCAGAAGCCTTGAGGGTTTAATGCTAACTTACTCTGCGAGTGGGTTTGATATTTCCTACTTCCCTTGGCTGGAAGTAGGATTGGGCGAAGCTGAAGTTTCCTGCAGATGCATCAGCGGAGGCTTTTAGCTCCTGTTTTCGTTTGGCTAGGTTCTTTTTTCCAAAGGAAAAGAAGTAATTTCTCATGACGTAGTCTTGTCCCTTGGGGTGACTCCAGATGCACTGACCTGGGGCATGCGTGCCCGTGGCCCCAGGACCGCTGCCTGCTATTCCTGGTCCTCGGGGTGCACCAGGGCTTGTTAATGCGTGAGAGCCGAACCTGACTCGTCCCAGCGCTGTATGGGGACGGGGCACTGGATGGTGTCGCAGATGCTCTCCTACTTACTGCCCGCAGCGGGGGTTATCTCCACAGGTGATTTGTTCAGCCTGCTCTGTGAATCCACCGGAGAGGGCGAGGGAGCCCTTGTCGTTGCTCTCCAACCTGCTGGGTGGTGCCCACACGCTTCAGCAGGAGGCTGTGGGACTGCGGCCCGCAATCAGTTGTGGCTGGAGACCCCCCCCAGCCCTTCCTCAGTCTCCTGCCTCTGCTTTTTTTAGGCAACTGGGCAACCAGGAAGGTGATAAAAACAGATTTATCTGTTGAGAGTGGAAACAGAAATAAAAGACGCCAGCAGCACTGATAGCTCTCTCCCAGGAACGCATAAACAAGTAAATGAAACTAAGTTTGTGCAGTGGAGCTAACATTGCATGAGGAATGTTTCGGTGCTCTGTGCTGGTTCCGATCTCTGCTCAGCCGAAAATCCTGCCTGCACCGCCGCACGGCCCCCAGATCCTGCAGGAGCGCGGGCAGGATTTCCAGCTTTGGTACTGCCCTGAAGCTCCATCTTTGTGGGAAGAACGGCAATTTTTGGCTTGAGAAAGAGCATCTGCCGATGGGGTCCCGGCCCCGCAGGGGGTGATGCTGGCTGGGGGCACCGAGCGGCTTCCTTTGCTTGTAGCATCCCACACATGCAGGCCTTTTGGCAGGGATTATAAGGTGATAATTAGCTCAGAATGCTTCTACCAGGGTTTTGGCACAGTTCTCACACTTCTCCCTCTGTCCTACCATAAATGGCCAAAGTGGGAAATTTGTTTGGGCTGGTGGCATTGGTGACATCGGTGACAAGGGTGATGAGCCCCTTTTACCTGCACAGGTCCTCTCCTGCAGCCAGGGAGCGCTGGGCGTCTCCTTGGATGGCAGCTCACTGTCAGGCTCTTTTTCTAAGGGCTTTGGGTCCGTTTTTGAAGTTTTTAAAGGGTTTTGAAAGGGCCTCATCCCATAGGTGTGTGGGAAGGGGATTCCTGGGGGTGTGGGAAGGGGATTCCTGGGGGTGTGGAGGACGTCACGAGACCTGCTCAAGAGCTTGCGCTGCTGGGCAGTGGGGACAGGTAGGCTGGAAGCCCCCCAGACAGTGCTCCATCTCCATCTGCTCTGCAGGCATCTCGTGGTTTGGCGGAAGATTTTGGGCAAAAGCCTTCCTGGAGGGAGCTAGCACACTGAGCTGATGCTGTTTCCGCGTTGCAGCAGCCGTGCCCCCCGTGCCTGTCAGCAGATGGAGCTCGGCCCCCTGAGCTGCTTGAAGCTTTAGTAAATAAATCAGGATGTGCTATAAGGGTACGTCCAACTGCACATAAATATTGGGCTGGGAGTTTTAAACTCACCCTTTTGTAAGAGAAAACCATGAATCTCTGCTCAGCTGCTCACAAACATCCTAGTGGGCACGTGGGGACGGATGGACACTCAGACACCTTGGTTCTGATCACTTTGCTATTTTTCCTAAAAAGCAGATTTTCACAGTTTGCGTCTCCCTGGATCAGGGAAGGGGCCTGGGGGTTTAGGGGTGCTTTCAAGGTAACCCAAGGACCTGCAATAAATGTGAAAATAGATGGGCTATAAAAACACAGTCTGAATGTGCTTTTGCAATTACACCAAATGCTCTAAACCCAAATCTGTCTGTCTGCTCTTTGTCTACATTGAGTTATGTGGTTTTTTTTTTTTCCTTTTTTTTTAATCTTAAGGCATGGGGAAAGTGGGGCTGAAGGGCCAGCAGCTTGGGAGGCGATAGAAAGCCCTTCTGGGGAGCGGCGACACCTCCGCGTGCCTCCAGTTGCGCTTTTGGGATTTTGGCCTCATTTCTCAGGGGTGAGGGCCCGTGGGGGAAGATGCCACGCGAGAGGTTCGTTGTACCGTTTCTGGGCCTCCAACGGGGACTGCGTAGGGGTCTTCAGTGCTGAAGAAAAGGATGGTTTTGGGGCAGCGAAGCCTTGGCTGCTGCTTTTTATGTCCCAGCACTGCTCAGGTGTAACGAGGCTGCCTTCTCACATTCTGCCTTTAAGCTCCTTCGCTTGTTACCACTTTTTAAATCAAATGTATATTCATCTCCTTGGCGGAAATACAATATTAAAGAGATATTACATTTCTCTCAATGAGATGAAAAGAGATTTAATTAATGTCAATTAATTGAAATTCAGAGGGAATGCCATGTCAAGAGGAGGCACTGAGCTTTGCTCCGCTGCAAGTATTTTTGCTTTGCAGAGGGATGAGCATTTTGCAGAACATTTTTTTTGGATCTGTTTCGGTGCCTTTTTATTTCATGGGTGTCTTTGGGCACCCACTGCCCCCGGGTGGGTGCCGAGCTGTCCTGGGACAGACGGGCTGGTGGGGACGATTTTAAGTCCCCATTGCAACGCTGCTGTTCGCCCCAGGGAGAGCTGCTGGGGTGCTCCCGGACCCATGGGGCTGTACCCGGGATAGCAGCTGGTGCCATCTCAGCCCAGGCAGGATGTGGCTGACGGCACAGGACGCTCCCGTGGGGTCTGGATTTCGGAGGTGAGGATGTCAGTAGATGGAGCTATTTATTAATGTTTCCCAGTAACTTACAGCACATAAGGGTGCTTCAGTGCTGTGTGGAGGCTGCAGGTGTTCCTGGCCTTTGGGAAGGGTCCCAGTCCCCGTCCTGTGCCTGTCCCATCCCTGCATCACCTGGAGCAGAGGCTGTGCCTCACTGCCCGGCTGCCCAGGGAAGCAGAGGCTGAGCTGCTGCGGTGTCCATGGACAGGAGGGATGGCGATGACATGGGAAAGGCCCTGTCATGACTCTTGCATGGAAGAAGCATCCAGAGCAATTGCATCTCCAGAAACACCCTCTGCTCGCTTTTGGCTATTTCCATCCAAGGTTTTCCCAAATTCCTCCTCAAGTAAGCGAAAACCCCACAGGTTCCTTTCCCCTACTTGTTTTGGGACCTGTGCCTTGCTCGCATCAGGGAAGCACTCGCTGGGGTCCCTCTGTCCCCAGGCCATCCCAGGGTCCCCACTGCCTCCATTTCCCCTGGGTTGGGTGACCAAGAGCAGGAGGAAGGCAGCAGCTGGTGCCGTGGGGACAGCAGGGCCATCAGCCCTCCACCAGGACCACGGTGCAGCAGAGCAGGTTTGTGCAGTACCCGGTGATTCGTGGGGACCCTTGGCATGGCAGGAGGTGGCAGGAGGTGGCAAGAGATGGCTGGAGGTGGCTGGAGGTGGCAGGAGGTGGCAGGATGCGGTGGCCATGCAGCGCGGTGGGTGGAGATGGGGCAACTGCTCTTGCACAGGAGCAAATTAAAGCCAAATTAAATTAGAGCTCTGTGGCCACCCTAACATTAGTTTTATCCCCAAAGTGCAGCAGAGATGGGTGGCGTCGTCGCCACCACGGCTGGGTCACCCAGCAGATGCCACCCTACCCCACGCAAACCCAAACACCTGCCCGAAGCGTTGGTCTGCTCCACGCAGCCGCGTAGTTTCCCTAAATATCCCTAGCACATGCAACTGGGAGATTGTGCCTGCACGTGCTGGTCCCAGTTCTGTCCTTTGCAATGCTTTCTGCCAGAGTACACTTCTTGTAAGAGCTACATTGTTACCGTGCAGCTTTTAGGGCAAATCCTTATCAGGGTCGCCCCTTGGTGGTATGGACATGGGGCACGCCGAGGCTGGGCACATCCTGTGGCAGCAAAGCCTCGTTCCTTACATCGTCCAGGTCTGTGCTCTCCTCTGTGCAGGCATCTGGGAAATTATCCCCGGCTGCCACAACACTAATTTTAATTTTAAAGAAATGAGCCATGAACTGTTGAAAATAATAATTTTCAATATGAACACCTGAGAGGCTGCTGTGGATATCTGCCAATATATTAATTTTATCTTAAATTCCACCAGGCTGAAAATCTGCTTGTTAGTGAGATGGAGAAGACATATGCAGAGATGCGAGTGAGGCAGCTGCGGAAGAACAGAGGAGAACCCAGCACGGTAGGGCCAGGAGGGGAGCCCTGCCCTCCTGCCTCCACTGGGAATTCGTTTCCTCTTGGAAAAATGCAGAAAGCTGGGAAACTGGGAGAGGGAAACCTTGGATGACAGAGTAAAGAAAACTATGCAAAGAGGAAGAACTCTACTTTTATTTTTAGAGCGGTCGGGTATATTACTTTCTTATCTGCAGGCCAGCACAGAGCTTTGTTTCTGCTTATTTTTAAGCACTTGAGTATTTTGCTGGGAGCATTCACAAACTTTGGCCCTGGCCGAGGAGCCCTGAGGGGGTGTTGAATTTAACTGTACAAAAGGCACCATGGAGGAGCCTGAGGGTCGCCCCGCGACCGCGACCGTGCCGGCCGCAAGGAGCAGCACTGCCACGGGAGAGACCTTTGCGTGAGGATATCAAGTCACCTTTAGAGTCTGTAGAAGTATGATGTGGGTTGATAATTTTACATTAAGTAATTATTTGTATATCTGCTTGATGTTATAACCTAACACAATGTGCTGCGGGTTGGCTATGTCCTGCGGCAGGGCAGCTCTGCGCAGGACAGAGGCAGGTCTCCCTGGTGTGACGAGTGGTGGCACTCGGCCTCGTGCCCACTCTGCAGCCAGGAAGGACAACATCACGTTAAGGTGAAGGCTCTTTCCCATTTTAGAGGCTTGCTTGGATTGTTCTGGGGTTTTCTTTTCCATCCAAAGCGTTGGAGAGCCCTTTGGAGCCACAGGGTTTGCTTTTACTGGAAAGCGCCGTGACTGTGCTGCAGAGAGGTGGTTGCTTCAGCACGCATGTTGATCGACACATTAATTTTCCTGGAAATGGCCGTTTTGGCCATTTTGCCTGTTTGCTGCCGGCTGTCCCTCAGACGGCAGTGGCTGTGCAGGTGGGTGGGTGCGTGGGCATGCGCACCGCTGCGCAAAGCCGGCAAGCCTCTTGTGCACTGCTGGGCACAGCGGGATGCAGAACCGACCTCTTCTTTCCATCACGTGACCACCCAAAGACATCGCAAAAAATTATGATTTTGCTGTGTAACATCAGCTCAAGTGGCCTTCTAATGGCCCCGTGTGCCGGCTGGTCCCCAAAGAGCTCACAAACCACTGTCACATGCTCTGAAGATGTGGCAGATGTGTGGCACGCGTTACAGGGCAAAGTCCTGGGGAATGATAGGTGGCATGGGCTTGCCCTAACCCAGCGCTGAGCGTCCTGCTGGGTTCAGCAGTTACTCCACCAAGCAATAAAATTTCAACAAACCAGGGAATTATTTCCGACAGGAGCCTCCTAGGATGTGCACCATGGCTAGTGTGGGGCCCCCTTTCCCGCACACTCACACTTCTCCCCTCGAGGCTGCGTTGCAGAGGCTGTGAGTGTCGCAGGGGACTTTTCGAGCGCTCTCCCATGCCAAGGGTCCCCCTGCAGCACCTTTTGCCCCTGCTGGTGTGGAGCCAAACATGGCACAAGGGGATGCTGAGGTGCGTTTCCATGGAGCAGCCAAATTGGAGCTGGATTTTCCCCTGAGCACCGATACAGTGCTGGGGTTGCTGTAGCAACATGTTTGGAGGTAAAAACCAAAAAAAAAAAACAAAACCGAAAACCGGGTTAGGAGGGGAGAGTTTAGCGGCGAGCCCAGAATGCTCAGCCTGGGGGTGGCAGTGAATTGCCTGGGACATCGGTGTGGCAGGGACTTTGGAGAGGCTGAGCTCGCTGCTCCCTTTGTCCATCAAAGGAAATCACTTTTTTCCCATCCGTTTCTCAGAAGCTGAATAGCAAAGTTTTGATCTGCATGCTGGCTTGCCGCATGGCTGGAGGCGGATTTGCTCCCCGACTTGGCAAATTGGCCAGATCCAGGGGCACCCCGGGGGCTGCTGTGCTGGTGGCTGGCTGGCGCAGTGCTACAGCGGTTCTGTGGCTGCCCTGCCTGGGAGATCGCCAACATTTTGGGTGCAGGTTCATCCGCATGGGTCTTTTGTCAACATTTTGTAGGTGAAGTATTTCACTTCCCCTTTCTGCTTTTTATTTAATAATTTTATGAAAAAATATGCACAAGTGTGGTTTGTGAATGGTGATGTTTGCGGGAGCTTCGCTCGATGATGCTCAGCAAAGCTTTCAGGCTGCTGTAGAGACCAGAGGTGATGCTGGGCATCCCCTCCTGGGCAGTTCCCAAACTGAACAACTGCGAAACAGTGCCAGGAAATCCCTTTCCTGGGGCTGGAGGAGCAAAGCCGACTGCAGTTATCTTCAGCAGGTTTTACAGTGACTGCTGTGGGTTTTTTTCCACTTACAGTCCCAGGAGCCCAGTCCTGAATTCCCAGCTCATTTATCTGCTTTTTTCCTAATTCCTCCTGAACGCTTCCCTCTTAGAGTATATAAAAGCAGCTAAGAAATAACGCATTCTGGAGGGTTTTTCTCCCAGCTGAATAATGTTGTGTAACTAATGCAATCCTGAGAAGGGCCAGTGCCTGTTTTGCAGGGTGTGGGAAGCTGCCCAGGTCTCCTGCCCTTGATAGGTGCCCTTGGGGACACAGCTGGGTGGCACGGGCACAGCGTGGGCTGAGCCCTGCCCAGGCTCGGTGTCGAGGGTGGAGGTCTGGGTTGTGTTCCTCTTTGTGCAGCAGTGGTGATACAGCAGAGCACATAAAATGCAGCTTCGGCTTCTGCTCAATGACCTTTTCTTTAACACTTCAGCATCTACTAATAACATGCTATTGAAGTTGTTTTGCCTTTGTATTTTTGGTTTGCAGCAGAGCCTTGCTCTTTGAATGATATATATCTTAATAGCACCTTGGATAAAGCAGAATACTGCTAATTCCATATTATGGGATTATTATGAACTCATATGAATTAATGATGCTTATAAATATAGTCCCGTTGAAATCCTTGACACTGCATATTAACCTGGTAGCTGAGCCATAAAATGCAATGCATATTAAAAATCAGCAGCCTGCACTTTCAGTGCTTTCAAAATAGCCGGTCTTTTTGTGATATATATGGTGTGAAAGGGTTCTGAAAATTTTAGAAGAAAGCATGAGCACTTTTATGACGAGGGCAATGCATTTATACAGGATAGCTGTCACTTGGCTCAGCAGGTTGGATAGATATTAAAATATTTAGTGCCTTTTTTTAGTGGGATTTAGCTCCTGATCCTGTTCAGCCCACGTTTTGCCCACACAGAAAATCCCAGAGAGTTTGGAGGTTGGCAGTACTCGAGCCTGGGGGTGTGTGGCTGCCTCCAGATGCTGCTGCTCTGCGCTGCGGAATAAATCTCTGCAGGAGACTCAACCCTTTGCAGGAGCCTTCGCCTCCCATTCCCTGGTTTGGCAGTGAGCTGAGCCACCCTGACTTTCAGGGCGGGTTATTTTTTTGTGCTTTTGTTTTAAAAGCTGTAGTGGTGAGGCTCGAGGGAGTTTTCGCAGTGCGTGAGTTGCGGGCCGGTCCAACACGCTGCACACAGAGGCATCTACAGCAGCAAGCGTGGCTGAGGCACCGGGGGAACACCACGATCTGGGGAGGCAAATCCTGGCACAGGGCTCTCAGAAGTCTCTCCACTACCCGGCTATCTCCTCGTTTCTGTTAATGGACCTGAAAGCCCCTTTTTATAATCTGGCTGTCTTAACAGCCCTTCCAAAGCCTACATTTGTGGGCTCCGCTCGCCATGTGGGCACATAAACCTAGCATTGACGTGCCCACCAGTTAATTAAGCATCCAAATGAGGGATTTGCATGTGCTGTTTAGATAATCGCTTCTGAACATCGCTTTGGATCCTTTTAGCATGCGATGCCACGGAGCCACCGTGTTTGCTGACGACCGAACGCAAGGGGCTGGCTGCCAGCAAAGCCCTTTATTTTTTCCTTGCAAAACATCTCCGTGTCAGGATTAGGGCACCCGTCTGCGTGTGAAGTTTGCCGGGCCGTGTTTCTGTTTGCACGAGCAGAGGGAAATACTGCGCTCAGGGGGCTGGGGCAGCGCTGGGATGGGCGGGGTTCACGGGCACCGTCCCGCCCTCATTACAGAATTCTGGTCTACTCTGTTTGCATGCTTAATTACTATGCCTTATGCTCATTAGGCTTCTTCTTCTTGCTGTCGCTGTTTAGAACTCCAGCCTTGGTGTGCTAGAGTGCTATAAAGATAGTTTAGATGCAACCAAAATACTGCCATGAATATTCATCCCTGCCCGTTTCAGAACAGTTTCTCTTCGTCTCTGTTCGCACGCCTCGTATGTTTTGGTTTTGGTGTTGGGCAAGGGAGTTTGCGGGCAGGACTCTCAGCCAAAACAGAGCCTTTTGCGGAATCCTTGCAAAAAGCAGTGGTTTTGTGTTCGCAGCCAAGATGGAAACGCCCGGAGATCTGCTCCAAGAGCCGCCGGGGCTGGGTGCTCCTCACCGCACCGCCTTCCGTCCGCAAACCCGCACGGAGGGAGCTGGCCCGGCGGTGGCAGCGGCTGCTGGTCCCGTTGGGGTGCGGGGTGTTCCTCTGGGTGTCTGTCAGCCCGGGGGGCTCGCCCTCTTTCCTCCATAAATACAGAAGTAGTGCTTATAAGCAGAGGAGTCGGTTTTGTGCCTACAGTTCAGGTTGAAGTGCAATGAAACAGGTTAAAAGTTTCCTTCTAGGCTTTGCGTTTAAGAATAATCTGAAGGAAGGTTGGTTGCTTGTGTTTCATTTGTGCTTTCCTCAGGTTGTGGGCAGGTAGCGCCCGTCCCCTGCTCTGCCCGTGCGCCTCGTCCCCGTGCCCCCGCGCAGCAGAAAGAGGAAAGACGGAGTAAAGCCCAGCACCGGTTCTCCTGTGACCTCTCGGACAAAGTGTAACAGCTTTTAACCAGAAAGAACCAGCATGTGGAGCCCGAAATGATGCTGTTGCATGTTTCATGAAAACCGGCCCTTTTCAACCACGCTTTGCTCACCTGTCCTCTATCAAATCTGCAGCTGGCTCCTGACACCTCGGTGGTCCATAAACTTTGCAAGAACGCGGCAGCCCAGGGTCGAAGGCTTTGCTGTTGCTCAAAAGAAAGCGCTGAGTCCTGATTTGCCTGTCTGGTCAGCGGCATGAAGCTCTCTGCTTCCCCGCAGCCCGGGCTGAAGCCGGGCAGGACACGGAGGCGGTGTTTCAATGGGAGAAACCAAAACCTAAACCCGGCTTGGTTCGGCCAGGAGTGGTCACAGCCGTAATGCTTCCATCGGAGGCAATGGGTCTCGCGCCCACTCCTGCTGCTCTTTTCCCCATTATTGCTTCTTCTCAATGACACCAAAGCTAAATGTGACATGGTACGACAAATTTTGCAGGTGACAACCTGCAAACCCTGGCTGCGCAGGACACCCAGCGCAGCACACCCAAATTGCCCGAAAGGTGCTTTAGCCCAGCCTAATGCTGGCTGTTGTACTTCACCCAGAATTAAGCAGATAAAGGTGATAGCGTATTTCTGTGTGATCCACTTACGCGGCTGGTGAGGGCTCTGGCTCTCTCTGTCATTCTACTACCTCCAGCAGCGTTTCGGTGCAGGGCTCATTTTGAGCAAAAAGGCACGAAGGTTAACTCCGGCTTGCTGTAAATGGAGCCAATAGCTGGTCCTGAGCCTCACACCAACCTGTCTGGGAGGAAATGGCCTTAAAAATAGTATGTGATGAATGAATATGTACTGATGGTGAGGATGTTTTGAACCCCTAAACCAGGCTGGCAATGCTGCCAAGGGCCATTTGCTACCTACAGATGCACAGCTCCTTCTGCTTCCACCTGGGCTTCTCATCTCACCCATGACAGCAGCGGCCACAGGGCAGGAGGAGAAGAGCATCACCCAAATTGGGACACCTTCTGACACATGCAGGACGTCCCACTGCTGCAGCCACCAGCCTGCTGGCTGTGGGTCCCAGCCTGGAGATGCGGCTGGTGGAGAACCTGGGGAAGAGCTCCAGTTTTGGGATGCAGGTGGTGCTACGATGATGTGGGTGCGTGCCGGAGGTCATTCTGGAGGCAGGCAGGACCATGCCACTGGCAGCCAGCTCTGGACCAGTTGAAGGGGGTGCTGGAGACGGGGCTGTCCCAGCGGGATGGACGCGGTGCCGTGCACCGGCTGCAGCGCGTTCCCTTCGCACGCGGGCACGCAGTCGCTTCACACATGCCAGGTCTCTCATCTCTCATTTTCCTTCTTCTCTCACCACACCCCCACCTTGCTTTCAAAGTTGGTATTTATTTTAAATGAAGTGAGCTTCTCTTCAAACAAATCCAAGCCATGGATGCTATAATTAGCAGGATATAGTAATTTTTCTTCAAGCATAATTGGGAGGTTTGCCATTTAGGGGTAATACTTAAATTCTCCTATTTTATGGCTCATTTGCCAGAAAATGCCTGTGAAGCTAACAGCTTTATCAAACCTTATCAATGGGTAAAGAGTGTCAAAGGAGGGTGTTTCTGCTATCTGGTGTTTAACGTGGTGGCTGCTTCTGCTAAGTCTTCTAATTTTACTAAGTTCTGTTAATTGAACAGTCTTCCATGAGTGTTTGGTGATAACAAGCTACTACAGCCCTCCTGAAAACCAGCACAAAGCCCCTTGGCAGGGCCCAACGATTTCCATCTCTTCCTGCAGGGGCTGATTTTAGGCTGGTGTAATTTAGGGTGGACGCCCTGGATGGCCGACCACCTCCCTCGGTCACCCTGCAGAGCTCTGCTCAGCTCCAGGGGATGCCTTAGCCCTAGCCACAGCTGAAGCAAGCCCACTAAGATGCCCAGGGTGTGTTATCCTGATTAGCTGCTCAGCTAATTAGCAGGGCTTGTTTTCCCTTTCTAAGGAGCCCAGATTAAATATTCCTGGTGGGTTCTCATGGTGAAGCTCTTCCTCCTTCTGAAGGCATAAAGGCACTTTTGGCCCCATTCTTCTTCCTTGCTGAGCCTCGGGAGAGCAGGGGCTGTTGGGGCAGCTGAAATCCAGCATCCAGCTTGCTAGAGGTGCGCGCGTGCTCCAAGGCAGCTGCTCCTGGGTCTTCGCAAGCATCGTGGCCCTGGTGAGTGCTGAGCAGGTGGGCTTCCTTGGGGTCTGTTTGCTGAAAATGTGCTTCTGGGCTTGAAAGTTTTTTCTCAGAAAGTAATCTGAATTGCATTAACTTTTAATCCTTTTTTTCTTGTTTTTTTTTTTTTTTGATGCTTTTTTGGCTTCAGTGGAGATTTATGAAGTGCTGTGGCTTTGGCAAAGATCAATAGATAGCCTGTTAAACAAAGACTCAAAATTTACTATTTGGATGATTTCAGGGGAAAAAATATAATTTGAAATATTCAATTTAATATTGAGCTAAGTTTCATAATAAGGAGGGACAGAGTCCCCATCCTGAATGAAATGTGGAGCTTTTTTTTTTTCCTAGACTGCCTGAAGCATTTAATTAAAACCCTGAAGAATTATACTTGTACTGCTTAGCAAAAAAGCTGAAATATTGGAGCAGAGTGTGGGAGGCTCCAGCTCCTGTTCTCTGTTATTGCAGCACAGCTGTGCCCAGCACCTTTCCTTAACCCATCGAGAGCCACCAAAATCCAGGCAGATGCCCTCCCTCTCTCCTACTCCTTCACCAAAAAACCTCTCCTAGGCTTTCTCCTTTAGATTATTAGCAGCCTTCTCTGTTTCCTGCCTGAATGTGTCTGTGACCAGCTTATCCTGATATTTTCCCCTTGGTAACATTGTCTTTCAGCCTGAACAGTTGTGTTCTTTCCTCTCTTCCTCCCCTGGCTGCCCTTCGCCAGGGCAGAGGAGCCCAGCTCCGAGCCTCCCCTCCAGGTCCCAGCCTTCCTCCTCACCCTCCCTCCTACTCCAGGTCAAGCGCATCTTTGTTTGCTGCATGGTCTGGGTTGCACAGGGTCCCAGGTCAGCTCTTACCAGGGCTTTGCGTGATGGCCCGCTCCACCAGGACTGCTGGAAATCTCTCTCCGTTCAGCTCATGAAAACCTTTTTGTGATTTACCTTTCATCTGTCTGCTTTATGCCGTGCTCTGATTTCTCATGCAAGGTTTGATCTTCAACATGACTCCTTCATCTCCCCTGTGCCCAAACACTCCAAGTTTTCATTGTCTCCTACCTTAGGTTATCTTCTGCCCCTTCAGCAGGTTCCTGGGAGACCTCAGCTAAGTGCAGAATCTACCCCAAGTGCACTGCCTCATGCCTCGTTAGGTGTGAATGCGCCCTGCTGCAGAGGCTCTAGGCTGGGTTTGGGACTTGTTCTCACCGGGTTTAGAAACACACTGCTGGTACTAACGGTACAGCTGGAGCACCGCCTTGCTGGGAGGCTTAGAAAATTGAGATGAAGGACTGGATGGCTTGGGTGATCCTCCAATACTGAAAATCCATCTCTGATACCAGCAATCCATCTTCGCACGGGGGCTAAGTGATGCCTCAGACCTTGCTTTGACCCTTCCCATGGGCAAACCCTTCCTGAGCAAATTGCTTGACCTGAGCCTGTTTATTAGCTCAGCAGGAGCGAAACTCTGCCAAGAATGTGGAGAGGAAGCAGGGGAGCAATCCTCTTTTATCTCCTTAGAAATAACGCGGCCAGGAACATTTGCTCCTTCTTGATGGTTTAAATTTACAAAAGTGAACAATAATTTTGCAGCCTCTGAGAGTGAAATGTGGGGGAAACAAATGCACCTTATTGACTTTTTTTAGCTGGAGCAGTGCAGGGAACATTACTTAGAACTGTGTTGTGCTAAACTCGAATCTCTGGAGATGTCTTTGTTGATGCATAAGCTGTGACCTAAAATATTGACTTTATAAAGTAATTGAATCCCAGAATCATGTTTCAGATGAAAAGCACTTGACAAATGACTGTAGGAAGGAGCTGAGCCGAAAGGCCTGGGCGTGGATGTGTGGGATTTACTCTGCTCAGCTCCTGCCTGCCTCTCCAGAAAAAAGTGCCCACCAGGCTGTCCTGGTCCAGGCTATGGGTGAATTATGGGGCCCAGGGAGGTAAGTCTCGGGAGTCTGTTTCCTTTCTTCACGGGAAGAAGTGTAATAAATCCTTCTGGCCCTACGAGAGGTGGCGGCAGAGCCAATGCAGCTTGTGCAGGGGGTGGGGGAGCATTTTGGGACAGGGAAAATAGGGGCATAGTAGGTCTCTGTGGATGCTGCTTGTTCCCTGACATGCCTTGGTTCGCCTTTGTCCATGTGCGGCAGTATCTTGGTGCTGCACAAAATGAGAGTTTCAGAGGAAGTCCTGGCCCCAAATCTCTGCTTTCATGTTATGTGACCTGCATTCATGTCGTGTCATCTGACTGCTCACAGCAGAGCATCTCCTGGAAGGAAAAGCAGGGATCCAAATGGAGCTGCCACAAAGCCAAAAAGACCATGGCGGGACTGATACGGGATAGGGAGGCTGCAGGAGGACTGTGCTGGGCGGATGAGGAGCAGGAGGAGGAGGAGGAAGGGTGCTGTTTCGAAGGTGTGATGGCTCTGCCTTGTCCCTAGCCACCCCTCTGCAGCTGAGGGGCACGAAGCTGAGATGCTGGAGGAGGATTTGTGCTGTTGGTGAGAAGTGATTTGGCAACAAATGCTGTGGCCCAACAAGAATTCCCTCCTTCCTCCACTCTTCAAAACAAATTTCCCTCGTTAATTTAAGGGGGCATAATTATATCATTATTTCAAATGGCTCTATTTAAGCAAGGCCTTATTTCTGACTTATAAATTGTTACCTTGCTCATCCCACAATGACTGTTTTTCTTATAAGGATGTTAACCTCTCTGCTTTCTTTACTCAGCTGTTTTGCATAATGTTATAATAAGCATTTAAATAACTGTAAAGGTTCCATCAGCTCCTGCTTTCATATCTTGCTGTTGCCGTGGCAACTGGCTGTCCTTCTCTGTCTATTTTACCTTTTTTTAGATTTGAGTTTCTCAGTCCAGCACCGTTAAAATCGAGTTACCTCCTTCACTCGTTTGCACGCGACGCTGCAGCACTTTGCGTGCGTTGGCTCTGCCGCTGCTCCACAATGATTATTTTCGCTGTCGGCTGCTAGCGAGGAGGCTTTGCGCTGGGAGACAGAAACGTATTTTTCAATTTGCACAGTGTGCTGGGGGACAGGGAAACCTGTAGCAGTAATTACTGGGGTTTGGGGCACCAGGCTGAAATTGGAGCGGGCACAGTCGAGTTCCAAACTTTGCGAAGTGCTCGTGTTCCAGTGCTGCCACAAGGGGATGGCACCAAGTCCCTTGCAGAGAAGTGCAAGGATATTTTCGTCAAGGCGTTTGTTTAAAATGATTCTTAATACCCTATTTCTCCATTGACAAAGTAATCTGATAACACCCTAATGCAGTCTGGTATACATAGATCTGACAGACCCAGACCATGGGCTGTGCAAACAAATGGCAAAAGTTAGTGCAAATGGCTAAAACAAGCCCGGGGAGGACTGATTCAATGGGACTGGCCGCCGTGGGCGTGAAGCTCCAGCTTGTCCGGGGACATAATCTCTCCTGGCAAAGCGGGAGTGAACAGAAGGCAGCAGGGAAGGCTTGCAGTTCATGCCAATCTGCATTTCCATCTGGAAGTAGATGCTCTTGAAGATGATAAAATGGCAAACAAAGGAATTCCAGAGAGGCTGCTCTTTTTTTTGCCTGCCTAAATATAACACGCTGAGATGCGTGTTGCTTTGCTCCCAAGAGGCAGCAAGTGACACAGGTGGAGCACGAGACAAAACCAAACCCTGAACAAAGAGGACAACCAAAGCTGCTGGCATTTTAGTGCCATTTATTTCAAAGGCAGCAGCAAATCTACCTGTCTGTCCTGTGTTTTGGGAGATGGATCCATGTGCCAATGGGGTGGGTTCTCTTGTGATATAGGAATGGGGGTTCCTTATCTGTTGGGCTTCTGGCTCAGAAAAGTTGAAATCATTGGAGTGAGCAAGAAGAATGGCCCCAGGAGAGGAAGAAATGGGCTGTGGGGGAAAAGAGCCAAGAACTCCTTAAAGCCACTGAGGCTGAGCTGGCCCATTCAGGGTTTTGACCACTTCCCACCGACCATCACAATCACCACGATCACTGCTCTTGTGGTGCCGCAGCCCCACACGGACGGGCCCTGCACTCTTCCTCCATGCTCTCCGTGTCAGGGGCTTGCCTGGCGATGGCAGTGTTATCTGGGGAGTGCTGCTGTATTCTCGCGTGGGAGGAGGAACTTGAGCATCCCCTTCAAGAGGGCTGCGGTGGCACGGCAGGGACCCGCTGCAGTCCCAGGTCCTGGGACAGTCCTGGCTGGGGCCATCACCTCCTGATGGAGGACAGGGGCTGGGGGTGAGGCTGGGGAAAAATTGCTAAGGAAAACCATTCTCATCAGGGATTCCTGAGGAGGAAAAAGCCTGAACCAGCCTGTCTTCATCACTTCCTCTGCTAAAATCAGACTCGTTGACTTAAGTGGATATAAAACCTGACGAACGCCTTTCAAAGCAAATAGAAGAGGATCTTTCCTCTGCTCGTGGCTGTGCCCCTTCTGAGCCGGGCTCCTGACTGCTTTGGAGAGTGCTTGTCTGCCAAGTGCCGTGCGGCCGTGCACGTCCTCCCAGATGTGTATGTTTTATCAGTGTGGGGATGGACTGCTCTGGGGCTGGGAAAAGCATCCTGGAAGTCTGCAAGTGGTTTAATCTCTTCTGACTGCTAGGACAGCAGTCACATAGCAAGGGGCCAGTGTAAGCGTGCAGCACGAGTTTTTTGTCTAGCTGTAGTTCTATTCTGCAGGAAGCTGGTGCCTTATTTTGTGGGGGTTTGTACTGTATATCTATGTACCTGCATCACTGCAAAGTTCAGGACATTTTTAAAGAGCTGCTTTTGTTCATTCTGATGTGATATTTGGGACGGGAAAAAAGGAGAATGTGTCTTCAGTCACTTTTCTCATTTATGCATGCCCCTGTGGTGTCTCTTGCCCCTCAGCACCTGAAAGGACCAGGTGCAGTGCTGGTGGAGGGATGCCGCGAGACTTTCCGCCCTCGTCGTTAGCAGCGTGCTTTGAGGGATGTATATGCACCGGGAGGCTTGTGCCTGCCAGTGATGTGCTCTGTGCCTTCCCTTGCAGGAATCCCATTTCCTGGCACAAAGGCAGAAATCAAAGCAGGGGCCGAGTTAACAGAGATAGACACACGAACGTGCCTCATCTGCGGTTCCCCTTAGAAACGCGCAGTGTGTCAGGTTAATTCATCTTGCCTGGCGTAAACTGACAGAGCAGCTTTTCTGAACCACGCTGCTTGGTAGTTGGCCGTAGACCGGGCAGTCATGTTTAATATGTATAGTTATAATTGCATAATTTATTAAATCAAATGGCTTAGTGTGTTCCACAGCAGCGACGTGCAACCAGCTGTATTGCTTCTGCTCACTTGAAGGCTTGTTTTGAAAGAAGCGCAGAAAGTGCTGGTGGCTTGGGTCGGATCTAAAGGCTGGTGATGCCCCTGGCCAGGCACTGTTTGCTTCTGTTACCTTCTAGTGGGTATTTTTCCTTTCTTCATACCCTGCATAAATTGATTTCTGCACAGTGCCCACTCCTTGCAGACCAAACAGGGCTCTGGGAACTGTGAAACGACTCTGAGCAGTGCCTGCACCACCGGCCCTGTGGATACACCGCGTCTGGGGCTGACGAATCCTGTGGCTACCAGAACATTTTGCAAACTTTGTGCACAAATATTCTTCCTCTCTGAGGACTGGGAAACTTTCTTTTCCTTGACAGCTGCAAAACTCTTTCCCACCCTGACTGTGCATGCGTTCGGGTAAGGTTTGCAGAAGGAATATCTGTGGGGATCTGGTAAAGTGGAATTGGTGTAAAGGCAAGGGAGTGACTCTGCAGCCTTATAGCTGCAGGAAGACGGGCAAGGCAGGGAAGGAGGCAGGGCAGTGATGGGCATTCGGCCCACCCAAAGGCATAACACAGCTGGCCAAGATCCTGCTGTTGTGTATTTGTGCCAAGGTGTACACGGACCTGGGGCTCAGGTTTAACTCAGAGTTTTGGTGGTCCCCAAAACACAGCCTGCTCCATGCAGGGCTGATTCCTGTGTGCTTTACCCGCTGTGTGCAGGAACCCATGTAAATAAGCCCTCCGTGTGCAAGGTGCAGCTGCTTATGCAGAGGCTGAGTCAAGTGTCCTTTACTGGTATTTATCCTGCTGGTTTGCCCAGCTATCTGCCAAATGGAGCATCTGCCAGTGGCCGGGCACAGGGTTTGGCTTTGGTTTCTCCAGACACCGGAGCAGCCTGGGGAAATGCCCAGCATGAGTGCGAGACCTGGCCCCAGGCACGAGTCCTCTGGGGTGGAGATGATGAGCCTGGGGAGACCGAGCATCACGCAGGCAGAGGAGCCTGGATGGGGCAGGAGAGCTTGTGAGCAAGCCGAGGGAAGATGGCAGGGATGAGATGCATGAGTGCTCTCCAAGTGCACAGTCCTCTTGCAAACCACCACTCCCAGGGTGACTTGTGCCGGTGGGAATTGTGCTGGCTGCAGCCCTCCCCTGGTAACAGAGAAAAGTGCCGCCTGTGTTGGGGCGGAGGCAGCGGCTGAGCTGTGCCCAGGGTGACTGTGACCGCTGGCGGGAGGGGAAGGTGCTGGCTCCCAGGGGGACGAGAATCATGCAGAGGTGGCCCGGAGAGGTCCTGGTGGGCTCCTGGTTGTGAGAGGGGTGAAACAGCCCTGGTCTGCCCCAAAACGCTGGTGGTTTCCCAAGGGGAGCTCTGCTGGATAAAGCTCTGGGATGGTGCCACTGTGCTGGGCAGCCTCGGGCAGCGCTCGTGTGGAGCTGTGCGAGATGAGACCACGCCGCTGTCTTTAGTTCACACTGGCTGCAAGGGATGCTTCTGAGGAGAGCTTTGGATGCAGCTTTTCCCGTGTTCAAAACTTTTGGCTATTTGAGGAAATAAGTCAGGAGAAGCAAGGGAGACATCACAGCAAAAGAAAAGGTAATCACAATTTCAGGAAAATGTTTTCACATTCATTACCAATATCTTCAGTGTCTGCATTTTTAATTTTTTTTTTATTTTCTAAAGAAGAAAAAAACCCTTCCCAACAGCTGCTCCGACTGGCACCGCTTCTCTTTGCAGGCTTGCAGACTGCCTGCCCGTTTGGGAAGCTGCAGCTTTCCCTAACGGAGTTCTTACCCTTTTCATCTTGTTCTGCCTCTTGACGTGAGGCTGCTGGAGCTCTGCAAGGCTCTGGATCCCCTCGCACTGCTCACACAACATAAGTGACAGATATTTATGTACCTGTGATAAGAAGTGGAGGGCCGAGATTACCAACTGAAGTCGTGTACTTGAAGGAAACTGCACACACACAGTCAAAATACGAGTTCAGAGGTGTGATGGAGCAGAATAAGCTTGCAAGGAGCATTGAGCAGAGTATGCAAGGAATAGAGGAGAATATAAAGCAATGCATGAGCTGGGAGATGCATCTTCAAAGCTGATGCTCTGCTTTCCTGCAGTAGTTGGCAGGTGCTGGTGGAGCTGAGCTGCGTGTGGGGCCCGTGTTTGCCTGTCGGTGCTTCCGACAGGGTGCAGATGCTGCAGGCTTAGCTCTTTCTGCAGTTTGAAGCCTTTATCCCACGGCTCACTATTGACAGAGTTTTCATGTTGCTGAGTTACTGCTTGCTACAGCCACTGCTTCTGTAGGGGAGTGAGGGATTGTATGAAAATGCTGATGGGAAAATCATTAGATTTGCTTTAATGAATTAGAGCTGTACAGGCATTTAAATATCTTACAAATCTGCTGATCAGCAAATCAAGCTAGTTAGTGTTTTTGTGTGTATGAGTTGCACATACACACTAACAAGGTTCATTTGCTGATCTGCAGATCTACACCAGGCCTAAGTGACTGCACTGTGTAAATTAGGGGAACAGAATCATTAAAACAAACATGTCATTCTTCCAGCAGTGCTTTCATTAATAAAATAAAACCTCAGATGGGGAAATAGTTAACTTGGTTCTCTCTGTGGGTTTGCAAAGTAGTTAAGATGCAAATAATTATTCTGGGTATGACCGGGAGCCTTGCTGCGGGCACTCCATTTCTGTGCACTTTTCTAGATGCTGAATTCTTAAAGAGGAGAAAAAACATCACCTGTTTACTGGTGCTTCAAGATGTTTCGTTTTGACCTCACAGCTGGCTCGGAAAGCTCCATCTTGTTGTTGCACACCTTTTGAGAGGAGGCTGCAGCAGAAAGCAACGTGATTTTGTTAATCATCGCTGGCATGCTCTGGGTAAAAGACGGGTGCTCTGCCTGCAGCTGTGTCCTGGCCCCGAGCTGTGCTCTGCCTGTGCCCCACAGCCGCTCTCTGGAGCACGTTTGATGCTCAAGCCCTGCTCTGATGGCAGCGGCCGCTTCCTCAAAGCCAGGGCCTTCGGGAGCCGTGCTGGGGGACGGCGGAGAATCGCCACGCAGCTGATGGGAGAGGTCGCTGGCTGCTCCGCATCCCGTGCTTGGGGATGCTGAGGGCGTTTTGGGAGGAGGCTGTTATGAATTGAAGATAGAGGCTCAAGCAGCTACATTTGGGCTTAGGGGGCTGCAGTGGCACCAGGTGCAAAGCTGCACCCATTTCCCAAAGTCCAAAATCACGTTTTCTGTTAAACAGGTGCAACTTTGTTAGCCTTGGGGCTGAGATTTCAAACGGCAGGGCAGAAGGAAGCCTTGGTGGAGCTGCGGGTGCTTCTGAAGGCACCCTGGGGATGGGTGGCTGTGCCGCAGTTGGGGCCAGGACTCCCAGTGGTGAGGCCAACGTGGGATTTGCAGCCCTACAAAGGAGCCTGACAAGGGCCAGGGCTGGGCTGGGGCTGGCATGGGTCTCCATGGGGGTTTTGGACCTCCCCTGATGAAATGCAGCTGTGTTCATCTCCTCGACCTTGTGTTTCTGGCTGAAGAGGTGAGGAAAGTCCCCATTTGCCCAAGACCCCTTTTTCTGGGGAAGAAAGGGGTGATTTGATGACTTGCTTTTCTTGAAGTGGTCACTAATGACTGACCTTCAGTGACTTTGATCCAAACAAAGAAAGGGCTTTTTCCTTTCTGGTTTTCATCATTTCAATAAAAATGCCCATCTGCGATGGAAGCTATCCTCTCTTAATAGTATCTTAATTTTTACTGACATTGCTTTAAATCTTCCTGAAATTTAACAAAGAAACTGGCTTTGGAGCACAAGTCCAGGACAAGGACCCTGGAAGAAACAGATGTTCAGGTTACTTGAAAACTGTGTCTGGACTTTGCGTCCAGGGAGGAGATGCTACTGAGGGTACCAGGATGCGCCCTGGATTTACGTGCTGTGGGAAGGGCTGGCTGAGCCCCTTTACACAGTGATGGGAAAATCTCCTGGAAACTTGTGCCAAATCCAGCAGTGTCAGTTTGCTTTTTTTTTTTCCTCTTGAAATTAAATTAGTTTTCTTATATTCTTTTGTAATGAAGAAGCCCCCACAGTTTCTGATGGTGAAGTTAAGTCTCTGTGTTTTGGAGTTCACTTTGAAACACAAGGTACAGTGGTGGCTGTTCAGCAAGGTGCTTGGGAAATTTAATACTCCTGTTTTTTAAAGATGGGTTCAAGCTTAAGTAGTTTGCTCGATTGGGCCTAAGAAAGTGAATAATTCATGATGCTCAGGCAATGACACAATCCAACTGCTGGGGCTCAATCTGTGCTTTTTTTTTGAGAATGGTGCTAAGCTAACACACTGTTTTCATTTTTGTGTAGCGAACAATACGTATCCTTTGCAGTTATGTTGAGCTTTGCAAGGAATATTCCAGCAAGAAATTTTGGGGTTATGTACCTGTGACTGAAATATCCAATTACAGTGATGTTCCTGTCCCTCACCTCTGCTAAGTGCCTTTTAAAGCTGTCCATCTCCCATGTGTTACTGCAGACCCCGCTCGTGGGGTCGTTACACTGGCTTAATGAGAGCACTCTGACATCGGTCACCGGGGATGAGAACTTCTCCACACCCACCAGTTGCTCCGCAGTTCGCAGCGTGCTGCGGGGAGCTGTGCTCTTCCCCGTGCGTTGACTGGAGGTATGCCGCCGCATGGCTTTTGTCAGATTTGTCATTTCCACTCAAATGTTGCTCCAACTCCATGGTGAGAGGTCCCTGCAGACCTCCTCCCGCCAGGCCCCCACCCTGCGCTCAGTGTGGTGCCTCTTGGAGCAGGATGCTTTGGGGGTGAGGCTGTTTTGGGGAACACTGGTCCCGTCCTCACCATTGCCTTGCTCCATTCCCCACTGCCCTTCCCTTTGCTGGCTGCAAGCGGGATCCTGGTTTCTGCTTCTGGATTCCTTTGGCATCAAAATGAGTGTTTCATTATTTGGAGTCCGATGTGCCTCTTCATCACTGCAGCTGCATTTACCCTTAAACCTTTAGGGATTTAATTGCAGAAATCCCAGATCTTTGTGCTGAGCATAACGTGGCATTTCTCAGTGCGTTCCTCTGTCTCCACTGGAAAGGTCTCTCCAGCTCTGACGGCGGGGAGAGCAATTTGTCACTGTTTGGCCCAGGTAAGCTTTTTTGTGCAGCTGAGCATGTTTTTCCTAAGCATATGCTTTTCTTCCTAATTTCCAATTGAACATTGCTCTGTGCTTCTCTTGGCTTGCCCCTGTAACAGCTTCTGAGTATGGGAAGAGCAGTCATCTGCTGACGCTGTCCTGAGGGGTGTTCAGTGCTGGACTGAGTGCCAGAGCGGTGCCCGACTTGAATTTTCAGCCCAGCTCTGAACAGGGGACATCTTCTGGGATGAAAGTTATGTCTAGAGTCAGATGCTAATTAGCATTAGCAGATTAATTACATAACTGATGAAAGAGGACCACCATTAATGATTTGAAGGCTTTTTGCATTATAAACAACACTTGGGGGGGGAAAAAAAAGGGAGGGGGGGAGAGTAGTTTTATTCCACTTCAGTTGTTTTGACATGGCACATCGTACACGCTGGGGTGGTTGGAGGAAGACTTGGGATGCTGGTAGGATCACCACTTGGTCGATACGGGTCTGACCAGTTGGGGTGCATGCAGGAGGGTCTGGGAGCACTGGAGCAGCTCTGTCCGCCTCTGCGGCAGCCTGGCTCTCCTTCCGTCTCCAGAAGATGAATGTCCCCCAGCGTTATCTCTATTTCAAGCCTCCAGCTCCCTCCTGAACCATCTCTTTCTGCAACTGTTCCCGTAGCTCTCCTGTTGAATCCAAATGAGTTCCCTTTGCCTCTGGGGAGATTTCTGTGTTAAGAGGGTTCATTTGTGAATACGCTTCAGCTGGTAACCTCACAGCCAGACCCAAGGAAATGAGGATGGTGGGGAAGGTGGTGGGACGTCTTTGTGTGCTCCGTGCACATTTCAGTGCCTGCCATCTGTGTGCTGCGAAAGAAAAAGTTCAGCCTCCTCCTTTAAGGTCTGCATCAAGCCCTGCTAGCACATCCTTCTCTGTCAGCTCATTTCTTCTGGAGCATGCAGAGAGCTGGCAAGCAATGTGAGCTGCCAGCCCTCTCGCATTGCCTTCGTCTCTTCATGCATTTTATGTTTCTTCTGGGTCTGCATGGAGCTCTAGGTGTAGCTGAGACACGTCACAGCTTTGCTAACTGGGAGCCATCTGGGCTGCTTTCTGCAGGCATAGGATGGTGTCCTGTGTGGTTGCTGAGTTTCCAATGAGTTAAAGTCAAGACTCGCTTTGCCTCTGATGCCTAGTGGCACTCCCCGTTGGCTGGCGCATGTGCTGCTGTTCCTGGCATTATCTGTGCTTGTTGTAAATTGAATCCCCATGAGGTGGCCTTTGGTTCAGCTCAGCCGAGAGTCCTCCAACTGTGACAGCACTTCTCCTACAACCTTTAATAGATTTTTGGCTTTTTCAGTTATCATGGACACCATTAAATCATTTCCCAGTCAACTCCACACAGTGGTACCTGAGAAACCGTGGTTATTTCTTGTCCTAAATATAGGGAACATCTGTGCATACATCTGCAGGGTTACTGTTGGTAGATGTTGACTTCTTAATGGGGATGTTAAGATGCAGCAGGGCATGATGCTGTCCTGAATGCCTGAATTGTGGAGTGGTTGCTGTGGTCTCTGCAGCGATGCAGGAGGGGGTTGTCTGTGATAATAACTCAGGTTACGCACACCTGAGAAGAAAATATGTAAAGACTGGAACACTCAGCAGAGTCAGTAATGAGAACTGCAGTTTTGTTTCTTTGCAGGACATCTTGTAAATCACGCTGTCTTGGAACAAAAATCAGAAGGGGGGAATGCTCCAGGGCAACATGGCATTGCCCTGCTTGGGAGCGGTAAGGCACGAAGTCTGGAGTTGCATCCAGCCTTGGGAGTCCACGAATGTTGGGAAATGGGCTGAGCCGGTGGGATGGGTACCTGTCTTGCAAGAAACAAGCAGCCTTCACTGGTGTTGGTAGTAACAGGGGTGATGGTGCTAGGAGGAAATGGGAAGGCTGAATTAATCTCTCTTGTGTAGAAGGCCTCACGAGGAGACAACCTGTGCTTGCTGATAGCTTTTCAGGCTAGTCTTCCTTGACCACGACTGCTTGTGCCCTGAGGGCTTCCAATCCAGGAGCAAAAAGTAAGGGGATGGTGAGTGGACTGCTCCTGTCCAACTTTACCCTGAATATCCTGTCTTTGTGGTGGAAACATGAAAAGCCCCAAAGTCTCTCCAGAGATGTGTTCAGAAGACATTCCTGGGAGATGACTCTCTCCAGTGGTGTAACAAGCTGCAGTTTGCTCCAAAATTTAAGTATTATAAATGTGGTTGATGTAATTCTATTTCAAAAAGCCTGAGAGGCTTGCAACAATAAACAGAGCCTTTTACTACCAGGTTATTGATGCAAAATAGTTTAGCAAACTGGGTTGCTGAAGTGCAAGTGCCATGTATTATTCATTAGACTCTTTCTTTCCACAAATCACTGCTTTCCATGGTATAATGTTCCCCAGTAGCACCACTCTTCGGGAAGTTCTTTGGTGTGAGCCAAAATGTGGAGTTGCAGACCCATCCATCAGGATGAGCCCTTGGCTACGTTGTTGTCTTCCAAATGGAGTTCATAATGGGCAAAGAGGTTTAATTAATGATTCAGAGTAATGTGTCTGTTTATAAAGAAATAATGTACTATAAAATTAGGCAATGCATAGTGAAATGTACCTCCTAATGGCTAGGTTGGCATTTTAAGTGATCAGTAAATCACTTAAATATTAAGACCTTCTTGAACAAGGATAATAAAGCAAGATATTTGGAAGCGGTAGATACCAGTACTTACAATTATCCACTAAATAAAACATTTTTATAGCGATCATAGAGTTAATCACCTTGCAGAGTGGACAGGTGATAGAGACAGTGGAAGATAAGTGGCATTATTGCCTGCAGAAAAAGGAATTTCAGATACATTCTTTAGGACCAGATTTAACAAGGAGAAAACATAAATATTTTCTGAACTCTATCTGTTCTTTTGATGAATAAATACAAACAGCAGTAGTTATATAGAAACACTCATGATCTAAAATATGATAGACCAAGAGTATTCCCTTAGACAGCGCTAACATAGTTGCATGATAGAAAGGAGAGATGATCTATGAATATTACTTTCAACTATTTGAAGTAGGAGTTTGAAAACATTCTCAGTTGCTTCAATATTTTTAAATACAAGTTGGGCAGAAATACTGAATTACTACTTTACGACCCTAACGGAAGAAGGTTTTTGCAGTACTTCTGTAATTCTGATCAATGATGGGAAGGATATAGGAGGAGAATCCCAGGTCTCCATTGTAAGAAGTTTTGGCAGTTTTGAAGGTGAAAAGAGATTTTAATGAACTGAATGAGATCCAAATGATGGGGTGGTTTTCAAGTTAAATGTACAGAAACTAATGGTCTGTAGGAGATGTAAACTGTTTGCATAAGAACACCCACAGATTTTTGTCCCAGGCTGGGAAATCATCATAACAGCTTTGAAAGGGTGTGTAACAGGATAGTGGAAAGGAATGTTCCAGGTGAATGGAGTTTTTTTAATAGGTGATATCCAAGTGGGTGGGATGTAGACTCCTTGTGCCTTTGAGTATGGCCCTTCTGCTATTATCTGTGTGAAGCTCTGACTGGACTGCATGTCCCCTTTAGCAGTGCAACTCCAGAAATAATCCACAGTGTAGTCCAATTCATGAAGGATAAGGACTATTCTTACAAGTGGTGAGATTTTCTTACTTAAAAGAAAGGCATCAGTAGGCAGCTCAAATAATTTCTTAAAATAATTCAGTCAGAGAAAATATGGAAATATAATTCTGTAAAATATTTTGTATCAACTGAAATGATTGAATGTGATGAATGAAGAGTTAGCTCCTGGTTAAGAATTCAGAGGCGTTAAATGTCTCTGAAGACGAGGAGGAGTAGATTGCACAATCGTGCATGCTGCTTTCAATGATTAATATTTTATCATTTCTGTATAAAGAAAAATGACCAAAATTTCTAAGCAACTTTGCATGAAGAGGTTGGAGAGACGATGTGGTGGATCCAATCTTTGGGCTGTCAGATTTCCAAAAAAGAAAAAAAAGTGTGTGGGATAGGAATTGTAAAGAATGAAGAAAACTCAGTCCAGGCATCCTTTTGGTCAGTGGGTCTGATAGACCATAAACAACTCCCTGGGGCTGCAAGGAATATGTTCCTACGTGAGAGGGAGGAGCACACTTGCTGCAGGCTGAAGAAGAAATCATTTTCTGGAGTCACCTTTCAGAGCAGGTGATGTCTTAAGGACGTCTTTGCTAACAGGTAGCCTGGATTTTGGTCGGAAAGACTCGTGGCCAAATTTCTATTTCATGGGAGATGCTGACAACCCAACAGCTATTCCAGTTCTGAGCTGAAATGAAATCAGGGTTTGTTAATCTCCCCACAAAACACACACACAAACACAACACCAAACCCCACATTCTTTTGAAAACTGCTTTGGAAAAAAGTTTGTACTACTTCTGATGATGATATGTCAGGATTACCCAGATAGGACATGGTGAGTCATGGGGAGTCACACTAGCCTCGTTGAGTGCTCTGCTCCATTGGCTGCTGAGATGCATTGAAACAGCATAACTTCCAGAGTATCTTCTATGTTTTGTGTTGAAGTATTTCATGAAGGAATTGATATGGAGACAGCTGAGGAGCACCTGTACTTGGTTTTCAAGTCTTAACTTGACCTACTTTTATTGGAAAAAAATTTCAAAATAATTTCCTCCATCAATTAACATTGGAAATGTTTCTAAAGTGAAGAAAAATGTAGCTTCAAAAGCCCTTTTGTAAGAAGCAGGTTTGAAAGCCAACAACTTCACAGGGAACAAAAGTTTCCCCAAAACAGATATTCAACAAAAACTCTTTTGCCCTTGTTGGGACCAAGCCTTGTGCCTGGTACAATGCTGCTGGGCCCATGAAACCCATGAGTGCAGAGCGAGCTTTGAGAAGAGCTGACACGTATCACATCCCAGGCTCCGTCAATGGCAGAATAAGCTCAGTTAAAATAGTACCTGGCCCTTAGAAGCTGCCAAAAGAACGCTTCAGACGAGAAGCTGTAATTTATTCTGATTAGTGCTGACTGCTTGTCAAACACCAGCCTAACTATTCCCCATCTCCTGCCCCAAAAGGTCAGAGAGCTTGACATTAACTTTGCCTGGATTCATCTTAAATAAGAGCGAGAGCGGGAGGGGGAGGATGACGAGACATTCACAGGAATGAGGACTTGAAGAGGGTGTATTTCACAGTCACTTGGGTCATTTGCAGCTGGATTTCTTTTTGACCTTTCTGCACTGTATTGTTAACAGCAAATAATCCCCCTGCCTCGATCATTTTACCCTGAAGAAAGCTGCTGGGCAATGTTGAAAACTTGCTGGGCTGTACTTCATGTGCAAGCAGACACGCTGTGATGAATATTTAGCATCCTCGACCTTTTGATCTTGGTCACTAGGGGACAGAGAGGAGCACTGGGGAGCTGTGGTCTTGGCAGCGAGGAGCACCATGGGCACGTCCCATTGGGATCAGCATCCTCTCGTGTACCTGTCGTGAGTGCATACACGAAAGGTGATGCCTGCTGGCACCTCTCCAGCAAGTGCGGTATGCTTACAGACGCCGGCTGTTGCTCCCTTCAGGAGGCCGGGCTTGCCCCAGGCATGGGCAACCGGCTGGGGGAGCTGCCAGGGCTGGGCCAAGCCCCGCCAGGTCCCTGCAGGTCCCTCCCTGGGGCAGGGCTCGTTCGTTGGAGGAGAAAAGGTGAATTCCAGGGAGGCCTCTTAGCAGGGAAGGATTGCGTTCACCTTTTATTTACCAAAGATGCATTTCTGTTCAGGTGCGAGGAGAGCAGGAACCTTCCCTTCCTGACCCCTCCTGCACCCAGGAAGGGAATCCCAAATGATCTACAAGCAGGAGAGACCTGCAAGGGGCAGCGACCAGGTGTATAAATGACAACGTGATCAGCTGGCACTTAGTTTATTCCTGGTTGGAGATCAGAAAACGGTTTTCCAAGAAATTCTGCCACTTTAAATAATTATGTTCTGAAATGAAATGGCGTAAAAATGAAAATTTTTGACATGAGTTCCAGGAACTCATATGCTTTAAGGAAACTGAATTATTTTATTTCAGATAGGATTTTTTTTCCTTAGGAAATGTATTTAATTTTTTTAAAATTAATTTTTAAAATTAATTTTTTATTTAAAATTATTTTTTTAAAATTAAATATGTAGGAGAAATCAAATAATTTTGGAAATGGTGGAATAGGGCATGTCAATGTTATTGAAATGCTTTTGTTTAAATAAAATATTACTGACATTAATGAGGTTTCAAAAATATTCAGACAGATGAAAATGGCCACTGCTCATCCTAGCACTTTGAGGAATTTCCACGCAGAGCTAACTCAAGTGATAATTGCATTTTTGCTGATGTTTCTTTGCGAGCGTCTCAGCCCTTTCCCTGCAGTTGAGAGGAGCGTACAAAGGGCTCCTGTTTGCGTTAAAGACAGTCCCGCAGTATTCACTTCCCCGGTGATGTGGATGTTGATCTTCAAAAGCCCTCCCTAACCACAGGGCTCCGTGCAAAACCAGCTTCTGTCCCTGCTGCCTTTAACGGGTCATGCAAAAGCATTAATCCAATTTACATCCTGATATCCTGACGTCCACAGCTCTCTTCTCCCAGGCCTGGTACTGGGGTTGCAAGCTGTCAGGTGGAGCTTTTCCTAACCCGCAGCAAGGTTTGTGTGTCGTGCGCTCATCAGGAGCCTGTGTCTGAGCCGCCAGGTATCGCTTAGCCCATGGCTCCTGCCTGGGGAGCTGTAGTCCTGTGAAAATGCCCTTCTTCTTCCTCCAGAAAACACTGGTGTCTCTCAAAGCTGGGAAATCTCCTACTTGTTCTTATGTCTCTTTCTCAAAGCAGTCCTCTGCGTGCAGCACTTGGTCCTGTAAAACACACACTTTTTGGCTCAGCTTTACCGAAAGCAACTTCTGCCCCACTGCCCGAATAGGGGACCCCCACCCAGCCCGATTTGATTTGCAAAGTCTTTAAACACTTTCTTATGAAACTCTGAGAACAAAGTCTGATCCCCCCCGCTCTTGGTTTTAAGCTTAAAATTAGTTTCAATTTTCTCTTTTTGGATGCCTGAAGGGAAGGTGTTTCACTGCTCCTTCCCAGTTCCCCTGCTCCTGCCCCAGCTTCTCCCAGATGGGAAACGTTAAAAAAGCGAAAAACTTGTAATTTAAAATCACAGAAAAAATTCCAGCTGCAAACACCGTCCTGGGAAAGAGCTGATTTTTGGAAATCCCCACTTTTCCAGCAGGGAATATTTGGGGCTTCCAAGCAGACTCTGCCAGCACTGCTATGTCTGGCTGCAAGGGCAGGTGATCGTGCTGTGGCCGTCGCTGTATGTCAAGTATTTGGTGTTGGTGGAAGTGGGTGCTGGGGTCTTCTTTGTGGGTGCTAGGAGAAAATGGCTCACGGGACTGCAGGCTTGCCCTCCAGCATGCTGCTCTGGGAAGGTTTTAAAGCAGGGGACAGCCCAGGTCTGCTTTGTGGTAGGAAAATTGGGCTTCTTTTCAGCAGGAGCAGAAGTTTTGGGAGCCAAGGTGGAGGGAAATGGTTGGCTCTGTGTGCAAAAGGAAACTTATTTAAATACTGTTTTACACTCATTTCATAATAGTAGCATTTTATCTTTTTTACATTGATTTATGGGCACTGAAGCAGAACAGAGAAGTCAGAAGAAAGCAATTAACGAATAAAGAAAAAATCCTGCACAAATGCTTCAAGATAAAAAAAGAAAAAATTAAAAAAAAAAGGAGGAAAGAAATCTTCCAAAAGCTGAAGAAGGGGGATAATTGATGGTTCCATTTTAACCTAATGTTATTTCTGGATCTCTCTCTTTTTTTTTTTTAATAATGTGTTATTTACTGCGTAGTTTAGAGCTGACAGAAAATAAACAGCATTTGCAATATAACATCGTTAGCACCCCGATGCACTTGCTCATCCTACTTGGCTGTCAAGTTCCAACTCCAACCAACATCAGTCAATGTCGGCTGTGATGGAGTCTGTTTTTAATAAATATGGTGCTATAATTACCTTATTGCAAAGTTAAAGCCAAATGACACTTGTGATGAAGGTTTCATGGCTAAACAGTAAAGCCAGTGAAGCATTCGCATACCAACTGTCAGATAGGAAATAGCTGGTGGAGGATTTGTTTCTTTATTGCTTGATTGGGGTCACTTCGTTTGTACTTGGGAACTTTGCCATGGACACAACAGGTAAAAGAGGGATAAGGGAAGCCAAACTCTGAAAAACGGGGAAAATTCTGCAGGTGGTTGCTGGGGGGCAGGTGGGGGTGTTTTTGGTGATACAGAGAAATCGATCAAACCCAGTGCTGGATGTCCTGCTCTGTTGTGATTTCCTCCCGCTGCTTTAAATCCGATGGGTGCCACATGGAAAGGTGAAAGCATTTCATTTGGTCTTCCAGCATAAAACTGGAGCCGCTTGGTGTAATAAAGCTTCCTGCAGGAAAAAAAATGTTTTCTAGGGATCTTTATCTTTATGAGAAATCGCCTGTTAATTGTATCCATTATAAACTGCACTATTTAAATCATCTTCCTTCCAGTTCCACGTTTTCAGCTGTGCTCCTTGTTCATGAGCTGCTCATTACTGGAACTAAAAAGGTTCTGCCTGGATGAGTTGGATCATCTTGATGTTAAATAGAAGAGGGATTTTGCCTTTGATGATGGAGTGTCTGCGGTTAGGTTTAAACCTGTCTCAGATTTATCGATAGATAAAGAGGGGCTGTCATTAACACACCTGCAAACATGCAGCTTTACATAGATTGACTCTCAGTTCAGTTTGTGTCGGGAATGACCTTTTTTTCCCCTCTTTTTGTGTTTCCTTAAAACTGAATTCAGGAGTTTTCATTCCTTTGCGGGCTTGGGGACCACAGGTGGAGCGTGGACTTGTCCCGACTCGGGGGCATGGGAGCTGTTTGCTCTGAAGTTTCTCTTTCCCTGGTGTTTCCTAAACACCTCTTCAGTGGGAGGGCAAGTCCGTGCCCACCAGCCCATGGAGGAGGCTCGAAGGCGAACATTTTCACCTCCCTTCCTGCCCTGGGCTTTGCAGCAGCTCCCCCAGGAGCTGCTGTGGGAGGACAGTGGAGTGGGAACAGGGATGTCAGGGCAGGAGGTGGGGGGGTGCAGCAGTGGGTCGGGGCGGAATCAAGGCGGTGGTGCGGCCACGTACCCACCTTGGTGTGGTGTGACCCTGGCCCCGGTGTGGGTGTTGGGGAAGTGTAAACCAACGTCCTATGATTCCAGGTGGATGTGAGCCAGCCGTGCAATCAGCTTTCTGCAGCAACCCCTCAAGGATTGCATTCGGCCCTTCTTGCTCCCAAACAGCATCTGGTAAAAGGCTCGCAGGAATAATAGCACCAGGGCAAAAAGGGACTTCAGTGATCTTGGGGCTGGTGCGGAGATGCTTTCCATTGATCTTTTTACTGTTTAGTTTAATGCGTAATTTCTCTGCCCAAAGAACCTATTGACTCAGCTCTTAAGATAATTACTGGATTTCACATTGAGAAGACTTCATACAAATATTTTAAAATACAAAAGAACAAAGACAAAATAGCTTCATGTTATTAATCAGTGAGAGTAGAAGGGCGTATTGTTATGAAAATACAGCACCCACTCCTCCAGCTCGCACAGAGCACCAGATGGTATAACATTTGTGGAGACATATCTTCAACAAACAGTCTGGATTAACCATTTAACACTCCCAGCTCCCACTCCTGTTTTCTAAATAGGCAGGGGAAGGCTGGGCAGCAACTGGCTTTTGGACTGGCATCAGGAGCAGACTGAAGGTGTCCTTGGCTTTATGCAAGTGGCTTCTGTTGCACTCAGATTTATGTTCTCTGCGTTTGGCATGCTCAGGTTGGTGTTTCTTTCAAGAGATATAGAGGGATGTTACAGATATATTGGGCCAAGACCAGCATATATCACAGCCTACTCTTTCTAACATGCGTATGCATCTATGTTTGCAATGTAAGAAGTGGTGACTGCTGTAAATGTGCTACTGCTGTAAATTGGCTCCGAATGAATGAGAATAAAGGATAGCAAAACATGCATTTCTAGCAGTACAAGTGTCCTGGCCCAAATCTGACCCTGCTCCCAGCACAAATGAGCAGTTGTTGTTATGCAGCTGCGTGAAGAGCAAAGAAACATCCCACAGGACTTACAGAGGTGCCCGAGTGCTTCCTTTACCACATCCACGTGTGCTCTGTGCTGCAGAGGAGTGGGTGAGAGAGCAGGCGTTCTGCTGGTGCAAGTCTGCGCATGAAGTCACTCTCTCATGGTCCAGCACTGTCCCTTATGCACAGCCTTATTCCTCCTCTCGACAACAGAAACTTTTATTGGCCATGTTTTTAGACAAAAATAAACCCTCGTTTTCATTTACTGCTTTCACCTGTGGTTCAAAAAGCCAGGACTATGGCGACAGGAATGCAGAAAGCCTCTG
Organism: Chauna torquata; assembly: GCA_013399475.1. Classification (NCBI taxonomy): domain Eukaryota; kingdom Metazoa; phylum Chordata; class Aves; order Anseriformes; family Anhimidae; genus Chauna; species Chauna torquata. The sequence goes on from VXAL01015260.1 coordinate 53,990, forward strand.
TCCCAGAAACCTACCTGGCAGGCAGTGTGAGAGGGGACAATCTATTTCCCTCTCTAGCTACTCACAGAATAAAACCAAAACTCTGTATTTATTCTATCATTTCTCTAGGGGGCTTCCCCAAGTTATTCGAATCTGCCTTATTAAATAATTGAGAAGGCTTGTCATAAAGTGACTTCTCGCTCCCTATCTATCATTGAGATGTGCAGAAAATGGCATGTCAAGGAACATTTGCTAGGAAAGCTTCAGGGACCATTAACGCTTGTCACTACTTAAGCGATTAAGGAACCAGAAACAGTGATATTGTTTCCCAGTCTGTTTGTAAATATTTAAGTGTGAGATCTTCCATCTTCCTTTTGCTATGAGAGGTGGAAAAGGAGTACTGGGGTCTGGACAGGACAAAAAAAGCCCACCTTGTTGGAGTGTATCCCATAAATGTCCACGGCAGGCCACTGTGGGAGCCTGCCAGCAACCACTGGGGCCACATAGCATTTTAACTAGCTGGTGGCACAATGTGCTATGGCCAAATCCATTTTCTGTCCCTGGCATTTTGAGATGTTGCCCAACCTCACCATCTTACCAGGAGCACCATGACATTCTCTAGTTTATATATACTGTCCGTTGTCTGTGAATATTTGGGTTTTCCCTGCTGATTTTGAACCACCCTGCGCTGCCTCATCATGGTGTGTGATGGCACATGAACTCCTCCATTGCTTTTCCACCACAAAGTCCCCCAGTGTTGATATCTTGCCATTCACCCTGATGTAGCACTTCATATATTCCAGCTCAAAGAGAAATCCCCTCTCTGGAAACAGAACAAGATGTGCACCTGTCCTACCGTGATGTTTCTTAGGCAGCTTTCTTCACTTGGCAACTGAAGCTGCAAAGAAGAGGACAGGAGGGAGGCTGGGACTGAAACCACCACCGCAGCAAGCAGATCTTGGGACCAATGTGAAGTTTTAAAGTCATTCTGTGAGTTTTCCAGCAGCAGCCAAACATAAAGAGCCAGCCATGGGATTTTTGATTCCCACCCCTGGGGAGCTGGAGGCTGCTTGAACGCTCCTCTTGTTCCCTCCTAAAAGGACACCAGTTGTCCCAGAGACACTTGCATCTGCTGCAGTACTGTGCTTTAGCCAGGCAGGACAGCATTTTTAGAATAGAATGGAATGGAATGGAATGGAATGGAATAGAATGGAATAGAACAGAATAGAATAGAATAGAATAGAATAGAATAGAATAGTTCAGTTAGAAGGGACCTTCTAAGGTCATCAAGTCCAACTGCCTGACCTCTTCAGGGCTGACCAAAAGTTAAAGCACATTATTGAGGGCATTAGCCAAATGCCTCTTGAACACTGACATGCATGGGGCATCAACCACCTCTCCAGGAAGCCTGTTCCAGTGCCAGCCAAGCATGCACCATCTGGTGTGAATGTCCTGTGAAGGTGATGTCCAGCTGTGTAGGTGCTCAGGATCATAAGTTTCCTCCAGAGAAGTCCTGGAGGATCCCTATGGCATCTAAATGTTCCTCATGTTACAGAACACCTCAGCCAAGATGAATCTGAAGCTCCATATGTGGAAGAAGCCTCAGCTGAGATTTGTGGCTTCACCCTGAGGTTCTCCCCTGGCACTGACAGCTAAAATCACAGCTCACCACCACAACCCTGGGCTTCAATGGCTGGAGCATTTCCTGGCCGGAGGGAGACAGAGCCCTGTGATGAACCTGACTGCTTGATGTGGTTGCTTTGCCTCAGCGATGTTGAGGCACTGTGTCCCCAGCTGGGAATAACCCACATTGGCCAAGAAACTGCTGGTTAATACAACAGGTTGGCACAAAATATATGAGGCGATTGCACTGCTAACATCTTCATGGGATTCTTGTCCCCAGTGCTATCCTAGAAAAGTCTGGTCCCTCTGGTCAGACCTCACCAGAGCCATATTAATGGCACAATTTTAGCTTGGAGGAGAAGTTAGCGAATTCAGGAAACGGCTATAATTTTCAGGAATATGTCATGTAAGTGGGATGGTTTGACGTATCTTTATTCAACACACTCATCCAAGGGGGAAGCATGCTGCATTGTGTGCTGGAGCAGCCTTGTATTTAATGTCTTGTTATCATTGTTATATATTCTAGGTCAAGGTGAACTCTGAGCTCCTAAATGAGTATTTGTAAGTGCAGGCTCATACATGGCAAGCAGTGCTCTTAAATCTTTTCACCCGAGTTTTCTCCCAGTGAATTACTAGGTTGAAGATAAGATCTTGGACATATTGTACTCAGACAAAAATATACCTTTTTGTTTTTAAAAGGCTCAGCCCAGAAACAATTTTAGACTCTGAAGGGGAAGGTCATTGCCTATCTCTTGGACTTATAAAACATTAGCCCTTGCAATTTGATGATGAGCAGAGCCGAGTCCCTTGCTTTCACCTCTGCTAGCACAGCTCCTCTGTACTGATCCGTCCCCCAAAAGGCCTTGTTACTCCATAAATCACAGCATTGTCAGCTCACATTTCACATCTTAAAGTGAGATGCTGGCAGTTTATTCTCTTTCCAGCAGCTTTTTCTACCCATGCTCACGGGCAACTGTCCCCCGTAGACAATTTATTTGATGAATTTAGTCTCTGCTTCCATGTGTGAATTATCCAGTGAGACACTTGGATATTTTGACAAAAGTATTGGCTTCTACCATTGTGGTGGTGAACACCACGCAGACACCAATGTCAAGCAATTCTGAGGCAGCACTTCTTGCTTTAGCTGATGATCCCAGAGGTTTGTTTGTGGTGATTGGACACCTGATGATTCACAAGGCTGCACTAGGCACTGAATGGATGGATGGATGGATGCAACTCCCATAAAAAAAGCCTGAAGAAATTTCTGTGCTTCAGGAATTTTTCACCAAACATATGTTTGCACAGTTCCCAGAGATGTGATCGATGTGAGAATTTTGCCACCAGGCTGGCCATCTTTTTATAACTTTATAATACAAGCCAGTAGGGCCAACACCCTATTCCTGACTTAGGCTGTGGTGGGACCTGTGCCCATCTTCTGCAGGCAGCAGTGGGCAGGGGTAGGTGCAGGAAGCCCCCACTCCAAACCTTTTCCTGTGCTGTGGGAAGAGCCACTTCAGGACAATTTTTTTTGCTGTCCAGAGGAATACGAGTCCAATTCCTCTCTTGGGTTCCCATGGCTGCTACGATGCTTATTATTCAATTATTTTTAATGAAAAAACAATTTGTTCCTTAGCTTTCTTGTTACTGGAAGCAGGATGAGCTGAGAACAGCTAAATACGGTCTTGACTTGTTATCGTGCAATCCTTGCCTCTTACCCTTAATTGGCTGGAAATGGATTTCCCACTCGGCTAATTATTTCTAATTGTGCTACTCTCATTATCTTGCCATTTTTGCCTCTTGCCACAAATAGGCCTGATGTAGCTGATGAGAAGAGGCTCCACCTGGGCTCCCTCTGTGGTTGCAGCCACAATCAAGACAGGCAGCTGGCCCCAGGGTGCACCCCTGCCCTCCAGAACCATATGGAGGGGTCCCACCTGGTCTGTTTGTTTGTGCTTGTGGCTACCTGTGCTGACTTGCGGGTGGGTAAAAAAACTGGCGGAGTGTGGTGACCAGGATATTTCTTTCTACGAGTTATTTGCAAACTACTAGTGTCCTTTTTGCTTGCCTTCCCTTCCCTTTCCTCCATCCAGGGAGAACCTCTCACATGCAGCAGAAAACAAAGTCTCTGATGTAATATATACGTTAAAATGTTGCTGAAGAGTTTCTTGTGGAATATCAGTTTTGGGTCTCTTTTGGAGGAGTAGTCATTGGGCTGCGAGGCACCTGTGCTGCTGCCATGTGCGGGACACTTCTCTGCTGGGTGAGAGCCAGGAGTGTGGCTCCGAGCCCGAGACCCCCCCTGCCCTTTCCCAGGCATGTTAACCTAGGCATGGTTTGGGGGTGGTCTTCAGAAATGATTGTTTGCATCCCACTGGCCTGTGGACCTGGTCAGTCCCTGGCCACGTAGATGTGTCCTTGTCCAAGCACCTCGATTTCTTCTGCCATCAGCCTCTATTTCTGGCCTAGGCTGGTGTGAAGGAAAGCTGAGGGTCTTCCCCTGGCTTCCCAGCTGGGATCTCTTGCCAGCTTGGTTGGGTTTGGTGCAAGTTGTAGCTTCGCTGGGCCCCAAGCAAAGCTGCTGGGGTAGCTGGGAAGAGCTGTGGCTAGCACAGGAGCAGCCATGGCCTCAGTCCTGTGCTTGTCTTCATGACTTTTTGGGTCTGTTTTTCCTGCTGAGAGCTCTAGTCTGGCAATTCCTTTCTTGTTCTGGTTGGACTGAGGGTTGTTTATTCAGATCCCATGTGGAAGGGGCTTCCCCTTTGCAGACCCCAGGTGCTCAGATGCGGTGAGTTGGTGTTGGCACACAGACCACATTGTCTGGCTGTGAGGTTGGATGGAGGCTGCCAAAGCACGGGAATTTCAGCTCTCTTCTTTGGAGCACTGCATCCGTAGTGCGCAACAGTCAAGGAAGTGTCTTAGGTGTCATTAGTCTGTTATCTGCTTTCTTTTGCTACACGTGGGCAGTGTGGCACATCTGGAAAAGGACATGTGGGCTGTCTGCTAGCCTAAACAAGATTTTTCCAACTCTTCACTGTGGTCTGTTTGTAATTTAAAAGTTATTGGTATTTTCATTTGTTGGGTAATGGAGAATACCATTTTCTGTGCCTCATAGACATCTCCAGATGTCACAAAAGAGAAATGATAAGGAAGAGGCACAGCATAAATGGCTACATTGTGTAGGTGCTTTTCTGTGTGTAATGATGCTCCCTTTCTAATGTTCCATAGCTACATAAGAGAGGAGCTAAGAAAGATATTTAAGATGTAAAGTTATGGAGGGTCGTATTTATTCATCTATCTACTGGAGTGCATCATGATCACAAATTCTTGTAACATGATGAGACTTTAAAGCTCTGAGCAAGTGTCTCTCTTGTGGAAAATACTATTGCAAAACATGAAATAATATTTTCATAATTATGGTGTCTCAGGAACATCTGACAGCTGCTGTTTTTGTCCTAGTCTTTTTTGCTCTTTTCTCTTTATTGAGTGGAATGAGACAGTTCTGGGGTGGGGAGAAGACCCTGTTATTAACTTACATCAGTGTTTCACTAACTTCTGCTGCTTGATTTCCTGAGAATGTGGAGAAGGACATGGAAACCCCAGCCAGCTCCTGTCCTAAGACCTAAGCGATACCTCATTCAGAGAGCTACTGCAGCTTACTGCGGTTTCTTCTACAGATGTGAACAATCAATATACCATGATGGTATAATTAGTAGCTGCCTTGCTCAGGTTGTTTTTCAGTTATTTCCTAACACAGAGAGAAGACCAAGAGAAAGAGAAGTGCTCAAATTCAGTGATCATGGGAGTATTAGTGCTTTTCTGAAGGGCATTCTTCACAGTGAATGAAAACTCTCTTGCACATACTCCATCACTGTGACACCTTGTTTTGGTACTTGGCTTCCATGAGTGTATGGGCAACTAACCTAGTACTCCAAGTGCATTTAGCTTGTGCTTTTACCGTTGGCTGTTGTGCGTTTCATTTGAAACCCTTTGAAATCACTAGGAGAGTGGATACAGAGGTGTATTGATCTGACCCCCATCCTCCAATAAAAATGAAGAATGCTTTAAAATCTGAGACATTGGCTTATCCATCACACCTGCAGCTTTGCTGCTCACACTGCAGTCATTAGGCATCACCAGTCTGTTGAGAAGGTCACAGTCCTGACAGCTATATGTGTCTTGAGAGAAAACATGAGCAAACAGCCAGGCCCTTTGACAGGGGAATCTAGGTGGTCTCAGCACCTGATATCCTTCTTTCCTTTCTTAAACCTTTGTTAACGGCCCTTGGAATGGGCCATGTGAAATTTCCACTCTGACTAAAATGTAAAGGTTGCATGAAAAGATTACTGCTTGGAAATATAAGAGGGTATGAAGGTAGAGACTACATGCTGGAGCTGAACCACGCATTCTGCAGAGCCAAGGTAGGGAAAGTTCCTGTCCTGCAGAATGAGGGACATCACACACTTCCTAATGTCTTTCCTACCCCAATTCCATTTCCGTTGTGAGGTCTGGACACTGGCATTTCAGAGGTCCCGCCTTAGGCACTGACTGCTCTCCCCTGCGCCCCCAGATCACCACGTCTTCTCTTGCTCTAAAGATTTGCTGCTGCCAGAATTCAGGCTCGTGGCAGAGGTTGGGATATGGGCAAAGCACTTTCACTCCTTCTCTGCTCTCCCTGCTTTGTCAACTAAAGAAGACCCCTGAAAGGTGCAAGCTGTCTATAGTTTCCTCAGTCAGCTGGCAAGAGATGCCACATCTACATTGAAATATTGATTTATACTGGCCTCTCTAGACTGATAGCTTAAGTGCACTAACAATGACCTATATTTTGCTAGGGCTTCCAATTAATGTGTTGCTTGGAGCTCTTTCTTCACCCTCTTCTTTCCATCACTTTTATTTTCTGTCTGTACCTAATGGGTACACTAATGTCACTGTTCTGCAGAGGACAAATAACCGTACATCTCTTCCTATGGCTCAGCTTTTTCATTTCTTTGTCTAGATCAATGAATCAGAGCTTTGCAGTAATCTCTGTTACGTAATGTACACTAAATGAATCATCGTGTATTTGTGTCAAAAGAGTAAACTGCATAAAACTCCAGTTCCCACTGGTCTTGTTGGGAACTGATACATCTGCCCTGAACTTGGGCTTGTTTATTCTGCACTGGTGAATTCACAGGCTCATCTCATCTTTGCAGTGCCACTGCTCTCTGGCTTCCAAATCTGTGCTTGCGCTGTCACCATCACAAACTAGCGGCTCTGTAAGTGTCCAGATGGGGACAACAAGTCTGAGCATTTCATCTTTGTCTCCAGGTCTTGCACTGGCACTTTATTCCTTCGACAGACGTGGTTTCTTCCCTTTCCTCCTTGGTGTCCCAGTCTCCCCCTTATTATAGTCAATTAATCAAATCCTCAAAAATATTCCTCAACTCTATGTGCCTGTTGGCTTCTGTTATTGATTCTTAACTCTTATCCCTAAAACCTGCAGCTTTTCTGCCTTATTTGTGGTTGATTTGCCACTGCTATAGATGTGACAGGAGAGTCTCTGTGCCTGGCCCAAGTATCTGAACTCTGCCTATAGTACTGCTGAATAGGAAGCACTATGAAACTGTCTTGTGCTCATACAAAATGCAACAAAATTTAACTAACTGGCTGACACTGTGCTGGAATATATATCCCTTTTTAATAGCAGTTTTAAAGTGGCAATCGGACTTTGCTCCGCTGCGAGTTAAATTCTGTCTCCATCTGAAAGGAGACAGGCAAGCTTGCAGCCAAAAATAGGGAACATTAGCTGGCTAAGAAATTACCGCTTGGCCATGATGACTGTTCTTTAAAGAAAATCAAGCAAACATTTGGTTGCTTATCTAACCCAGCTTCATTTTCATTTTCAGCTATAATGAGTGTACTTTGTTTGCTGAAAATCAGCTGTAACAACAGCAAACCACTTACGCCCTGATGTGTGTGACTGCATTTAGCTGCCAGTTTGTTAAACGACTGAGGCAAAAGGTCTTCAGTTTTGAAAGAAACCTGTGTTTATTGCATGCTTTCCCCTGGAGAGTGTGGGCCATCATGTGGTAAAAGCAGGAGGTAGCTGTCAGTGCTAAGTACAGTGACTGGTTGTCATTAACTTCTTAAGCGAGCTTGCACAGGTTGGCTGAAGTATCTGCCTTTGGTGTGCAAACTGGGTGCAGAAGAATTTTCTTGCTCTCCCGTCTCTCTGTACAATACGGACTGGGGTAAAAGTGCTCTTTGCCTCAGTGGCTTTGGCCACAGCCCCAGCCGGACCTGGTATACTGAAGCTATCGTGGCCCTGGGACCACCCAGGGATGTTCTGAAGAAGGAGCCTGGCCAGTGGTATACCTCAGCAAGCCCTGGGCAGGAGCATCAGCTGGGGAGCTGGATGCGAACTGGGGACCATCCTGGGTGTGGGCAGGACAAGCAGCAAGAGCCAGCATGCACCAATGTGGGAACAAAGAGGGAAGAGGGGAGAAAACAAGCTTGTGACTGCTGTAGGGACTTCAGCCTCTGCCCTGTTACTGCACTGGCCCCAAAATCTCCAGTTATATGTGTAACACACAACGCTTCCAGGCACCCTGTACTTACAAAAGCAACATAAGACTCCTGTGTGTGTTTTCAACATCATCAAATAGCTCTCAAGTACCTACCCTATCTGGTATTTCCTAGCAGTGCTGGGCAACTCTCTGGCTTAAAAATGTTAAATTCATATGCCATGCTTTGCTTCCTAAAAAGGCATTAAGATGTGGTCTTGAGGGTTGTGTTTGGGTGTCTGATCACAGCTTGCAAGCTTCTGTCATTAAAATGGTCTCATCTAAAAAGTGGATTTTCATTTTTAAAGTGTGTGGTTTCTGCTGGCTAAGGGGATAATTATGTTTGTCCCATAGTCATTCAGAAGCCCAGGTGTCAACCAAAACAGAGCTTCATCAGGAAATTCGTCAGCATTGTATTGATGAATGCACATTTGCTGCTGTTATATATATAGAGAGAGATAATAATAATCTACCTGCCCAGTAAGAGAAATAGAAATGTACAAAAAATAAGTAACTCAGTATGATAGAAGCACAGATGTAGTGCCTACTAGAAATTAATAAATAGCATTTTCTGCCACGGCACATTTGTTCTCTGTGCTTGCAAGACCATGTCGTAGGCAAAAGTGAGCAGGTGGGAAGAGCAGAGGAGAAAGTGCAGCAAGGACAAGCGTCGGCTAGCCTGGGGTCCTCCTCTTCTCCTGAAGTGCCCTGCTGGCGCGCATGGCTTGGGCTGTGGCTGTGGCTGTTTGTGCTGGGGGAGATCGGGGGAGCACAGCAAACACATCCTCCCAGGACAGAAGAGACTGCTGTGCTCAGTAGAATGCAGTAATTTTGATCGTCTCCTGGACAGACTTAGAGCTGGTTATTTCATCTTCAGAAGCACCATGGTTTCGTAACATGAGCACCATTTTCTTTGGTTTCTCAGCTCTGCAGCTGGGATCAGCCAGGACACCTGTGCAGGACCGGAGTGCTCGAGGGTTGCATGGGAGAACGATCCTTCAATTTCTCAGTGTTCCTCCTTCTGTGGCCTCAGGGCCGAGCACATTCAAGAGTGACTTCCCCTTCCTGCTGCCAAGGAGGTCTCATGGTTTTGTGCAGGCCCTCTCCTCCCACAGAAACATAAACAGTCAGAAAGGTGCAAATCCTCTGTATTTTCCGTCTCTGTGAGAATTATGAAGGGAGGTAATGTAATAAAAGTGGAAATTGTGTTTTTAAGGCTTTTGACTGCAGCGCAATGAGAGAAAATAAACATTTCAGGTCAAAGTAATTTCAAATAAGAACAGCTCATATTTATGATGAAAGAAAACTAGATTGACAAGGGTGGGGGGCCAGCCTTTTCCCTCCGTGTCCTATTCTGAAGATATTACACGAAGTGTGATATTCAGGAAGACTGAAGAAGTCTTCTGGGTCTCTGGGTCAAGGGTCGCTTGCAGAGGAAAAGTAAAACACCCTGAACTGCTTGAGGCTGGCTGGAAGCCGTGCTCAGCCCTGGGGCTGCGGTGGTCCCCGCAGGCTCTGCCGCTCTCATCTCGCCTCCATGGCGTGCCTTCGTACGGGGTGAATTGACCCTCACCCAACTTCATGCTGCTGCGGCTTCGGTGCCTCTCGGCAGCCATTAGAGCCGAGCTGGATCTCTGCTCGTTTTCTAGAGCTCATCTGAAAGTCCCAGCAACATCTTAAACGTGTCCTTCAAGCCCTTAGAAGTTATACGGATGAGAATACATCACGGCTGGAGTTTCCATTGATTGACATTTTTAGACACAGGCTGAGGAAAGCCTGCTGCAATGTCTGCAGTTTTGAAGGAAAGACCCTGAGCGTGAGGGAGTTGCACAAGATGGTAATGCCACAGTGCTATGAAAAAGGCAAACCATGTCCTGGTGTGCGTAAGCAAAGCCTCCCCTGCAAGGTGGAGAGCAAAGTCCTCCCATGCTGCTCAGCTCTGGGGCTTTGGCTGGAGTCTCTTATCTAGTTTTGGGAACTGGGTTCAGGAAAGTCAGGGACTAAAGGGATGCAGTGCAGAAGGGAATGATTAATATGAATAACAAGTAGAAAACAGAGGTCCTGAAAGAACCAGGATGGTTTAGCTTCTTTAGAGATGCAAAGACTGAAGGGACTTCAGCGTATCCAAGATGCAAGGCAGTTGCAGAGGGAACGATCCATCCTCCGTGTCCATGATAGACAGGGCAAGAAATAGCAGGCTTAAACAGAGGCAGTTTTGAGTCACTCTAGAGTTACTTGGAGTTACTTTAGTGAGGATAAACACTGGGAAAGATTGCCCAAGGCAGGAGAGGTGTATCCATAGCGGGAGTTTTTTAAGAAAAGGTTAGACAGATGTCTGACATATGTTTCCAGTGAGGAAAACAGCATCAAGGAGCATATTGCTGATCCTCATTCCTCTTTCCACTGCCCAGTCTTGAGGGTGCAGGGAGAGAATGAGGGAAAAAACAGTGGCTGGACATCAGCAGTGGCTGCTTGTGGGGCCTGCTCTCCCCTGCTGCTGCTCTCTCTGCTGAGGAACATTTCTGGAAATGTATCCCACCGTCATATATAAAGGGCTATTTTTGTCAGTTTAACAACTAAATCCCAAAACAGCGAAGAAAAATCTTCATGCAAAGGAACTGATATTATTTGGCAACACAGCATTTTCTCTCTGGAGATGGATGAAGTTTTGTGATTGAATCAAATAATCTCTTCATCTCTTCAAGCTTTCTGCTTGCCCTCAGTCTCAGCTTCTCTCTTAGGCTCGCCCATTGCAGATTTGCCAGGAGGCTTACTGGAAACCAGACTGTCCACTGGTATGGGCTATTAGGGACTGTGTGTGCTGTGGGGCTGCTGCGAGACGTCACCAACGAGGTGCCATTGCATGGGCACTGTGCGAGCAAATATCAGCGATGTTCCTAGAGGGCTTCAACCAAGTGAGTAACTGTGTTGGAATTTTTTTCAAAATGTCACGGAATTTGTAATGTGTACAGCCTTTCTGTGGGGATTTTTTCTTTCCCCTATAGCTCTTACACAATTTTCCAAGCACTTCCAAAATATAAACATTTGTAATAGTTTTTTTCCTAGTTTCAGATATCTTGTGCTGATTCTTTCAGTAGTGCCAGCAGTGGATATGTTTGGTCTCCTTCTGCCCCCCAGCTAGAAGTTACTACTTCCTCCCCCAGGACCATTAAACCTTTCCGTGGCCATACACTAGCCAGAGCTGTGCAGTTATCCGATAACAATAAACCCTTAAAAAGTACTCCTTCTAAACTGTCACATTCAAGGATTTGTAGTAAAAGCACAACCACAATAGCTGAATTGTCGTGACTGTAGAGGTGGGGACATCCTGAGCTGGATTGATGAGACAGTATTGTAGAAGTAGGTAAAATACAATTTATAGTGCAGAACACAGTGAAATCTGCTCCCAGCAGAAAGAAGAGAGGTCTCTGACCCATCGCTCTGTCCTAGGAAAAGATCCTGGACTGATCCTAATCAATGTTTGAATGGGTCAGAAAACTTACAGTGTTGGAGATCTCACTTCCCTAAGAGCAGTCTTGCAGTCCTTCAACACTACTTGTGCCTACGGAAAACCTCCTCTTTTGGGTTTCTTGGTTAAGAACATGGACCTCTGCTGCACTGTCCAAAGGCACACCAGCACTTGTGGGCAATAGCAGGCTGCTGGGCAGCAGATGAGCCAGTATGGTGGGGGGGACACAACGATTGCAGGTTTTAGTAACTTGTAGGCATATCTGATTCCCTGTGCCAGGATTACAGGAAACGGGTAATGCTGCGCTGATCCGAGCCCCACTGCAGGAGGAAGCAGATAAGCGTGGCTACATTGTGCTTCTGGTTGCAAATGGATTTCACAAACATTAGCTGCTTCTCACTCATCCCCTTTAATTTTGTGGATCTTGCTAGCATGAGCAGGGACAGAGGAGACGGGGAGAGGCGATTGCTCATCACACCTGGCATGACTGAGCAATGGCTTCGCGTTCTGCCGGCTGTAAAACATCCCAGCCTAAATCTCCTTCCTCTGATGACTTTCCTAGCAGAACAGTGCCATTATGGATGTGTCAGCCTGGATAAGGGAAAGTCCACGAGGCTGCTCGAAACGAGAACTTGTGTGACATATTAGGCCATCAACACATTCAGGACAGGGAATTGTCTTCCATCAGTCTTGGGTAATGTACTATATCTGAGCACGCTGCTAGGACTAAGAGCTCATACTCTGCTTGCAATGACTAATCCCAGGTAACACATAACACGTCTGCGTGCTGAGCTGGCGGTGAGGCATTAGCCTGTTGCTTGGCAAAATGAGCTGCAATAATTTTGTACTTTAGATTCATATCCTTGCTGTTTTGGGATGACTTCTTTGTGTAGACAAGCCCTTGTTTTTAACCTAGATACATCCCTTTCCTGCGTGACTGCGCAGATTTCTCTGGCCGATAGGCAGAGAAAGAAGATCATAAATAGGGCTGGATGAACTCTTTACCACTTAGTAGCCCCTTCAGATTGGTCCCAGGATGCATACTTCAATACTTTATTTATTTTTATTTTTATTTTTATTTTTATTTTTTGCTCTTCTAGTAGGCAAATTCTTACATTATTGATTTGCTTCAGGCTCTTTATATACAGGTTCTCTATGTATGGGTTCATGCAGCTGTAGTTTTCAAATCATGGAATAATTTCTCATTTACAATCATTTCATTAGCTATTGGAGTGATGTTTGGAATACGACAAGCCTCCTGCTGCCTGTGTTGGTTTAGCTAATCGTTCCTCTGCTGCAGGATAATTCAGAGGTCCTGGTCTCTAACACAGCAGAAACAGGATGATTTTTCGCCACCTGGTAGAAGGAAGGGCAGCAGCTTTTTCCTTCTACTAGAGGTACAGTTGCTCTGGGCACTGAGGGGAAGCACTGGGAAGCTTCGTGCTGGTGCAGCTTACCCTGAACTTGGGAAAGTCAGGCAGCAGGGAAGGAGATCTGGGACTCCATCACTGCCCTTGATTAGGAGAGCTCCCAGACCCAAGGCCCCCTGATCCACAGTCCTGGACATCGATCCTCACCACAGAGTTGCATGGGGATCCTTGATTTCCCCTAAACTCCAGCTCTGGCAGCTCACAGCTCGCTCACAGTGGCCCCAGCTACAAATGTCAAAAGTGAACTAGAGAAATGTGCAAACAGCTGCCTCCTACATCCACGCTGCCCACGGAGAGCTGTACCTGTAGAAGAGAAGCCATTGACCTGGAAGAGAAGAGCAGACCCCGAGGCACAGTTCTGTATGGTGGATACTGCTATTCAACCTTCCCCGCATCAGATTCACGTGAATGGCAGCTGAAGGGAGATCTCCAGGGTTGTGTTTTGGAAGATTTGGAAGGATAGGGAATTGTTTTCCTGTTGTTCAGACTCACCAGTCACCTCCACTTTGTGTTTCTAATCTACCTTGTTTTCCTCTAGAAGCAAGGAAACAAATAAACACCATGACAGTAGCTCTCTGTTAAAGTCCAGAAAAGCAGGAGTCATTTGCATACATTATTTTGTTTGTTTGTTTTTACTTCATCAATGTTATTTTTGTCTTTTAATGTTCTTAGCCTTTTTTGGTCACAAGGATTGCATTTGATTCAAAGCTTTATTTAGGTCTCCCCAGGAGCATGGTCGCAACGCATGGAGATGAAACCTTCCAAGTATGGATGGTGTTCATCCACTGCTGCTTTCTGGGTAAGGTCAGAGCTGGGCTTTACAGGGAAGAGGTTCCCCTAAGTGATGGATGAAGTGTTAAAGGCACAAACACTTGCCATGTTTTATTGCTTAGATAAAGCTTTGCCTGGGTGCATGGAAGCAAAGCTAAATCTTCAGGTCCAGGGAATCCATTTCTCTTCTCCCTTGAAAAAGGATGGATTAATCTTCAATATGTTCTTTAAAGAAGTCCCCCAAGAAGGATTTTCTTTCCTTCTGCCATGTAGTACTTGTACTAAGCAATCTCTTTGGTGCCTGAGGACCTAGTACTTTGGACAGAGTTGGCTGAACAGGAATCCTATCCGAAAACAGATGCAGACACCTGAGCTTTGTTGCCCTTCTTTGCTTCACGCTTGCATTCATGGACACAAAGCACGGTGTGACATGCACTACCACTATGGGCTGAGATCCTGAATTAGCGTGTCAGTGGCTAAGCCCAGGAAATCATACGGCACTGAACGAGTCTGGCTCAAAAGTACAAACACAGGGGCTCTAAACCATCGCATACGATTGAAAGTGTGAAAAGTCTTAAAATTACAGTGTGGTGGTGATGTTGGAGCTTGGTAGTACACGTGGGGTCCACCTCTGGTTGCTGGCGGGATATGCTACCATACTATATGCATTTAATAACATGGTGAGCAACCCTTGTATGCATTTGAATGACTTATTGCAATGGTTTCCCAGGGTCCTTTCTGATTAGTGAACTTCTGCATGCTCTTTTGTTATTTGGAAATAGCTGCCTCACAGGTTTGACAACTTCTGTGTGCTCATTTGTTATTTGAAAGCAACTGCCAGCTACTTTTGATGAATAATTTTCCACCTACTGGTTGGTAGCCTGCTGCTTTTTTGTGCAGAGCTGGTAATTTGGTCTTCTGGGTATGTTACTGAACATGTGGGTCGTGTGGTCCTGATAGGAGGTGCAAAATATATTAAAGAGGAGAAGAACAAAGGATGAAAAACAAACCCACGTTTTTCCTGAACTTCTGCACTACTGAGGGCACACAGTTGACTCCCCTTTGGAACACATGGAAACTAAGTGCAGGTGCATCACTCCTGAACCGTGTGGGCCTGGACATCCCAATGTTGGGATGTAAAAGTGTGGGATAAAATGGGGGTGAAATGGGATAATAATGGTTGTGTATTTGCTTTGGAGCCTGCTGGAGCTGGGGAAGGTGGGCTTGCACGGCTTGTGACTGTCGGGTGCACAGCTGTGGGACACGTGGTTGCCACATGGGCAAGGCGTGGGAACTAGTGCCAGCCACAGCGCGCTTGCTTGCTCTTCAGATTTGCCTAAGTAATTAGTGTGTCATTTCAGCCATTTTAATAAGCATGAGTTTCCTGCAGCCGGTGGCTTGTGGGATGCTCAGCAGCAGCCCACTCCGCACCGCTGACAGTAATTCTCCTTCGTCAAATCTCCAAACCTGCGTCCTCGGTGCTGAGCAACCTTTATTAAACAAATCGAGCAGTTCAAGTACATAATTTAAAAGTTCTGTTCAAACATGATATTTTGATCCGATCACAGCTTCCCTGTAAAATTAAGGATTTAATGCTCCCATTCCTGCTAAATGGACTTTACGGCTTTCGGGCTGAAAAGACTGCATGGTGGATTAGAAAGCCATTGTGAAAAGTGTCATTGAAAACCTGTAATTTTCCTGTCTCTCTCTCTTACATCAATGATCCATTTTCATGCCAAATTTCAGGAGACAAATGCATTAGTTCAGCTGGGCTGGTAGTGCTTTGCTGTTGGTATGCATCTGCAGTCTTTGGGGCCCAGCACTGGAGCTTTAAGGTAGAAATGTGCACTTGGGAACCTGTAAACAGGAAAGTCATTGCCCCACATGTGAAGGTGCTTTTAAATATTGGGAATTTGTGGCTATTATCAGATGAAGAAACTTTTTTTTTTTTTTTTTTTGTGTGTGCTAAAGTGTTTAATTGCACATTACCCAAAGGCTTACATAATTTATACAAAAGTTTAACTGACACTAAGCATTCATCTTGTACGGCTGTAACAATCCACGTGCTTTTGGCAGATCTTCCACTAGCTATAAAAAACATCTAATAATCCATTAACTAGCCAACCTGAAAGCCAGCCTGTGAGAATATTATTGAGTTCTTTCTTTATTACTAAATTTAATATGATGAATACTCATCTTGCATAATATGATTTACATTTCTTCTCTGCTCCTGCTGAACCCCACCATAAGACAACCATAAGCTCAGGACTGTTTTTGTGTGGTCACTCGCTTGGCATGTTCACTAAGAGATATATCAAGTTATAGACACTTAAACTCAAATAAAAGACAGTGGTCTGACTCACAGTGCGGTGATTAAGGCTCCATACAGTGTCTCTTTATAGCCCTGTTAACATCATGGTAGCCTTATTCTGATGTGGTTTTCCTGTTAGCGGAGAGCCCTGCTGAACGTCCTGCAAGAGGGGAGACACTGTCCTCTCCAGGATGGGGTCCCTTTTGGCTATGTGGTCTTACCTGTGTACCTGAGACAAGATTTACAAAAGATTGGGAATTTTGTAAATTAGCAAAGGCTGGGATTTTTCATAGGAGATGTTCTAATAGTGGTGCATATCAGTGGTGACCACTGATAGATGTCAACTTTTGATACTGTTAAAGTTGGAGAAAAGAGTTTTAGTGAGAGGTGGGGGGAGTTATGACAAATCAGGTTAAAAATATGCACAAACGAATTCTGGATGGAAAATGGATGAAACTTGCAGTTAACTAGAAAGCTGATAAAAATATTCAGGCTGAAAATGAAAACCTGAGACAGAAGGTTGATCCCCCATCCCCAATTTCTTCCATTTCTGTGTTCTCAAGTGACTTTTTTTTCTAATTTATGAGCCAAGGAAAAGTCAGTCCCCCTGGGAGCCAAAGCAGCCAGGGGCTGGTGCTGGTGTTCCTCCAGACTCTCGGCTTCAAGCAAAGCATATTCACAACTGCACTGTGTCAGCTTCCCATGAATAAACTGGGAATATTTTTGCCATGAGGATTAAGAAGGTGACACTAATAAATAACGCTGAAGAAGAAAAATACTTGCAATTGCTAAATAACCACACGTCTCTGCATGTTGGCAGTAACCTCTGCTGAACTGGTACCAAAGAGGAGTTACATCCTTTAGGAAGCTGCTAAGGTATCTTTGAAGACTGTCTACCTCTGGTTCCACTTCATTTCACTTTATATTGCTTTTCCAAGAGTAAAATCAACCCATGAGCACCCAGGTCTTGCTGCAGGCAGCTACCACCCGCACTGCACCCAGGCTATGCTCCACCTGCAGTCTGCCCCAGTTGGGAAACAGGGTTTTAACTTGCTAAGTCATGGCTGGGTGAGAAACAGGTTTCTTGGGAAATGGGATATGATGTCAGGGCATTTCTCTGATACTCTGCATGACTGTTGCAGAAGCATCCTTTTCTCATTGCTTGAATTCATTCTGAAATTCAGGCTCCAGAGTGACTTTGCAAATAGGTTAGTGAAAAATCTATATGTTAGAATAATGCTGAGTATAATGAATGACTTCTTAATAGCTAGGAAATAAAGCTATAGCTAGCTAAATAAAGCTTTGTGGCTCTGGACTGTTGCCTTATTCTACATTGGCTTTTAAAATAAACCATAAATTCCTTGAGTTTTACTATTGAGATACTTAACTATTCAAGCAGGAAAACTGAAATATATATTGCATTGGAAGAAAACGGATGCCTGAGTCTGCTTCATAGATGAAGCAAGACTGACTATGGCAGCAGGCTAAATTTCTGAAAAGTGGGGAAATATTAATTTGCTGTTTAACTCAGCGTCAAATGCATCATGAACAGCTTCTAGTGGCTGTTGCCATAACTTCTTTTCCGCAAAGTGTCAGACAGGCTTTAGATATAGCCGAGCCCCCTCTCAAACTTTTATTCAGCCAGTGTTATAAAGTAACTTCATCCCTATGCATGTCATAGTTATACAGTACCTGGATTTAAAACCAGCAGAGCCATTTTCAGGGACTATGTAATGTATGGTTTGGTTTTGAAGCCCAGATATTCAAACGAGGTGAAGGATTATCTTCCTGTGACATTAATTCTTGCAAACTTCTCTGGCTGCTCTGAAAACCGGAAAGTGCTGGGAGGGCTCCAGGGAGGCTGGGAGAACCTTGAGGGTTCAGCTTGGTCCTGCAAGCTAGGATCAGTCCCACAACTCTGCTCCTGAGGAAAAGAGGTACGAGGCAAAGATTAGGGTCAGAATATTTAATCCCTCCCACCCCCTTTTAATGAAACTATTCAGTTTTTTTGAAACTTTTGTATTTCTTCCCCAAGACTGTTTCTTAATTCCTAGGTTCACAGTGAGCTGATGTAGGGACAGAAATGTGAAGGGAATTCAGATCTGATGTTTGGGTCTGGTTGCGATTACAGGACTTCTTTCTCTAGGGTACAGCAGAAAGGAAGATGCTGATAATGGCAAGAGCTGAACTTGCTCAGTTTGGGGTGTGGGAGGGCATACAGTCCCTTGGGGACCTTGTGCGTCAGCCAGTTTTAGTCTTTGGATCTGATTCACTCAGGGTCACTGTAATTAGGGGACAGGCAGACATTTATTTCCTGGGGCTTTGGACTGGTTAGTAGAAATGTTTAATCTCTTTGTAACATCCACATTTTAAACTCGGCTATATGATTTTTTTTTCAACTGAGGCAGTGAGGGTAGATTGCTGTGGGGACTTAGAGCTAACCGGACTTCAGCATGTAAAAGGCAGCCCCTTGATGGCCATAGTTTAGCAAACACGACTTTTTTTTTTTTTGTGGAAGTTTGGACCAATCACTATATTTTTTTAGACTGAACTGTCCCAGTTTGGATAAGTGTGCTCAATTTCATTCATGTTCATGTATACTTCATATATATCTATGGGGTGGCTGTGCAGGAACTGCGCCGCAGCCTCCAGAAGTGCTCACCAGGGCTTCCTGGTGCCACTGTGAAGGGAAACAGCACGGCAAAGTGCAACAGCTTCCTCAGCGGGGTTATACACCTGATGACACTCTAACGTAGCTTCACATCTAATGATGTTACTCCATTTAGACAGGAGGGACGAGGCACACTCCAGTAGATGGAGGCTGAAGATTATTGATAGATACAGATAAATTGAACCTGGCATTAAGAGGCAACTGTTAAAAAGTGGGAGTAATTAATCAAACGAATCACTTTATAAAGGAACCGGTAGAAGCATCACCACCTGGAGCCTTAAAATCAAACCAGGACACGTGCTGGCTCCCTGAAAGATGCAGCTTGGCCCAACAGCAGGTCGAGGGACTTGGCAGCATTGGCTTCCCTGGGGCAGAAATTTCCCCAGCTGGAGGACCCTGGGGAGATGTCTGCGAGGTGTCTGCCCCATGCAGGGTCCCAGGTGGGGCTCTTGCTGGGTCCTGAGAGACCGTAGTGGATAAATTCCTAATTTCTAACTTTTCTTCTACAAACAGAGTGTTTTCAAAACTGCATATTAGTTTAAGGAAAAAAAATGAATTGAGCTCCTTCATTCTCTCCCCACGACCCAAAGCCCCAAGAACTGCTCGACAAGTCTGAGCTGCCAAAAAGTGGGTCAGTGAGAAACTCCAGAAATCTGGCAACGGTTCTCAATTGTGCCTATGTTTACTTGACCTGATTTCCCTTATCCATAAAAATATTTAATTAAACATATTTTGAGGCTCCAAGCTGCACAACTTCTGTTGTTTAATTGCCTCAAATAAACCCCCCTTTTGTGCATGTTGCTAACAAGCAATTTGCTCTGTGGTGCTTGCAGCTCCAGCAGACAACTCCGTTAGCTGGTAATATTTGCCTCTCATTTTTTTATTGTTTCTCTCAAGCGACTGTCACTGGGTGTATGGAGAACGGCCCAGATACATATGCACAGCACCTGAGACCAGAGTTCCCAGCTGAACTCTTGCTGTGCATTAAGAGCTGTGTAAACAGCTTTCTGGGTTTTACACCAAGGTAAATATTAATCTTTTTGCATGAACTGACGATGGAAAAATCCAGAGTAAATAGCAATATTAATAAACCTTAACAGTTTGGAGCAGTGTGACGGCAGGCGGTGTGGGGCCGAGGATCCTTCCCCTCCCCTTCATGCCGGGGTGATGCAGCTCCATGGGCATTGCTGGGGGGTTTGAGATGGGAGGAGGTTGGGGCATTGGCTGGGCATCTCCGCAGTGCGACGCAACTGCTGGGAAGGGGGAGGTTGTTGAGTTTGGGACTTCTGCCAACATTTGCTCTTTTTCTGATTTCTACCCATCTTCTTTTAATATGATTTAGGGGTTGGAAGCAGTAGGATAACAGTGGCCATAGGGGCAGCCCATGCTGGACTCTAGGCAAGTGTGTAGGGAGGAGGGTGCAGGGTCACCTTGTGTGTCCTCCATGCAGACCCACAGATGCAGAAGAGATATCCCATCCAGTGGCTAGACCCTGGCACAGCTGTTTATACGAAAACAAAGCACATGTTGCCTTGTGGCAGGGCTGTGACTAATAACTCACGTTGTGTGAAGCTGGGAAGGGGATGAAGTCAGGCGCATGTCCTCTCATTACCCAGACTCCAGTAGGAACTGCAAATTTGCTTCATTTGCTGCAGGCAAAGTGGTGAAAAGCTCATGCAGGTGGATGGAGAAGACTCCCCAGGTGAGGCTGCGAGCCAGGAGAAGTGTTTTCCAGCAGCTTTGCCACAGGGACACTTGTCTGCGTCCTCGCAGCAAGCAGGTCCCCAGCATGCCCCAGGGCATGGTGTCACCACCTCGCTTCTTCAACTGAAGCTGGCAGCCAGCAGTCCTCCTTCCCAACTCAGTCCTACCATACATGCCCTGCAGAAGAGGTTGGGACAAGGTGATCTGGGCAGATCTAAGGACCACTTCCAATACGACCAGCTCCTAGTTCAATTTCCCGTCACTAAAACCACAAATAGAAACCTCATTAGAAATCCAAACCCTGCTCAGCCTCACAGAGCATGTGCATATGCTGCAGATGGCAATGAGCTCCTTTGAGAGGTTTGATGAGAACATAGACAGCATCCCTGTGATGGAAACCAGAGAGAAAACATCCACATTTCTGCAGGGAAGAAGAGTGGCTTGGTGATGGCTTTGGTGCTCTTTGAGCTAGGGATGTGTCCCTGACAAAGGTGGTGTGTATGAAACTGGTCTCTACCTGGCAGGACGGGGCTTGTGTTGCCTGATGAGGGGACGTGGGGATGGCCACAAGGTTGACCAGCTGAGCTGAACTGCCTGCAAAAATGCAGACAAACTGCTCTATAATGCTTCACTGTCATGGCGAGCTGGGTCAAATCATGGCTTCGTTTAAGCTGAGGTCAAACAATGACTTCCTCTGCTTGGCGCATGATGGTGAATTATGGGTTATTTGGTGACATTTCAGTGAAATTCTTTACGTCATCAATGTAAAAATGTCCCTGAGCTCTCAGGAATGCGCTGGTTTCCCCCCCCGCCATGTCCCTCCATTTAATTTTGGCGTGAAGCCGCGGCTGCTCTGTTGGGAATTCATTTCTGGGTCAATCCTTTCTAACCTTTCCATGCATTAACTGTGTTATAGCTTTGATTAAACTGCAAAATATTCTCTTCCTAATTGAGCCTTACAAATTAATAGGCAGATAACCAATTGTGCATCATCTGGCATTGATTTGCTCCTGGGGGGCTGCTGGATGAGAGTCACTCCTGGTCTCAAGAGGAGGTGGAGTGATGGGCACCATCCTGTGCCATACAACCCCCGTAACGATTTTGGTAACCTACATCTGAATGGCTTCCACATCACACAGCAGTGGTGAAAGCCCTGCGGCTCCACCACGTCTCAACAAACTCCCTCCGCAAACCACGGGCTCATTATAGGGAAGCATTTGAGGTGTTCGTGTATTTGAAAATGTGTCCCTTGTCTTAAATATGGTCTGAGTTCCTCTGTTATTCCCAGTGTTTTCTTGTCAAAAATGATTTTATGTTTTAAAGAGGAAGTTAAAAGCGTTCACAGAGTGTTGTGAAGGAAATACGTGTTCCTGTTTGGTGTCAATGTGAAGCTCGGGATTGCTCCTGGGGAGTTTCTCCATGGCTGGGAAGGAGATGTCACCGACAGTATGTGGTTGGGTGATGGCATGGACATGGCTTGCCAGGCTCACCTCCAGCCCAGGCAGCAGAGAATAGACAGCCACGGTTTCCAAACAGATGCAAAAACCAGCTGCTCCTTTATTTTTCAAGCAGAAAAAAAGTCCCTTATATGAGCGCTTGGGATAAATAGTCTTTTCCTTAGATATGCCTGGGGAGGCTGGTCCTGCACCTCCCTTATCTGCAGTGCAGATAAGTGATTGATTTTAAATAGTATTTCCTTGATGCATGTATATTATTTTGCTTTAAAAGCACAGCAATTCAAGGCTGTGGTCCAGGTTTAAAATGGAGACTGAGGTTTGACAAAGAGGCTAAAATACTGCTTTCTGGAACTTGGCAATACTGTTTGTGTGTGCAGATCCCTGTTCTAGGAGCTACAAGAGAGATGGGAGATTGAAGTAAAAGTTAATAATGGCTGAAGAACATTAATTTACATTGATGTTGAGACCAGGATTCTTGGAGGAAGGAGAAGTGGGCTTGGTGGAAACTTTCTGTCCAGATCAGCAGCTTTCTTTCCGAGTCAGTGCCGATCAGCCTGGTAGGATTCTCAAAAGGATGTCCTATGATTATATGACTGGAAACATTTTAATTAAGTGATGCAGCCTGGATTGCTAAGTGAATTTAAAGTGTATGTAAATAATTTCCCAAGCCTTGTGCACGATGGGCAGGAATGAGGTACAAAGAACTTGAGATCTTTGTTTGCTTTTTAGGTTTCAAATGATTCCAGTTACTTAAGTGAGAAACCCTCCCTTTTTTTTTTTTTTTTTTTTTTTTTTTTGCTGTTAACAGCAGTGACTGAAGGTGAGCCTGAGTGGCTTCCTCCTTGCTGGAACTTGATAACACGGGGGTATCAATCAGCCTTACCAAATTAGCATTTTCCTGGTAGTGATGCACAAAGCCTTTTAATGAGGACTTTCAAGTCTCCCAGCTCAGGGTTTCTGCCTGCCTGTTCCTTAGCAACAGAGGGGATTGGCAGGCAGAAGGGTTTTGATGTATTCTTACATAAAGGATTTACAATGCTGGAAATTGCATGCAAAAATTAGGATAATTGTGTTTTGTTGTTTTGGCACAAAGTTCAAAGATAAACAAACAACCTTTGGGCCCCCAGAAGCTTCCTGTTTTGTTCCTGTTCCTTCCTCTGTTCTACTGGAGAAGTTAACCACCAACTCTGGAGTTTAAATTAAATGGACTTTTGTCTATTTTCTGGAAATTAACACATCAGAGCAAAAACCACAGCTCTCATTGATCTGCAATGGAAGAAAGAACTAAAAAAGCAGCATGCTGAAATGCAGGGAGAGGCAGCGCTTTGCGATGCTTTGGCAATGCCACAGCTTCTTAGTGGTGGCATCGGCCTGGAGAGCCACAGTCTGCAGGATGGTCCCCATCCTCCTGCAGCTCTTGGAGCCCTTCTGCTGGTGGCTGGGGAGCGGCCAAGCCCTGCCACGAGCCATCCCCTCTGCCCCCCTCCGGGTTCCTGCCTCTCTGAATCCCTTTGGTGGTGTCCCTGTCTCTGGGTCCATTTGCCTCCTGGCTCCCCCAAAGCGCTCAAATTTTAATGGCACACATATTTTTGGAGTGTGTAATACATGCAGTTTTGGGACACGGTTGAGGCCATGCTTTGGGGCAAGCCAATGTGAACTCTTGATTAAATGCTGGCTGAAAAAGTGTTGCCAGCAGGTCGAGGGAGGTGATCCTTCTCCTCTAGTCAGCACTGGTGAGGCCACACGTGGAGTACTGGGTCCAGTTCTGGGCCCCCCAGTACACGAGAGAAATGGAGCTACCAGTGAGAGTGCGATGAAAGGCCACCAAGGTGCTGCAGGGACTGGAGCAGCTCGCTGTGAGGAGAGGCTGAGGGAGCCGGGACTGCTCAGCCTGGAGAAGAGGATGCTCAGGGGGATCTCACTGGGGAGCCAGGCTCTGTTCAGTGGTGCCCAGTGACAGGACAGGAAGCCATGGGCACAGACTGGAACACAAGAGGTTCCCTCCAAACATCAGGAAACACTTCTGGGCTGTGCGGGTGCCGGAGCCCTGGCACAGGCTGCCCAGAGAGGTGCTGGGGTCTCCTCCTTGGGGATCTCCAACAGCCGCCTGGACGTGGTCCTGGGCACCCGGCTGTGGGTGGCCCTGCTGGAGCAGGGCTTGGGCCAGAGGGACCCGGAGGTCCCTGCCAACCTCAACCATTCTGTGATTCTGTGAAAATAGGATAATGTTTTTTATCCATCTTGCTTGGTGTAGATGTCTGTGTACAGGAAAGCCCAGGGAGTGGATCCCTGTCAGGTACTGCAGTGGAAGCCCATGCTCAGCCCCTCTTTGCCATGTGCCCGTGTCTGCCTGGGCTCCTCTGCTGCTGCCCTGGCTGCTTCTAGCTGCTGGGGGGTGTATGACATTAACACCGTGCATGGATTCCTCTCTTCCTGCTCTCCAGGTGCTAACCGGGAGTGGGACCACATCTGTCCCACCCCCAGAGCTGCTGCCAGAGGCAGAGGGAGGACGAGCGTTAAGTAGACACTCTTCACCCGGGAGCTCCCCTCCTCTCCATCCCTCTGCCAGCCTGGGCTCCAGCGATATGCCACAGCCTGCTGCAAAGCCGATGATGCCAATTAGGCTTTTCTTTAATGAGATTTGCTGTGAGCAGAAGGTAGGGTGAGGCAGGCTGTGGGAAGGGCCACCAGGCAGGGCCGCGGCACCACCACGTACAGCCTGGTACGGCAGCACGGCGGTGCCCTTCGCAGCAGCCTGGGATGGACTTTATCCACCAGTCTGCTCTGTTGTTCATTGTAAAGTTCCTGTGTTTCACAGAAGTGGAAGTGCAAAGCACAGCAAATGACAGACAATAAGCTTTTCACCCCTATGGTACACACGGAGCATGTTTTCACCTTGGCATTGCACGTCCATGAGTGCTGCTCAGCCAGAAGTAGAAGTGCCTTTTCACCGCCTGAGCTTGTGGCCCGGAGCTACTCTGTTGAATCCTGGACCTCGACACCTGTTGGAGAAAACCCAATGCAAACTGCAGGAAACTCACCCGGTGTGCTGCTGACGTGTGCCTCGTGCAATGTGCCCTGTGTTTTGGGAGGGGCTGAGTCAGCCTTAAAGCTCGATCTCCTGCCTGGCCACTGCTGCTGGTGCCCTCCTCATCCCTTCCAACCTTGCCTTGCTCAGCAGTCCAAATTCTGCAATTCATTAATAAACAAACCTAACCAAAGCAAGAACGGTAAGAAGATCTCTGCAAAAACTTCCCGGCAATTTTATGAAAGCTCAGACTTTGTTTTAAATTTTTTGCCTAGAGGAGGACGTTGATCTCATAGCACCAGCAGCAGGCACGTGGCTCCTGTTAACCCACGGGTTTTGCAGACTCCATCCCGCCCTGCTGCACGGGCTGGTTTTCTCCCAGCGAGGTGCTCATGCTCCTCCAGCACTTACCAGAAGCAGGTGTTGCCCAGCTTAACTCCATGAGGAATAATTTAAGGGAGTGGAGCCTTATGTGGTTATTGCAGTCTGTTTGCTGGATGCATTTTGGCATCCTCTGGCATGCGTGAACTGATCAAACCCTATTGCCTGTGCCAGTCCGCTCTGCACCCTCAGAAGGTGCAGAAGGTGTTTCTGCAGCCCCTATTTGGCTACCAAATCTCAGCCCCCGCTGCCAGTTGCAGCTCCAGCAGGCAGCACCTGGCTCTGCAGGGGCGATGCTGTTCCCCCGTGTGCTCCATGCCCCGGCAGTCCCGCAGCCCTGATGGTGATGTGCCCGTCCCCTGCTTCTGCCAGCGGGTTGGGCCACTACGCCGCGCTACACACGCTCGCACCGATCCCTCTCAACGCTTCCCAGCACCTGCCATCTGCCAGGAACTTGTGCCTCTAACAAGCTCCTTGTCCTTGGCTGTGTTTCTGGGTGCGAAGTGCAGTGGTTTATTTGTGCTGCCTTGGTGTGGGAAATGCAGGGCTGGGGACTTTGCTGCTGTGCAGGAGCATTTTCTCCCTAGCTCCATGTAGAGCCCCGTGTGTGTCCGCTCAGAGCTGGTGGCAGGGTGGAGCACTGGGTGTCTTGGGTGACAGCATGGGAGTAAGATACAGTACACAGGTGGGAAACATCCCCCCTTTATTTGCCAGGTTTAAAATCCTGGCAGAATATGAAAGCCTGTTGGTTTGGTCTTCGTCTGGAGTAAAACTGGACTAGTTCTGCTGAAGCTGATGGAAATATATTTGAGAGCACTGAGGAAGATGCGACCACCCAATCTGCACTGTCTACTTGAAATGAGCCAATGGATGCAGTAAATGCATTCCAGTGCCTTCAGCCATCGGAAGGTAAAAGCCAGCGAGGCACCAAGCTGGGATGAGGCACTGGGCTCTGCTGCCATGTGCAGCAGAGCAGGGACCCCTGCAGCACTGCTGCTCGCTGCTGGTGTTTGCGGGCAGGTCCTCTCCCCTAAGCTTTCCGCAGAGGACGAGTAGGCAGGGGGCCCTTTTCGTGGGCCACCATCACTCAGCAGCCCATTAGTGGTGCCAGGTTGAGCTGCTCCTCGAGGCTGAGCAGTAGAAACCCTCAGTACCGAGACTGGCTGGCCGTGCACGCGTGGGAATCTGCTATATGTGCATTCAGAGGTGTTTTCTTGATGCTGTTTTAAAATATTTTCTGTTTAAGAATAGCGTTCTTATCTTCCTCCTTCTTTTGGGGTATAAGTTCATTTGGATTTGAACACTGGGAAACTGTTGTCAAATGTCAGTCCACTTACTCAGTGCCCCATTTTGACCAGAATACCAACTATCAATCCTTTAAAGATGCTTTTTTTTCACATTATAGAAATTTGAAGGCATTTTA
The DNA here is from genome assembly GCA_013399475.1 of Chauna torquata. Lineage (NCBI taxonomy): Eukaryota > Metazoa > Chordata > Aves > Anseriformes > Anhimidae > Chauna > Chauna torquata. The sequence goes on from VXAL01015260.1 coordinate 80,779, forward strand.
TGGGTATAGTTTATTTTTTTCTCAAGGGCTTTAGTTATCACTTTTTGTATAAGGAGATCAAAAGTTAGAAGAGCAATAGCAATTTAAATACAAAAGCTGTGAACTAGTCTCCAGTTTTATAGTCAATTAACTTGCTGAGATATTGCTACACATTATATATATATAGCGTTGTTCATTGGATGTGCTTGAAAGAAACACCTTTGGAGGCCCTGGACTCACTTTCTGCTGCCTGAGGCAGGGCTGTGGCACTGCCAGGTGCCTGTCCTGCCCTGCTAACAGCAGGAGAAGAGGATTTCCACCCATCCTGTAGCACCCTGAGATGTGCTTGCTTTCCCAGCTCCATCGTGCATGTTAATGCCAGGGCTGTGCATGGCAAGAAGCTCTCCTTGTTGTAGGATTGCAGTGTCTACAGCCAGGTTTGCAGGGTCGGGTTGAAGGTTGGCTTTACCCATCGCGGTCATTGATCTGTGTCTGAGCAAAGGGGCACGTGGCAGTGGCTGTTAACCCCTTCTTCCCAATAAAGTCACCTGCAAAACTGCTGAGAGCCCATGTGCACAGCCCTGCGGTGTCCCCACCCTTCTGCTCGTTTCTGCTTGTTCCTCTCTAAATACCACCGCGTTTTATTTATGAGAGGTCTCTGGGGCTGGCCAGCTCTTGCTCAGAAAGGACGTCGATACACTCAAGCGCTGCAAAGGCTGAAATTTGGAAACCTGGCTGAATATTCTGTGTGTTTGAATTGAAAGCTGCTTGTGTTGTGCTTGCTAAGGAAATGGATGGGACACTGCTTGCCATTTTTAATGCATCTAGATGAAACACACTCTCTGACATTTCCTTCACTAAACTCTGTGGCTTAATATTCAGCAATCTACCCTTCATTATGTTAAATGCCTTTTAAAAAGTAACCAGAGCGCTATTTGGAGAAGGCCCACTGGCATACAAAATGGCTTCATCCCCATAAAAATGCAAATTAACTCTCTGGAAGTGTAGGTCTAGCTCATTTGTATAGAAGATAAAAAAGGGCTTTGAACAGAGCCCAGATGAACTCTGTTACCAACAAGACGTTCACTGATATCTGCAGCCCTGTAAGTTCCCGCAAAGATAATTTCTCAGCTCCTTCATTAAGTTTCCTTTTTAACCCTGAATTCCCACCAGAACCTGGGTGAGGATACCCCTGTCTCCTGACAGCTCCCAGCTTCCTCCTGTTTTCTGAGACCTCCATAAATAGCACAATGCCTTGGAAAACAGAGGTTTTACACGTCCTCGCTACTCTTCCTTCAACATGACTGCCATTTCTGGAAAACACATGTCCATTCCCACATGCAGGTAAGAAAAAATTCAAAGCATGTTGCAAGAACCTGACCGTTTCCCAAGGATCTCACCTGGGAAGCTCACAGATCTGGACGGCCAATATCGAAACATCCAACCTTGTATTTTTTTGCACAGCATTGCAGTGCTTTCCTTAGAAGCAGTGCTGGCAAAATAGAGAACTGCAGTGAGACACGTTTTTTCCAATTTCATCTAAAATGAGACTTTTCCATTTTTTGGAGGTGATGCGCTTATGCCAGACGTTCTTCTTTACAGAAACTTGGTTTTCCCATGGAGGAGGAATTGAGCTAAATTCCCACAGCTGCAATGCTGCAGGGATGTACCCAAGCTGTGGACGTGGCTGCCCCGGGGGCTGCGCCAGGGGCCCGGAGTGCTTTATTTCTCCTGGGGCGGTTTGTAGCTGTGAAATATGGCATTCGATCAAACACAGCTTGCCATAGAAATAATTCCTGTATGGAAAGTCACCGAAGGGCAGTTACATTCATTTTATTAACTTCTACTTTTTTTTTTTTNGTTTTTACTCTGTATTAACAGTGCCTGACCAGGGCCAATTTTTTCCCTTGGGTCTCTCCCTTTGCAGGGGTGACCGTGCCGCCATCCCCATCCACTCTGAAGGCAGAGGAAAAGACCCCACTCACCACAACATCCCAGGGAATGCCGAACATCTACATTTTTGGGAGCTTTCCTGCAGATAAGCTGGCGCCTTAATTCATTTTGTTTGTTGAATGCGCGTATTTCCATGTACGTACTTTGTTTCATTGAGATAGAGGCATGGTCAGGCTCTTCTTCTCCTCCCTGTCAACAGCAGGGTGTTCCCACCACAAAGCAAGAGGTAGGACAAAGGCAGTAAAAGAAAATATTTTACTGTACTTGGAGGTGCCCACTGCCTCACAGTGGCTGATACCTGTATCCACAGGGCACCAGAGAACCCCAAGGACAGCAGCTCACTCATGTTCAGCCCAGGTCAGGTTCACAGCAGACTTGGTCCCAGAAATTGCATCTGCAAGTGATGCTGAAAGTCACACTGCTGGCCAAATTTTTGGATGGTCTCTGCAGGCCATTGGCAGTAGCTGATCTATTTCAGTATTCAGCATAAACCTTCTCTTTTGGTGCTAGAGAGATTGGGTTACCAGTGTGAGAGGCATGCGCAGGTTTAGCAACTTCAAGCCTGCAGATGCCACTTCCAGCATTTAGCTGAGATAACTGTGTTGTGGGCAGCTCCATCCTTCCTGGTGTTTTTCCCCATTTATAGACTTTTTAACCCTTTTCCAATGTTCTTTCTGCTAATATTCAACATCCTATGCCAGACTTTTCTCTCCGGTTGCAATTGTTGGACACATGCTTCTTTTTATTCTTGCTTATTTTGCACTCAGGCTCTGTCAGGCAGGAGTACCCATGACGAGGTGTCTGCCACAGTAATTGTCTGGGCTACTTTCCAGGCTTGAATCATAATTTTGGAAGCACTTTAGGAATCACAGCATCCACATGGGGGTTTTGCTGTGTCTTCACAGCTAACGTGTGCCAGGGGGTTTGAGGACCCGTGGTCCTCTCTCACCATCTCACGTTTGGTTGCCATTTCCATACTGAAGCACCAATGCTGGGACCAGGGTGCTATGGACAGAGGGTGTGTGGCTCTCAGTGAGCGATTTTGTGCTTCTGCCGTTCAACTTGTTTGTCTGCTTTTGCTCCGGCAGAGACCCAAGTGATGGCGATGAATTTTCTCACTGAGCTGTTGTCTTCAGAGCGCATTGACAAGGTCGTACAGTCATGGTGTTTCTCAAACATTTCTTTTTCTTTTGTCTGCTTTTAGTTGCTTCAGGCAGGTATCACTGGGGATTTCAAACTGCTTTTTAAGTCGTGGGCTCATTTCAAGAATGCTTGTTTTACCTGGTTGTGTTGGATGGTACCATATGCAGCCTCCGGCCCGATGCCTCCACACTGAGTCCTGGTGATGCGGATGCAGAGGGCAGCACCAGCCCTTGGAGATGGCCCAGGAGAGGAGGATGGGACAGGAGGGTATTAGGAGCAGGGACATCCCCACTTATTGTATTTATGATGTAGGCTATGAAACTTCTCTGTTGCTATCAGCCAATATCTACCTGCAGCCTTTTATTTGGAGAATTATTTTATTTCAGTCTTTGCTCCCATTGCTTTTCATCAACGCCAGGTGAAAAGCGTCCTTTTTTGGATGTTCTTGAGATCCATGCATATAACAAGATTGCCCACCGCTTTTTGACTTTCATCATAAATGAACCTGTGCAGCAAGTCCTTGATCCATTATTTCAGTGCTATTTTCTGATGTTCAGTTCAACTCCATTTTCAGACCTTTTATAATTTAGTAAGTAACCAAAAACTCTAACACTCAGCAGGTTTCTGTGTCCAGTATCACAGCAGATAAAACTAATGCACTCCAAGAGGTTAGGCTGGAGTTTTTCCTGTTTTTCCTGTATCCATTCACAATGCCAGTGGTATTTTCTAAATATGTGTTTATTTCTGGTACTGCATCTTTCATTGTTTTCACATCCACCCTTATCGATAGAAACATACAACACAAACCCAGAGCAAGAACAGCCCACTGCAGGTTTTCTAGCAGATGGAGCAAACTTGTAGGAGCATCCTTCTGAAATCTCCATTGATTATGGAAAACAAACCAAATGAAGAATTCAAAATGCAACGTGCAGTACTGTATGTGCACTGAAGCTGTAGGGTGTAACATGGTTTCCACATCCTGCTCTGCGCTATTGCAGCTGTGATTGAGGTCCCAGCCCCACTGAACCCCATGGGCATACATCTGCACCCCATGTTGCAGTGCATGGTGGAGGTACCCCAGGTTGACTTTAAGCACTCTGATTCAGCACCCAGGAACGTGCATAATGTATAGAAATGTCTATAACGGGCTAGATAAAAATCCAGCACCCCATTCCTCAGGGGGCCAGGAGGAAGGGCAGGCACAGCCCCGCGTGGCCCCACGGCTTGGCCAGGCTGCAGAAGGGGGCTGCCAGCTCCCCTCCCTGTGGCCATGGGGCCGTGCTATGGGACATGGGGCGGTTGTGTTGCATGGGAAAGGCAGAGCCCAGGGGAAGGCGATCCGTGTCAAACCAGTCCTCGTGAACTCTTCTCTTCTGTGCGCTCCTTGTTCACTCCACCTGCGGTGGAGCAGCACACTTGTACAGGTCAGCAGCTCTGTAGTTTTACACAGCAGAAAGGAGAAAAAGTGCTGCTTGCACAGCTTAGACGGAACAGCCCTTTCTGAGCCGTATGTTTACTGGTGCATTGAGTGAGGTTGTGCCAGAGATACCCCTTGGGGCGAAGGGCTCATTGCATCTGCTGCTGTACAGACCTGCGAGAAAGATGACCCTGGGGCAGGTTATGGCTCCTGCAAGCTCTGCTGGAAACGCATCTCCAGCATGCAATCGATCAGAACAGCTGAATTTCGCAGCAAGGTAACATACCTCGCCAGACAAGGTACGAATATTCATTCCAGCCCACCAGTCAGTAAGAGGGTGGGGAATTGCACCAGGAGCCAAGAACAAAGTTTGTTGCATTGTCTTTACAAAACAGGAGCTTGATCTTCATGAATAAATACGATCAGAGCCTATCAAGTTTTTTCCAAGATACTTTGAACAAAATAATTGAGCAGGAAAACCTCTTGGGCCTTCATTTCTCAAAATATTAAAATTGTAATGTAAATTATCTTATGCCTGCAGCAAAAAAGCTTATAAAATGTCAGGGTTGTCATGGTTTTAAATATACAAGCAGTCAATCCTTTGTCAACTCATATTGGAATTTTAGTCATCCAGATAAATTGTCCTTTCACACAGACACACATGTATAGACACAAACATAAGGCTTTTTTTGAAAAATAATGAACCTGCTCCTCAAAGGGTATTGCAGGGACTAGCAGTTCCTGGCTTCCAGAAACATCTGTGAAAGAGGCCAGCTAATATCTTCCGAGCTAATCCACGTGGGTGTGGGGAACTTATTTGTGTAAAAAGATTTGACTGTGTAAAATGATTTCTGCTACCGCATCCATTTATATTTTTGTCTTGGTGTAACTAATGGATACAGCAGCCTACCGTGGTGGAGAAACATTAAAGAAGCACTGACTGGCTTGATCCAAATAATAGATCTTTAAAAAAATCCAGTTGTGAGCAAATCTTTGAATACAAAACTTGTCTCGGGGTGGATTGTGATGCAAACGATGCACCCTGTGCAGACAAATGAAACGCGTCTGCCTTCTCCCGAAGACATACCGGGTGCGAGCTCGAAGGCTCTGGTACACGAAATGGTGCTGGGGCATCCCCGGGCGGCCGGGTGCGATTCTGCAGACTGTCAGCTGGGTGTAGCAGTCAGCATGGGGAAGTTTGGTGCTGCTGCACCCCTTTGCTGCGCCTAGAGAGAAAACGGGGAAAACAAGAAGAGCCGTGTCTGGGTACAGCTGGGATGGTGGTTTCTTAGGTGACCCTAAGAGGGAATTTTTTAATGACTGTAATTAATTTAATGTATATTTAAACTCTGTGTAAATACTTTCTCCGTGCTGATAGAGTTTCCTAGGATCTGGTTCATGAGTGTGCAGATAGATGTAACAGAAGTGAAAGCATCCTGTATACTGAGCATTGTATGACTTGTAGTTTGTTCATCGTGTTTGTGAGTTGTTTTCGTGGACTGAATCTTGTGGACTGTTCAAGTCTAAAGTGAAGATGCATACAAACAAGTTAATGTGCACACAGAGTCAGTCCTGCATAGGTACACAGTGTCTGGGCTCAGGAAGTGCGGGTAGAGAAAATTTTCTCAAAATTTTGCAAGATGCTTCTTATAGTTCTGTTGGACATGAAGGCAAAGGTGGATGACATCCCTGGGACTCTTAACTGGCACCAGTCTGATAACAGCAATGGTACAATTCATATCAAATAAAAAATTGACATGGGGGTGGCTTATATCTAATCTAGTTATGCCAGTTAGGGGAACACTCCTTCAATGTCTTATCTGTATTGCTCATCTGGGATCCCCAACAGGAGACGGTGAAATAACCCGTGTGAAGGTGGTTCCTTCCATCTCACTGCCGTACCAACAACTGTAGGTGCACACACAGAAAACATTTCCAGGAGCCCTGATCATGTTGGTTACATGGGGCACGCTGGTTTACGGCTGCATTAAATCAAGTTCACGCACAGCATAAGCAGCTCCTTGTCCCTGGTGGCCTGGCTAGGATTCCAGTTTCCAGACAAGAGACATTCCTGCAATGTCTGGGATGCTTTTTCTTGCTTATGTTCAGCTTCTTCTTCCATTGTGTTTCTACTTCCAAACTGCAATATCATTAACGTCTTACTGACCACATGTAAATGTCTTTATTGTGTAGGGTTCCAGGTAAAGCTGGTTTATGTTTGCTCTTCTGTTTAACTTCTCCTGTGACGAAATTCTGCATCTGGAGCTCTCGTGTTTCTTGTTTGGCAGCTTGTCTATCACAGCAGTGTTTGGCCTTGTTTTGCGCCTGTTTTTTTACAGTATCCCATCCACAGTAATCAAGGGTCTGATTTAATCTACCTTTCTTTGTGTTGCTGATTAAATGGGAGAGTAAAAGGGAGAAGCTGCAGCACATGACCTTTTCATTTATGCAAAATGGAGTCTTGAAGCACAAAACGGTGTTATTTCAGTTATACTCAAGCCCAATGATACTGGTATTTTCCTGTGCTGAGATGTGTCTTAGATAGATGCAGTTGTCTTTGGAGGTGTGTATCTCACACTGTTGACCACAGAGGAAATGGAGACAACTACTTTGGCTTAAAAGTCTACCTGTAGATGTTTAAGGTAGTGTAAGACCAAACCCGTCCTTGAACTGCTTCAGCAGTGGGTCGCCGTCCCAGCACCATGCAGTAGTGCCCTGACCAACGCAGGTGCTGATCCAGGGGACCAGTCCCAGAGCAAACACAGCCCAAACCATCCTGCCTTGGTGCTTCACTGCTGGCATGGGCAGTTGGAGCCTTCGAAGCCAAGAGGCAAATCGGCTCCTTACCGAAGCAGTATGAGCAGTGACAACAGAATTCACTGGAGTTTCTCTAAGCAGGATGATCCTGAGCAGGGCAGTGTTGACCTGTGCTCAGCGTGCCATTTGCTAGCCTGTGTTGATGCATTATTGAACCAGCTGTAATTATCGTGTCAAAGAAAGCCAGTTTGTACCCCGGCAGATTGACTTCTGGTTCTAGATGGCAGCAGCCTTTCCGTCAGTAATTGAAATGATTGTTCTTAGTGTGCATTGTCAGAAAATGACATTCTTGCTGATATCACTGAAGTGATTTATATTCACTCTGGAGCTAAACAGATATTGTCAGGTCCAAGCTGACAAATCATTTTCCTCTTTCGGGAAGAAACCTCCTTACCTCCAGCGATAACGGCCGGCTGCCCCGGTGCTGCTGGAGGGCAGATCCCAGGTGAGGGTGTTCCGTTGCCCCAAGCTGCTGGCTCTGCCTGCATCTGCATGTGGGCACCCAAGGAGCACGTCATCCCTTGCCTGCAGCTCCATGGCTCCCCTTTTGGAGTCAGATTTTTCCTGGCTTTTGAAGTCGGTGCCATGGACCACTTCAGAGCCTTTAGGGAATGGCCACGGCTTGGTGTGACCACATCACTGTGTCCTCCTACGCAGCCTGGCCTTAGTTAGGTCTTTATCAGGCTTTATTGGCAAAGCAGCAATGTGGAAGCACGGACATAAGATCTACAGTTAAAATCTCCTTCTAAGATTGCATATTCCCCCATCTAACGATCAGAATATTTTAGCCTCAGTCTCTTGAGGAGGAAATTTGGAAAACTGTCAGACTTTTCTAATTACAAACAAGTTGCTTTTTAAGGAATGGTTAAGGAATTTTTTTTAAATTATCCACAAGGTTTTATCAAAACATCTGTCAGAAATTTTCCTTTTGTATTTCCCTAACAATTTCTGTGCTTTATTCTTCACAAAAAGGATAAATTCTGCCCCCCCCCCCCAAATAAATCAATCTGTTTGCAAAGTTTGTGAAATGGAAGGAATTTCAGATTTTTTGACTGTTTCATATCACAGGTATGACCATGTAATGATGGAGAAAGCAGCAGTCCCAGTGACTCTTCCATCACATGATGGAGTCAGTCTCTGAGGGCTGAAATGGATATTGCTGAACATAGTGTGGGCTGTGAGTTTTCTAAAGCATCCAAAGCACAGAGAATTACTTTAAATTGTACTCAGCCTACTTGAATTTCTCCCTAATCCAGTCTTCCTAGATATTTGCACTCCTTTTTCTAACACTGTTTGAGTGTCAGTCTGGTTTTAAGGAGAAATATGCTGGACTGATGCAGTTGGGGTTCTCTTCTTAGGAAAGGCCAGGTTATAATTAAAAAAAAAATGCATAGTTTCCTTTTCGCTTTAATTAGCCCCACCTCCAGATTTTTATACTCAAGTTACCGGAACGTCTTCCTGCAGTTGTCAGGAACATGGGGAGGACTCTGCCTTTCTTTTATGAAGTTGGGCATGTTAATTATATAAATACAATGTACAGGAATGATCCCTTTTTCTCAGTACAGATAAGTAATGACATATCTGCACCACGCAGTTGGTAAGTGCCAGGAGTTCATTATTGACACTCTGTATTTGTTCTAAAATATCAAAGCTTATTCTTGAGCACACCACTGAAATTACAGAAGAAAAATCTCATATATGACAAAATAATAAAAATGTTTCAATGATCTGCAAAAGCTTCATAGTTTAATAAATTGAGAGGAGACAACCTGTCAGAAGGTGCCAATAGCTGTTGGGCCAATATCTGTATTTCATTAGTTGTTATTAAATGATGGAGAAGAAAGTCAAGAAGTAGAAGAGAGTGATACAATTTGCCACTGATTATGATTTCTGTATTTTGGTACCTAATGCATTTGCAACAACAGAGCCGCTTGGATGCTGAAATGTGTAATATAAACCCAGCAAAATAATGTATGAGGACATGGCTGGTAAGAACGAAGGCGCCACAAGGTGCATAGAGCTTTCAGTATTGTTACCAGCTTTCTCACCTGAGAAGCAATAAATCCTGGAGTAATGCTTTTTGGGCTGGAGTACTTATACTTCACCATTTTCTATTCTCTGAGACTCTCTTTGGGTATAACAGGGAATTAAGCATGTGAAAGCAGGGAAAAGAGCATCATCAGAGCACAGAAATCATGTTTAGCACTTCAGGAAGAAAAGAGCAGCCTGTAAAGAGAGAAAATGGCAGTGAAGAAGCTTGTGGAATAAACCAGTTATGTGTTGTGTCATGTCCTGGGCAGAGTCAAAGTGCGGGCTGCTCACTTTAGAAGCTGGTATGCTTTTTTTGGTTATTAATTCATATTCTTTTACCTGGAACATGCACACCACACAGAAAAGGACACATGGGGGAAATCTGTATTCTTATGATAAAAGACCAAAAAAGAAACAGAAGTGCTGTTACTCCAGTTCCTTGATATTTATAGAGGATTGTGAACAAAGATTACAAAATAGCTCACCCCTGATAAATGCCCGTAAGAGCATCTATTTGGTGCTCCCAGGGGAAAATGTCCTACAGGGCTCTCGCGCCTACAACACAGGTGCATAACGGTTCATAATGGCCCACTGGGAAAGTATAAATTGGTTTCAGGGCTTTCCTTTCTGATGGGAGTTTGTTGCAGCTGTGATGTGCTCTGCTAGGCTGCAGGTGTGGCTTCCCCCACCTGGGCTGCTGTGTGCCATCCCAGGGTGGGTGGGCTGGCTATCTGCTCCTGCCGATTGCTAGGAGCGGGAAGTTAGGGAGCTTCTGGGGGCAAGTGATGCCTGCACAGGCTTTGTTGCGTCTTGGGAAGCTGCAGAGATGGTGGGAACCAAGCCTGCGAGCAAGAATCTTCTGTGCAGGGATCCATGGTAGGAAAACACATTTATAAACCCTTTATATGTCTGCTGTGGTTGACCCAGTGGCTTGGTGATTTTGCTTTAAGTGATACCTATCATTGCTAATATTTTGATAAGCCCACTGTTAATTTTGAGATCATCTGTAAAGAGATGCTTACGGCTCCAAAGCTGTGGTGGCCCTGGAGTGCTGCTGTAGGTGCCTGTGAGCTCTGTGCAGGGTGTTGGATGCTGCACTGATGTGAATGGGATGCAGGGGTCATCCCTGCATTGCTTGGTGACACTGCTGTGCTGTGCGGGCTGGTGTGACCCAAACATCTGGGTGTTGCTCTGTCCTTGCAGAAAGGGCATAAGGTCCCTCCTGTGACCATGATTTTGTTGTGGGTGCAATGCCATGCTTTCCTGAAGCTGTGGTGTAATTTCAGAGTTTTGAACCCAGGCCAGAGTCTGACTGTGACAATGACTTATTGTGTCTCCTTGAGCCTGTTAGTCTGGGGACAACATTATCTTGTGGCTATACTCTGCAACATCTTTATTGGGAGCTGCTTGAATTGAAGCTTTTGCAAGTTCTCTGATGGCTTCTCTTCAAGTATTTTTTCAAGTGACTTGGTCCAGAGGCACAAGCTGCCAGTGTATGGGTTAAACGTGGACGAGTGTAATACTGTGTGGAATCTGAAGATGTCTTGTGAAAAAGGATTTGATTTGCACATTCAAGGGGATCTATTGTTTTCTAGCATATTTGTTCTATATTGTCTTGTTCACAGGGCTGCAATTGTAGACTTGAACAAGAACATAGATTTCCTTACCAAACAAATCCCAGCATTTTTTTCAATGTTGCTGTTTATCTGAGGACAAGATTAAAATTACATGTTTGTTCCCCAGGTGAACTTTCTGTACCTCTTTAGCTATATATCTTGTATGACTGTGGGAATCATCTAAAACCAGAATTCCCTGGTGTGGCAGGAGCTCCCCATCTGTTGGGAAGTGCTGTTTGGTGCTAAGAGCTGAGGTCCCTCATTTTCAGCACTGCTTTGGTTGCCAGAGCCCAGGTCTTGACTAGCTATGAAAGTGTTCTGTTTTTGTCACTGATTCCTGCCTAGTCCCCCTTCGTTGCCTTTTCATCTGTCAGTACCCAAGCACTTGACAAGGATATTGGATTTATCATCCTTATTTGCGATTGGGAAGGCCTAGCCAGAGTGGTGGAATATCATTAGCAGTCCCAAAACTTTTCTTGTTGTTGGAATAAAGGTACCAGGGTTTGGCTTCTGCTCTAATGCAATCCCATGCCAAATATTCCTGAGAGCAGCCCCTCAGTTTCAGGGGAAAATGCATTAATGGTGTTCCTGTTTTTGTGTATAAACTGTGGCTATCAATAACATTTCTTGTGAGTTGTGTTAATTTTGCAAAGTAGTTTTTAATATATGGCAGACTGACCCCAGCTGCTGTGGTTCAGGGCAAATGTGTGCCCCTGGCATGCCAGGCCGGGGGAATACTGGATTATGGAGATGGACTGGAAATTCACAGATAGGCATTTGTTGCAGCTCTGTCTTATTGCTGGGATAATACTGGCTATACTACTGGATAATGAATGAGAGGGAGGCATTCCTGGAGAGCTAGTGACAGCAAAATGCAGAGGAAAGTTTATGGGAACCTATACAAAATGATTTTTTTTTTTCCTGCAGGGAAGATATTTGTTTGCAAAACAACATGCTAAGCTCTCTGGGACCCTCCTGTGATGGAGCAAAAGGCAGAGCACAGCTTGGGCAATGCAATCGTAAACCAGCATAGGTGATGTGAACACAGCCCAGTGGGACTGCACCTAATTTCATCCCCTTCTTGATGACTGTTCTGCACAGCTTGGTTGCAGATGTGGGTCTGGGCCAGTGTACCTAGGTAAGGGGAAGAAAAGGTTTTTCTTGGGCTGAGATGTGAAGCAGACATCTCTTGTCCCAATTCCTGCTTCTGGCAGGTATGGCTCCATAAACACCCTTATCACATGGCTTTCCCTGTTCTTGAGATTAACTTCTTGTTTGGCTGGATAAGATTTGAGGCTCTAAGTGTGAGATTATAAAATTGCTTGTCCTTGGAGATATTTCCTAGCCAGAGTCATCAGCTTACTCAAATCCTCTTTTGAGATCAGCTGTAACTACTTTCCTTCCACCCCACCCACTCCACAATGAGTACTTGCGTGAGTCTTCACTTTGTGTACGATAACCTTGCTGCACAAAACCCCAGCGTTTTATCAGCTGTGCTTCTCAAATGGATATTTTCCTTATGGAGGCTTTAGTGTTTCGTGGGAGACAAGAAGTGCTCTTTGTTCTCTTCCCACATCAAAGGTCCGGTAATTCAGCAGATCGCCACCAGCAGCAGGCTGCTCTTTCATACGTGGCAGCCTCCCATTCTCACAGCATGCTCTCTGCAGAAGTGTTCTTCAATGCTATGAAACAAGGGCACTCAGCACTTTCTAAAGCAGATCCTTACTACTGCACTAGAGACTTGTATGAAACAGTTGCATGCAGTATCTGGGTGTGATTCGATGTGCGGGTGCTATATTTCTTTGTTATAGTCTGTATATTTAATGAGCTGAATGGCTCTCGGGCTCAGTAAAGTGGCTTCCTCTGCATTGCTACCTCCTTGCATCTCAGCTCTATTGCTTTGCATATCCTTTGGAGGAAGGACGGGATGACTTGGTGTGGTTTTGTGACCACTTTAGGTCAGTGGATTATTCTTCTCTCTTCCAGCTGCTTTCCCCCTCCCTGTCTCACTCACACTTGCAAGTTCTGCTCTAACCTGTCAAGAGTCATCACTAAACAAACCTCTGGACTGTGCTGGAATCTGCTGAGGTTTGTGTTTTATTCCTAAACTGAAGGCATAGCTGTGACTGGAATAGTTTCCACCGGTTTTACATAGCTAAACATCTGTTCCTAAGGGTGAACAAGTCTTTGCTGTAAGGGAAGCTTGGGGACCCAGAGGGAAGCTGTGCAGAGAGTGGAGGTGAAGCTTTGTGAAAGGGTCTTTATCTTTCAGAGGAGAGGGAATTTTGAAGTTTGGCCTTGTTGTCAATGGAAAATTCAAATATTTCATGGGAAAAGATTACATTATTTCAGTGATGATAAATTATCAGTGAAAAAAATGCTTGGTTTAAGGTATCTCATTGATCTATTTTTTGTCTTATTTTGAAATGTTTATGCCACTTAAATGTTTTATGTCACTTAAAAATAAGAAACCGGAAGATGCTAGCTCTTACAGAGGCGGCACTTTGAATTTTCTTTGTACAGCAAAATGCAGTTAAAAAAAAGCCTTCTCTCTTGGAAAAAGGGTTCTGCAGGACTTTCTGCCCAGCAGCGCATTGGAGGGTCAGATTCCTCTCCTAGGGATGATGCCGATGGCAAGACTGGCTCGACCGCAGCTGGAGATGTCACTGGAGCTGGATGTGTCCCTGCCCAGCAGCAGAGCTGGTGCTGACATGAAGAGGTGTGTTGCACCTTGCAGCGGTCTTCAGAGATGCTGCTGGCCATCAAAACTGGAAGAGGTGTGTTAGGTGGATGCTGTTCCTGGGCTGAACAAGTCAGCCTTCATCCCGGGTGTGTAATGGTGGCCCTTGCTCTGCCCTGGGGCTGCCTACCCCTGCCTGGCTCCTGCCTGCAGGGGTCTGCTCCTCCAGAAGCTTTGGAGAAGTTTCTCATGCATCTCTGGTTTGCAGCTGCTGTTTTGCTTAGGAGATGCCTTGGAAGGGATGTGGTAAGACTCAGAGTCAGAGGTAATTCTTCCCTAATGAGAAGTAGAGTCTAGATTGCAACCAAGAGAAACAAAAAGAAAAATTAGATCATTTGATGGCAACTTAATTAGATGCTGTGCTCCCTGAATACATCGGTACCCTGTTGATGTCATTGACTATATGGAGCCATCAGCAGCTTTAATTCTTTCAGTATTGAAATGATCCAGTACAGGATAGAAAGGAGAGGGCTCAGCTGTGCTGCTGTCATTGGAGGAGCACGCTGAGAGCAGAGTGGGCAATAAATTATAGCAGTCTGCTGCCACTAGCGGCTGTGCACTATTAAGCTGCTAATTTTTGCCTGACTTGGTAGGAGAACAGTGCTGCTGACTGCTGTGTTTCTGGATTTCAAACTAAAGTACTATCCATTAACAAAGATGAGGATATATTGACTTGAACTGTAAGAATAATTGTCTCCTGCACGTTTAATTGGCTCCTTACGTTCACCCTCTGGTGAACTGATCTGCTATGGGGAGATTGTCTCTACTTGGTTCCTGATGACTTTCTACTTAATGAATGTGTGGTCACCCTAATTGCAACGTATGGTGGAATATCTTCTCTTTTTGCCAAAGCTATGGCTAGAGCGTCAGCCTGTATTTTGCACGTGGTCTTGTAGCAATGATTGCTAGTTATTGCCATACTCAGCTGTATAAATGGGCGTTTTGCTTTCTTCCATTGGAGAAGGAACTTAATTACAGAGCTGTGGATGTTGTGCTCACAAGTGCCAACATGCCCTACATGACAATAGCAAATTCATTAGGAAAACCACTTTGTAGTACAGGCAATATTCTCTCTCCTTGGCCCATGCATTAAGTCATTGAGCAACATAAATGTTAACCTATTATGAAAATAAAAACTTAGAAATCAGCTCCAGTTTCAAGCACTTGCAAGGATGGCTCAGAATTCAGAAAACAAGCTCAGCCTTGGCAGGCTTATAATATGATACACACTTTTTGTGAACCCATTTAATGTGTTTATGGTTATCAGCTCTAATAATATTGACCAAATAAGCAATTAATGGGAGGATGAGTTGGCATGGGCTTAAAATAGAAATATGATGTGAGTAATCTGAGTCTTGAAAATTAAAATTGTTTCACTCTAATTTCAATAATAGTTATAATGAACTGCTTGAGAGGTTGTGTTAAGCTGGAATGCTGTGAATGCCTCCGTGGCTCATGTTGCATTCATAAACACAACCGAACACTGGTGTCAAACTGAAATGAAGAGTGGAGAGGATCTCTGTAGCTCCCTTGATTTCTGAAGGGCAGCATCAAATGGAGAATTGGTCATCAGAAGTCTGGGCAGAAACTTCTGTTTTTGGTACTTGGGGATGCAGATGACAATAGATTCTGTAATGGGAGAACCAGAACAAGATTTTGGGAGGGTGGGAAACTCAGCTTTCTGTCATGAAGCTTTGGTTTTACCACCTGTGCTTCGTGGTCTTTAAAATTTATTTTAGAGTAATTTTTCTCAAAAAAAAAAACTTATCAGAGCACTTTCTGCATTCTCACCTCTTCCTCGATTCTCATCTGAATCTTGCCAGTACTTGGAGTACTGGCACAATGTGGCCACTACTGATTATGCCCATCAGCTGTGTCTTGTTTCCCCCCAGATATGCTCCCAGTCCTGTGACAGTGACCAGGACCAGGCAGGCTGCTCAATTTTCCCTGTCCTGTGAGGGTCCTGGGGTCGCAGGGGTTTCACCAGTCTCTTGGCGTACATCAGCCTATTGGAGATAAGTCCCAGAATCAGATGGAAAGTTTCCACTTCAGCTGCAGAAAGGGTTGGTGGGACTGTGACTAGACTAAAAACTGCAATAATAAAAATCCCTCTGTCCTGCCACAAGCTTCTCCTTGGGCTGGTTCTTCTCAACACTCAATAGCCCAACCACCCCAGATCCATCTGAACAGCAATGTCAGACAGCTGGGTCCCATCAGATAACCCCCACAGCTTGGGTGACTAGTGAGGGCTTCAGCATCTGGAAGACTTGTGCATTGTCCTATCCAGAACAGGTTTTCTATCTGTCACTTAGACCTGGGCCAAGAATATAATATGATATCAGGTGTCAACCTGTTGTTCAACATCTCCTGTTTCAGACCCAGTCAGCATCTGGCGGTACAGCTGTGTGAAGCTGGCAGGCTGGTGCTGCCCTGCTTCCCACTGCTGGTGTGTTACTGGATAATGGCCCAGTGCTGCTGTCACATAGCACTGAGAGAGCTTAATCTGTGAAATAAAAATGAGTAATAATGCAAAAATGCTAAACCACCCCCAACTTTCATTCATAGCTTAGCTCTGTAAAGAGGCAATGGCTTGAAAGCAAAGACTTGCAACCAAGTCCATGCTCGGCAGCTGCAATGGCAAGGCCAGGCTGAGTATTAACAAAAGCAGACCAGATCGCCCCAGTCTCCTGTCAGCCTTGTATCAGAAAAGAGCTGAGACACACTGGTGCTTAGTATGGAACAAAAGACGTGGGATCCTCAGACATGTTATTGACTCTAAGTCTGGCTTGCTCTTGTTGATGCACATCTCGTATACATTTTAAAGGAAGTCTTCTAAAAAGTTACTTGTAGTGCTTTTGGACTTGCCAGGACCTGCTGGAGAGTGATGCATCCCTACAATGATGGCATATTCCAATAATTCATCCTGCCCAAATCATATCTTGATGGTGTATTACATTAGTACACAGTCAGAAAAGCAACTTTCTGGTCACCGGAGCTTTAATGATATATTTGCATGAACTCTGAGCAAAAGGCCATCCTTCTGCTGATATTTTACTTAATGGCACAACCAGCCTTGCTTGGCAAAAGTGTGCTGTAGGAAATCCAGGCTCTCTGCTTTCTAATGTCAGCTGGAGATGGGAGATGCAACTTTGGCTCCTATGTATGCAGAGGTAAAGTAAGGATGAACATGAGAGCAAAGCTCCTCTGGAGTCCGCTTGTTGTTTGCAAGCTGATTGAGGGACTTGTACCAGCTGAACTGAAATGCAGGGCATTAAATGCTACTTGTGTTTGCTTGAGCTGGGTAAAAGACATGGGATAACAACTAGCTTAAAGGCTATTTTTCTTGTGGCCTGGAAAACAACAAAGGAAACTCTGTTAATCTTGCGTTTATGTGCTCAGGGGTCTTTCAGCCAGATGGTGTGGAAGGTGTTCAGTGCTGCAAAGTATTTAATTCAGTCTGTTAAAATGTTTTCCTGCGTTATTCCTGTGGTGTTTCTTTTAGGGCAGTTCAATTACATCTTCTGCATGTCTTCTGTGTTTTACAGACCATGTTAACTATCGCATGCAATCTGGTACTAGTGTTTGAAATGCTGTCATCCTCATGCTCTTGTGTGCTCTCCAGAAGGGTATTGCTCTTGGATGACTAGTGCCCTTTGCCAAAAGACAAATTTCTCTTGGTAGTAGCCTTCTTCTATGACCACTCTATTATTTATAAATTTTTAGCAATTCTTCTGAGTTCCAGAGGGTTCAGAGGAGGGTTTGTATGCCCTCCTGCTATATCTGCTGAGCTATAGAGTAATGTTAATCCTGAGAGCATTTGGAAACTTCTGCCTAATGCAGGAGTTACTGCCAGTGACTGATGGGGTGGGGAGAAGAGGAGACTGATAAAATCCTTAACACTGATGCTTCAGCAGGACTGGGTTTGGCAGATGCTTCTCCTACTGTACTGGCCTTATGTGTGAAGGGTTTGGTAGCAGGGGTGGGGCTGCAGTGGTGGCCTTTGGGCAGAACCCGGAAGCTGCCCCATATTAGAGAAGAGCCAGCTCCAAAAGGGACCTGCCACTGGCCAGAGCTGAGCTGTGAGTGATGCTGGTTGTGCCACTGGGAGAGCATGTTGAAGAAAGCGGGGGCGGGGAATGGAACTGCTGTGCAACAGCAGCTGGGAGTGAGAGGAGTGAGGAACAGCCCTGCAGACACCAAGGTCAGTGCGGAATGAGGGCAGGAGGTGCTCCAGGCACTGGAGCAGGCTGTTCCCCTGCAGCCCATGGTGAGGACCACAGTGGAGCAGGTGGATGTGGCCTGAAGGAGGCTGCAGCCCATGGAGAGCCCCCCAGGAGTAGGCTCCAGGCCGGACCTGCAGCCTGTGGAGAGGAGCCCACGCAGGAGCAGGTGATCCGGTGGGAGCTGCCACCCGTGGGGGACCCATGCTGGAGCAGTTTGCTCCTGAAGGATGGACCCTGTGGTACGGACCCATAGTGGAGCAGCTCTTGAAGAGCTGCAGCCTGTGGGAAGCCCACGCAGGACCCGTTCGGGAAGGACGGCATCCCGTGGGAGGGACCCCACGCTGGGGCAGGGGCAGAGAGTGGCCATGAAGGAGCGGCAGATGACGAAGTGTTATGGACTGACTGCAACCCCCACTTACTATTTCCCTGCACCACTCAGGCAAGGAGGTAGAAGAGGGTGGAAGGGGAAGAAGTGTTTTTAGTTTGCTTTTAGCTTCTCACTACTTTAGTCTGTTAGTAATAGGCAATAAATCTTATGAATCTCCCTACAGAGTCTGTTCTGCCAGTGATGGTAACTGGCGCATGATCTCCCTGTCCTTATCTCAAATCTTGTGCCCTATTTCATTGTATTTTCTCCCCCAGTTCCCTTGAGGAGGGGGAGTGAGAGCGTGGTATGGAGGAGTATAGCTGCCCAGCAGGGTGAACCCACCACACCTACCCAGCCAAAGCTTTCTCCTTCCTTTAGGTTCAGCTCTCTCTCCTTATCTCTGTTCTGGGTCACTCCTAAGGATAAGCCATGATCCACAGCTGTCTCCAGTGGCTGCCCCACAGCTGGTGAAGGGCATCCCTTTGTGTCATGAGCAAAGCACACCTTGCCTGGACTTTAAGGGGATCTTGGGGCAACCTCTTGTCAGTGCAGAACACCAAGTGATGGGGAACATGGGGAGCATTTGTATTGCATATTGCATTCAGCTATTTTTCTACTAGGCTTGCCATTTTAAAGTATGGCTACTAACCATGCAAACCCACTGGTTTTGCATTTCAGGAAAGCTTTTTAGCTTTTGGTGATAATATTAACTCTTTGCTACCTGGGAACTCACAGCAGAGGCATTTTTATTTAGGCTCCACGCCAGGTAATGACACTAAAGTAGAAGTAACACCAGCAACAGCTGTGTGAAATCTTTCTTACTTGATTTTGATTGAGTGCACTGTTGGTGAGGCACTACAATGCCCAGAATCAAATCTATATTGCAACATTTCTGGAGAGTTAATGCCCCCACCTCCCTTTGTGTGGTGTAAATAACCTTATTTTGGAGTGACATTTCTTCTCACTTCTCATTCTTTGCTTCTTCTCAGGTGGGAATCTGCATGTGACTGTCTACATGGAGCTCTTTGCTATGCTCTGTGCTAGTCCTGGAAGAAAATAGGATGGGGGTAGGGAACCCCTAAAAAAAAAAAGTGTGAATGCAGATATCTCTGAGCATCTTCATGACCTCCTCTGGACCTGCTCCAACAGGTCCACATCCTTCTTGTGCTGGGGGCCCCAGAACTGGATGCAGGACTCCAAGTGGGGCATCACGAGGGCAGAGCAGAGGGGGACAATCCCCTCCCTCTCCCTGCTGCCCACACTTCTGATGCAGCCCAGGATGCAGTTGGTCTTCTGGGCTGTGAGCGCACACTGCTGGCTAATGTCGAGCTGCTCGCCCACCAGAACCCTCAAGTTCTTCTCCACAGGGCTGCTCTCAGTGAGTTCTTCTCCCAGTCTGTGCTCATGTCTGGGATTGCCCTGACCCTTGCATGTGGACTTGTTGAACCTCATTAGGTTCATGTGTCCCTTTGGATGGCATCCCTCCCTTCTGGTGTACCAACTTGTCATGGTTTTGGCTAGGAGAGAGTTCATTTCTTTGTAGACGCTCACACAGTGCTGTCTTGGATTTTTGATGAAAATAGTGGTGGTGTTTTTGGTTGCAGCAGAGCAGTGTTCACATAGAGCCAAGGACTCTTTTGCTTCTTGTGCTGCCCTGTCAGCGAGGAGGCTGGGGGTGCACAAGAAGTTGAGAGGGGACACAGCCAGGGCAGGTGACCCAGACTGACCAGAGATATTCTGTACCACATGGCCTCATGGTCAGCAATAAAGGCTGGGGTAAAGAGGAGGAAGGGGGGGACATTCAGAGTGATGGCATTTGTCTTCCCAAGAAACTGTTACGCATGATGAGCCCTGCTTTCCTAGAAGTGGCTGAACACCTGCCTGCCCGTGGGAAGTAGGGAATAAATTCCTTGTTCTGCTTTGCTTGCACACACGGCTTTTCTTTCCCTATAAACTGTCTCAACCCATGAGTTCTTGCACTTTTACCTTTCTGATTCTCTCTCCCATCTCAGCTGGGGAGGGTGAGCGAGCAGCTGTGTGTCACTTAGCCCCAGCAAGCAGCTAAACCACAACACAACTGCACCACCCAGGTTGGTGTCATCTGCAAACTTGCTGAGGGTGCGCTCGATCCCACTGTCTGTCATTGATAAAAGATATTAACGCTGGTCCCAAAACAGACCCCTGAGGGACACCACTCGTCACCAGCCCCCACCCAGACATAGAGCTGTTGACCACAACTCTCTGGTTGCGGCCATCCAGCCAGTTCCCTATCCACAGAATGGTCCACCCTTCAAATCCATCTCTCCAATTGGGACATCAGGATGTCCTGTGGGACTGCATCAGAGGCCTTACAGAAGTCCAGGCAGATGACATTGGTCTGTCTCCCCTTGTTGGCTGATGCAGTTCCTCCATCACAGAAGGCCACCGGACAGGTCAGGCACGATTTGCCCTTGGTGAAGCTGTGCCGGCTGTCTCAGATTTGCCTCCTTGTCTCATATGATCCCTAACATAGCTTCCAGGAGGATCTGCTCCATGACCTTCCCAGGCCCACAGGTGAGGCTCACTTCTCTGTAGTTCCCCAGGTCTTCCTTTCTGCCCTTTTTGAAAATGGGAGTGATGGTTGCCTTTTTCCAGTCACTGCGGGCTTTGTCTGACTGCTGGGACTTTTCAAATATGATGGAGAGTGACTTGGCAACTGCATCAGCCAGCTCCCTCAGGACCCTGGGATGCATGTCATGTTCTTAGTGTATTAATGTAAATGTTCCTAGTGTACTGTAACCTGTCACCAAACATTAGCTGAGGTGTGATAGCTGGCTATATGCGTGTTCTTACTATGCAGCAAAATCAAAACAATACCACTTAAATCTGTCATTGCAGAATAAGCTCAAGAGTATTGGTTTTCATGTGGTGTTGGTTAAGGCTGCTTATGAAGAAAAATCACCCTAACTCAGTAGCTGTATGGGAACTTGGAATATCCTGAGCTGGAAGGGATCCACAAGGATCATTGAGCCCAGCTCCTGGCTCCACATATGACCACCTGGACCACCGAAAAATCAAACCGTGTTGCTAAGGTCATCACCCAAACACTGCTTAAGCTTAGCTAAACAAACTTAGGTCAGTTGTGGCCAAGCCTTGTGAAATGGAATTGCTTTTGGCAAAGCACAGGTGAACTCAGATGTATTAGTATCTATTGTCCATTCGGAAAGATGTATCACTTCTCTAAAGAGGTACCTACAATGTCCACTGAACAGCAATTTGAGTGTGTGCCTAGGAGCAGCCTTGGCTGCTCCCCAAGCCTGCAGTTGGAGGTGGCCTCTTCTCCAGCTCTGGAGCTTGCTGGATGTATAGAGTGCCCCAGATACCACAGCATCAACCCTTGCTTGCTGGGGTGGTCTGGGCAGGTTAGTCATGGCCAGGACTGTGCTGAGGCCCCAGTTAGCAGCAGACATGCCATCTGGTCTGGTGGTCCTTTCTAGAGAGGCTTCACATGTGTGCTAGCAAAGGCAGTGACATCTCCCTTGCATCTGGGCTTGCTTAAGCAAAAAGCAGAGGCTAGATGCCCAAACTAAAGAAGGGCTGAGCACTGTCAAGTCAGCTGTGTGGATGGTAAACACAGACATTGGAGGACTTTGTATGAGCAAGCCTGACTTCCCACTGCTGTGTGGAAATACTCTCTGAAAAGCATCATGATGGTCCCTCTAGAGGTGATGGTCCAATGGCTGCTGCAGCAATGTTGCATTATATACATATAGAAAGAATCGTGTTCCCTTTTTGTTAAGAGCACTTGAGAACAAAAATGACTGAATATTTTGGGAGTAGGTCAAACTGACAAGATTTCATTAAAAGACTTCCTAAAATGCATTCAGGTCTCTTTCTTGCTGGCAGTAGTTTGAAATAACAAGAAACAGACCTAGGGCCTGCCATAAGGAACAGACAGTAATTTGTGTGGTTTTGGTGGTAGGGGAAGTAGATGAGGTGAAATGCAGTTATATGGATGTGTAAGCTAAGTGCATCTTGGTATGTTAGCTGGATAGATTCATTTTAAATATTTCTGATTCATGTTCCATTGACCATGGACAAGAAAATCCTTACCTCACCCTTGGACATCTTGACTCCTATTCTCTGTGAATAGGGCCAAATCCTTGGATGGAGTGGGATTCACTAACCCTACCTTAGATAAGTTTTTTTTAGGGTCTCTGTAAGCTAGTCACCTTGGGCTCATTTACAGTCAATGGAATAGAACACTTGCCTTCAAAGTGTGAATCCTCTCTTCCTCCAGCTGATGTCTAAAATAAATCAGATAAATCACCCCTCGCAAAAGACTGCTGCTCTTCCTCACTCTTGGAGTTCAAAGACACAGAAGTAAACTACTAGTTGTGTGAAACTGAGATGCATCTTACCTGTTTTGCAAGTTCCATAAATACTAGAGATATCATGACATTTTGTACTAATAGAGGTTTATAACATCATTTAAAAAAAAAATGCATCAAAACCTACCAATTTTTTTTCTCCAAAGCCCCCCCCCCCCCATGTGTTTTCCCTAGACTTTTTCAGCAGAGTTTTTTCTACTAGAAGCTCCTTTTTCTCACTAGATTGGGTCTGTGGGCTGATGAGGCTATAATTGTGACAAGCAACAGTTAGCATGAGTAACCTATGACTGAGCCCCAAGCAAAACAAGATGGGAGAAGATTAGCTGCCACTGAGTAATTCAAATTCCTGAACAAGACAGGAGATAAAGAAAAGAAGGTAACAGCTGGGTGATGAGTAAGCAGAGGCATTACCAGCCTCAAACTAAGAACTAGGAAGATAATTATAGGGGATCCTTTGCTTGGAGCAAAGGAGAACCGAACTTTCCCCTTCAGTGGAACATCCTCAGGTTCCCAATATGGCAGATTGTCAAGACTGTGCTACCAGGGATTGTCTGTCACTAATTACCACTGTCTGCGTATCCCAGAGAGCTCCTCTTAGAGGATGGTGTGCCTTTCCCGTGGTGGCTGCCTGATGCTCATTCAGCTTTGTGACAATAGAGCTGAAAAAGAAAAGTGCATCTGACACTTGGGTGGACTCTGAAGGTCACTGTTCAGCTTGGATGAGAGGTGTTCAGCATGTTATTAAACTGCCCAGCCACTGCATGCACTAACAGAATGTTTTGTGTATTTGTATATATTCCATTATAAGGAGCAGTAGAAAGTCAGTCTAACATCAAACTAGCTGTTTAAAGTTGTTTTAATGCTAAGACAGATATTATGGTACAACTGCTTGTTCTCATAGCTGGCCAAAGAACCTATTTGTGGGAGACAAGAAGTTAGTCTTTGCTCAGATTTGATGAAGGAACCTGGCTTTGCCTGTATGAAACAAGGTGTGAGTGAAGCATAGTTCAGTGCAATCATGCCTCATTGTTAAGTGCTGACAGGAAGCCTTGGGGCAGCAAAATTGCCCTTTGTTTTTGTTTTCTGAACACTCTGGGAAGGATTAAGTAGCATATAAGCCACTGCCTAGGCATAGGGTTGATTTCTATTGCAATGACATCTGGCACGCTGGAAGTGCCTCCCCCTGAAGGGCTGAGAATCGCTTGAACAATCTTACAATGGTTTAGGTTGGAAAAGACCTTCAAGATCAAGTCCAGCCATTGACCTGACCTATTGAGTCCCACACACCTCTTAAATACTTCCAGGGATGGGGAGCTCCATTACTTCCTTGGTGTCCCATTCTAATGCTTGACAACCCTCTCCATGAAGAAGCTCTTAACATCCAGTCTAAACCTCCCAGGCACAATTTGAAAGAATTTCCTCACGCCCTACGTCCCGATGTGGTCAGAAGGTCACCTCTGTCATGCACTTACACACCAATAAGGTGCCAGAGGGGCTGAGTGACTTCCAGCAAAACAAGCTCAGCTACTGCATGATATCAAAGACACTTAAGGCAGTGGAAGAATAGCCCTGGTCTGGAAAGGAGAATGGCTGCAGCTGGTAGATGATGTGTGACCTAGGGAGCGTAGGCATGGTCAATGCTTTTGTCAAAGACAGTTGCTGGATACTCTTTCTTATTATTTCCAGTACACACTCTGTGATGTGTTTTCCCTCATGAGCTGAATTCTCCAAAGCTCTCACACAATATTGAACAAAAACCAGGTAGGATATAAAGTTAAATGAAGGTGTAGTGGTTTTTTTCTTTTTTTTTTTTAGTATGATTCTTTGTGATGACCAACAGAAAGGAAAATAAGATTAGGAAAGTCTTGTAACTTTGGGTTTGAGGTTATTCTTCAGCTTTTAAGTAGGAAATCAAGGCTTGACTCAAAATATTCTGCACACAGTAGTATATTACAGTGTAATATCATGATGGGCTAATTGGTGGTAATCATTATAAGCTAGCAATGATGGATGGGGCAGAGAAAAGGGATGGAGCAGATGACCTTGGAGCAATCAAAGGTAAAAAGACTCAAGGGCTCAATTATTCCTTTCCCTGCACTCTCTGGTACCTCAATACTCGCTAGTATCCTGGTAAATTAAGGTAGAACTTGGCTCTGTTTCCCAAAGCAGACTTTCTGTACGCATTTTTTTGGGTTATCTGTAGGGAATCTCAGTAGTTGGCACAATGTGTCAGTAAACTACAGTTTGACAGAATGATCCCCTCAAAACAAATCTGAAGAGCAAAGAACTGCACCAGTGGTCTTATGACACAAAATACATCAATGTTGTGTAAAATTGGAATACATAGTGGGTCAATACAGACATTCCTGTATTTGTGATCTAGGCAGTATCCTTTCTGAACATGTGGAGGCTACGTTCACTATTGCTACTCCAGGTGTGTTACCTTGGGATATATTTTTAGAGGATACTGTGAGTGTAACAGCAGTATTTTACCTGCAGTCTATATATAAAAACAACAAAACAAACAATAGCCCCAATGAAAAAAACAAACCCAAGCCCTTTTTCTAGTAGGGAAGCAGTCGTGAAAAGTGGATTTTAATAAGAAAATATTGAAGGGATAAAAATAATTTTATATATATTTTTGAAACTAAGTAATAATTAAGTATCCATGCAAAACTGCATGGATACTCCCAGCATCTCTTCCAGTAGCACATCAGTATGTGTGCATTTCTCCTTAGAGATTTGTGCCAGGAAGGGTCTCAGGAACACGCATAACCCGAAGTCTGTGAAGTATGTCACTGAAAGCAATTGGGGTGTTAATTTGCTTGAATGCTTTGATGGAAGGAATTGTGTTGATCGGAATGGATAACATAAGAGTTAAGATTCGGCATCTTGTCCTGCAAGTGATGTCTTTTAATTTCAAGAATTCAAGTTGACAAATGGATCTGTACCACAAGAGCTGTTGTGATTGCTTCTGAAGCGCTTTCCCAGAGCATAGTGCACTTGCTCAGTGAAAGCCTTCTGGAGTACAGTTTTATCTAATTGTGACGAGGATGATTTTGAAATGCATCCATTACTTAAATTGCGTGAGCCCTGTCAAAATTGGGATCTATTATGCAGGGAATGATACATGCACCAGATACTGCTTTTTTTTTTAGCAAGCTCGTAAGGAAACAGGAACAGAGGAAAGGTAGGGGCTGGTGGCAGAAATATATACTGTGAGGGAATATAGGGCTCATGAATGATTTTGCTTTTATGCTTATGTCTGCTATATGATAAAACTTAAATAGTGCTTTAATTTGAAGTCCCCAAAACGGGACGTAATAAATGTATTAACATTATACTGACTGTTCATGTAACTGTGATTTTGGACTTTTTAAAAAATGTTAAATCCCAGGTTTCCTGGTAAAGATAACATGAAAATTCATATATTGCTTGTAGAAGCATATGCTGTTTTACAACTTCTATAAGCTTCTATAATTATACGCTCTAAGTAGGGAAAAATAGCTTTCTAACTGAAAGTAGTTAAGATATTTGAAAGACAATTCACGAAATGATTTTATTAATGCAGATTAAAAATCTTGCTTGTATTTTTTTCGAGTGAGTGTTTACTTGTGGTATTCTTAAACTAAAGTATAGGTTAAAACAGTGGCTGTCATACATAATATACCATAATCGTTATGAACTTGATGGATAAGAATTATGTGTCTGAGTCATGAATTAGGAAAACCTCTATTGGGATGAAACATTTCAACATGGATCTGCAGGAAGGAAGCAACAGTAAACTGTAGGTCTGAAGCTTCGCTTGTGCTGTTGGTAATGACCTCAAATGGAGTGCAGGAGAGCACTGACCCCACCTCGGTGATCTTGCTGCTTCTTATTGGGCTTAACGTCAAAAAATGTCATGAAGATTTAAAGCCTCAATGATAAGGGTCCAACTGGAAACGCATTTCTATTATGCATTTATAGCAACGTGATATTGCCTGTTAACCAAACAGAATTTAAAACACTTGAGCCATCGTGAGATGCAATTTTCATGGTCTAATACTAATTTTCATTGATCATTTTTATGACACAATCATTGTCTTTGTAAGACTCAGCTTTTGCTGCAAACTTGATGCCACTGCGTTTTGGCAATATAATAACCTGTGAACTACTAATGACACAGCCTAGGAATCTGTGTGGCGATCGTTTAAAACCAGTCGCGGTTGTTTATCAGGCCTTCTTGGCTATCAGGAATACCTACTGCATTCAGAGTTCAGCTACAAAATATTTATGGAATCTAATATTGAGGTGAGCTGTGTTCATAGAATTGGGATTGGTGCTTTCAAATGTGGATAGAGGCAGTGTGAACACAGCTGTACCTAGAAGGGCATTATTTTGTCTCTCACTGGAAGAGATTTAACGCGAACAATAAACAATGATTGTATATCAAATGCCATAGTTGAAACGGAAGAGGTTTTAAATCCTGGAGTGCAGGTGACAGTTTTATTGGGACACACACAGGTCAGGCAGCTGTCCAATATAAACTGGCTGGAATTGAGGAATTAATAGAAACACTGGAGGGAAATCCAGCTTCACCAGTAGCTTTGAAGAGGTTTGACTCCACGTACCTGACCGGTAGCACTTACTGTGCTCTCTCCATGTATATAGATAAAATCTGAGTGACAGCTGCACTGATATAAAAGTTAAACCTCATTAATGGACACCATATTTTCTTCTAACAATCTTAAGTTTTAAATGCTGTCATTCACTTCTGATTGGTGTAAGGAGGACAAGAAGTGCACGCATTAAGGTTTCTCTGCTGTCACCCTTCCATGCGTAAATATGGGATACGAACTTTTACCAGCTGGAATGGCTATTCTGGCAAATCATTAAATTTCCTTTCTCTGGAGTTAAAAATTTCCTCTCTCATGGCCCCAGTGAATGAGTGACAACTTCTGGGTGCTAGTCAGAAGAAAAGCAAAAGGCTACATCCTCCACTGGTGCATGCTGGCAGAGCTTTATGGGTGCTGCACCAATTTGCATCAATGGTGCCTGGTCCAGTAGCTATGAAATACTCAACATGAGCATTGGGTGGAAATAGCTGAATGATTTTCAGGAATGTGCCAGAGAGAAAAGCACATGGTACATTCAAAACAGTCTTTCCCTTAATTAGTGCTTCAAGTGATGCCAGACTGTATGATGCGTGTCCCATTCTTTAGGATTAACGAGCAGCTACCATTACATTTTTATCACTTATGGCTTGGCAAATACACAGCAAAATGAAAATGCTAGGGAAAAAATACAGCTTAAAACAAGTGCTGTTTACTAAAGAGATAATTGGTTGCATGCAGCCTCAGGTGGAGGTATTACAGTGGCTGATTTTAATTAGTTGTTCATATATATGTTTGTAATTCTGATGTATCTATCGGACTATCTTGCTGTGACCATGACTAACTACACACACCAATCATGCATTGCTTTTGGTTATAAACAAGCTATGGAGCTAGAAAATGCTGATACAGAGTAAAGCCCGGAGTTTTGCAGGGGCTCCGAGTCTGTCAAATTAGTGTGGCAGAAGTCTCCGATCCTGTGTTTAGAGCTGCTGAACTTTAGCTTTCTATGTAGCATCTTCCTCACTTCCATGGGCATCTCCATGGACCAGGTACTTGCATCTTTATTTTTTACCTTCTGTGTTCCATCTTGCTCCCTCCAAGTTTGCTGTTTGTCTCCTGTGCTTAGGCTTTGGCTCTAGGGCTGCTTAAGGCAGATATTTGCATCAATTAAAATATTGTCAGTGTGTGTGTGCATATGTTTTTTGCAAGATCGGGACCTGAAGCACAAAATTTCAGCGAAGAGTGACAGTTTAGAGTTCACTTAATGCTTTTTTGAATAGGTCTGCTTTGTGGAAATAGGCCTAGGATTATGAGCAGCATACTTGTGTACATGTGCAGCATCCTCGATTGTAATACATGCGGTAAGTACGAATGAGAGCTTGCTGCTCATGTACAGGTTTTTTAACATCAAAAAGACGGAATCTGTCAAGATCAGCTTAAGGAACAAGCTAATTTAGATAATCTTTTCCTTTAAATAACTCAAAAAAAAAAAAAAAAAGGCATTGATTTCACTTAATCCTTCCATAGAGCAGATAAAAGAAAAAAAACCTTTGTTTTGGGCAGATTAAAAGCTGTTAATAAAGGATCAAGAACACCAAAGTTAGGAAGTGGCCAAAGGAGGAATCCTTTCCTGCAGCGTTTTAGCAGCAAGAGCTGCTCACCCAGATGTTGCAGATGCTTGTCCGAGTCCCTCTGCGCAGAGCTGAGGACGGGGATAACCATAACTACTACGCAAAAATACCTGGTGGGCTTGTGCACGCTTGGTCTCTTCTGCTGACCCTGAATTAATAACTGAAGAATCAAATAATTTCAGCTGGGCATACAGCTGTGCATCTAGTTTTGGGTTGTCTGTAGAGACTTGAAATCTCTCATGCAAAACTTAATGCCTGAAGCAGAGGCTGCTTCCTGCAGGTGGGATGGAAACCAACAACACCCCCTCAGCACACTGAGCTCCTGGTAGCCAAGTGGAGCAAATTAATTGTTCTGGATAGGTGAGAAAGTAGACAACAAAAATAGCCCTAGGCAGAGGCTGGAATTAGCTTTTGTTTTCTTAATCTGGAGGAAGCAGTTTAATGACTGAACCATTGGATCTAAGATCAGGCGTTATTGTGACTGTGGTCACCACCTTCGTATTGGAAGGAGTCAAGCCTCTGTCGTTCTTCCTCTCCCATTCTTCTTTGAGCTCAAAGTGTTTAGCAAATTTTTGCTGAGGTTTTAGTAAATTCAAGATCAATTCTCTAATGGTTTCAAACTGCATCCTTTAGTGAATTTTCTGTTCTCAAAAACCCCCGTTTTCCTACTTTTAGTTAGCAAGTGAGTAAATAGTAGTGATTTAATTTTGAAGAGCCAGTAGAGATAGCAAAATCATGATCTGATTCATTAAACTATTCAGTGCTGTGACTACCTTTTTCCCCCACCTTGAATGCAAATCCTTGGTAACACAGAATTGGAATGGTTGAATGGATCTAGAAACTGCAAATAAGAGTATGTGCAAGCAAACTAACTACTTGCTTATGGATTGAAACCCCTTCCCTCCCTGATGAATAAACCACGTAATTTAAAACAAAAGAGGGAAGGCACTACCAGTCTAGTTTTTCAGCTGCTCTATCTAGGTCTCTTTTATCAGCAAAGATGTTCATCTGTGCCACCTGAGGGTTCGGGGCAGGAGGGAATGTGTGTAAAATTTTTTATAAGCTTTCCCATAAATACCACAGTTTGTCTCCATTCTTCATTTTGGAAGCACAAAGGATTCAAATTTGAGTTTTGTGTTTGGGGTTATGTGGTTTGAAACAGCAGCAGCTCAGAGAAGGTACCAATTTGACTTTTTAAAGGGATGATTGTGTATATATAATCTTAGGCAGATTTATTCTTATGTTAAATGACAATAGGTAAAAAATTTTCTTTTAGCTTCTCTGTTTGCCAGGACTAGTGGGATCCTGTCAAATAATGATCAGAAGAAGGGTCTCAGTGAGAAATACTGGATCTTCCAATAAAATGGAGGAAGATTTCATTTCTATGAAAAATCCTAGATTCAAGAAAAGATTTTGTTCTTTCCTGTCCCATCTGTGAAACAAATTTACCGAGAAACCTTTTAGTTTAAACTGAAGGGCAATACACTAATCAACTTGAATTTATCTGTAACCCCAGAAGCATGAATATAATGTTTAAGAAGAGGCTTCTTCCATGCTTTGTTGTACGGAGCCCATTGAGAATAGCAGTGCATGTGAACCATTCAAGGGAACCCTTGATGCCTGCCATTTAAAAAAAAAACAAAAAAACCTCTGATGGCAAGTACCTAAAGCTTAGGTGGAAGCCAGTTTTTTTACTCTTCAAGTATCCAAATTCAGCTGTGGAGCTGGAGCGCTGTGAATTTCTGTTGTCACTCTTATTCTTTCAAGATGCCTTTCTGCCTGTAGGGTAGGAGCTTTAATGAGTTTGAGGGAAAGATATTGAAGGAGTGGAAGTGAGTTCCCACTTGTAGATAGGGCTGTATGTCCTGTGCAACTTCAACAGCATGGAGGCATGGCACTGCACTGCTTTATCTCTCATTATGAATTTGCATCTTCTTCAAGCACAGAGCTATCCTAGGAGTTTGTGTATGGAACATCTGAGAAGGGAGAAAGGCATGCTTTCTATGTGCTACTGCTGCAAAGCTTCCTTCTGATCTGCTTGGGCTCTGGATCAGCCTTGTCATGGATTGCCCTCCGTGTTTTCTGATTTGTGCCATTTGGTTAAACCTAGTGCTTGAGTTTTTGGAACATTGGAGCTTTACAGGGCAGATGAGTGAAGACATAACTGCGTGTAAGATGTGAAAGGAGCTGAATGGAGGAGTTTGTATGTACATATATATCCATACAGGGAATGGAAGTTGTAGGGACCCTACACCAGTGGTAAAGAGTTGGAAGAGGATCAGGTTGCAAGGTGCAACACAGAAATGGACAGACAAACTAGACATGGTATCAGCCAAGGGCAGGGAATAAAGGTTCACGATATCATATTGGGTAAAAGCATGATGGTAATAAAACAGATGTGCTGTACATGAAACAAAGCTCCCTCCTGGCTTTGCTTGAATCCAGGAGCTCAGCCCCCCTGTGCAGCATTGCTGCTGCTCAGGCAGGACTGGCACGTGGTGCTAATTAGGGTGGTGTGTTTTATGATGGTATTATTAAACAGGGTTATTTATACCATCGTACTTCTCATTTTATCGCTTGCTGACTTCAAAGCATTCTCCTTTCGGATAATGAAGCTCAATGTTTTTGTACCTCGTGATGTCCCATTAGTCTGTGAAGACACTGATGCCAGTAAGGTACAGAGAGCTGACAGTTTTATTCATTGGCTACTGTTAAATACTCATAGTCTGTATGGAGCTATTATGTGTTGTACTTTAGATAATGGGCTGTAAATAATAACAAAATCTAGTCACTGAATGCCCTTATAGGTGACACTAAATTTCATGAAGATGTACGTTGAAGCCATGCAGAAGTAATTTCCACAAGACAGCCTTAATTTTCAGCCTCAATTTCTAAATATTGCCTATTATGTTCTGTGGCCTCTGGAGATTTTATTTTTATTCAATGATGACAAATGAAATTTCTTTTTAAGAATATCTATTCACCAAATAGGCCTGTGTGGTATTTTTGTGTCATCCTGGAAGCCCTGCAGCGGTGCCTGGGGTTTGCGTGGAGCAGCCTGCCTGGCTGCCTCATCCCTGCACAGCAGAAAAGCAGAAGCTTTTCACACTTTTCATAGCTTTCTTCTGCTATTAGCAGAAGACTGGTGAAGGTTGCAAATCTGACCCAAGAACACCATTTTTTGCCTGCTAAATGCTGACAGACATTTGTTACCAATTCTCAGAAGTAGTTATCAGCGTAATAGGTTTCATTCCTCTGGAGGGGCCTTTGGAAAAAAAAAAAGTTCATTTCCATAGGTAGATTCATAAAAAGATCCGTAAACCTGTCTTCCTTCCTAATGAGAAGGAAGCCCCCTTGCTAAGGCTGCCATGCATGTGGAGATGGCTGCTCCTGCCTTCCTCTGCTGAGTGGCTGGGCTGTTAGGAAATGTCTCGTTGCCTTAAACTGCTTGTCCTTGCCTTCATACTTGATCTTTATTACTGTGTAACGTTGAAGAGAGGTCTTTAAACTGTAGCTTGTAGCAGTTCTCTAAACGGGACTGTTGAGTTGCAGTAAGCACAGATTTGTTAAAGAATATGCAAGACAGTGAATAAGAGGAGTTCCTCTATAACCAGAGGAGACAAAGGAGCATGTGGAAGGCAATTCTTATCTTAGCAGATGAGTTATCTTATGGAAGTATCTTTGTCTTCCCATTGACAAAGGAGTTTTGGAGAGTTGCTTAGAATAAGCACAGAATTTTTATATGTTAATGGATAGTTCACATAGATTAAAAATAAAAAGACGTAAGGCTGGGAGAGGAGTCAGACTTGCCCAAGGTTAGTGGTTTAGTCAGGAGTGAAAACCAAGAGTTCTGGCTTGCAGTTCAGTTCTCTATCCAGTAGAGAATATTCTCCTGGGTGGGAGGGTGTGGGGGGTGTTGTGGAAATGAGGGACGGAAAAAGAAACCGGCGTGGATTTTTTTTTTTTTTCACTGAGTGTAGATAAGAGAAAGAGGAAATACCAGGAGAGGAAATGGATCTGGTGGTATTGGGTGGGAGATCATAGCACAGTTCCGGTACAGGAGAAGGCTTCTCCAGGACATAATCACTGGCCCACATCTGAAGAGTATGAGAAAGTGTCCTTAAATCATATGACCTCAGTTGTGGGCCATCTGTGTGAAGTCCCAGGTGGCTGAGGGCAGGGTGGTCTTCCAATTGACACGCATGTCAATCTTACTTCTGCTGGAGGTCAAAGAGTGCAAACAGCAATTTGCTTTACTGTGGCTGGCTAACTTCAGCGCCTCCTTATAAAATCCTTGTGCATAATGACTTCACATATATTTCCAGAAGCTAATGCCTGAGATTTGGCTCACTAAAATCCAAATGACACACTAGTAAAATGGAGTCTACTAACGTACCAGATTTGTGCATTGAAAAGCGGGACTCGGTCAGATATCCCAATTATTTTTGAGCAATAAATACTCAGTAGCTTAGAAGAAGTGCTTTTTTACTACTTGCAGATTCAGGAGGGAAAAGCTTTTTTTCTGCTGCACATGGGACAGCTCTTGCTAATACTGGGGACAGTCTTTGGGCAGTGTTTAGTGCAAACGGCATTAGATGTGCAGTGTTGACCTGAAGCAGCCCTGGGATTTGATGCATCACTCTTCCATGCTAACTCCCTGTGAGCAGTTGGAATAATCCACATGCATCATCTTGCTTGCACATTTGTGTCCTGAGAGTGCTTCCTGCAGCTCAACTAATGTGCAAAGCCTCTCCGTGGAGAGGAGAGTGTCACCAGGGAACAGAGGGAACAGCATTTCTGCAGTGGAGCCGCCAAAGTGGCTTTGTTCCGAGTGCTTTGTTTCAGCGTTTCCTGAATAGGGATGATATTACTCAGTCTGAAGAGCTTTGCGGTTTGGAGCATAAGATGGTTTAGAATTGGGCCCAATTTATATGGAATGGGTTTATTTCTGCAGTAATATCTTCTTCTAGGATAAAAGCGTTTATAGCCCTTCCCTTTGGAATCATTGTCGCTCTGACTAGACTGTCTAGACAGCTCAGTTTTCAGGCGTATTCACCACGCTGTGCCTCTGCGGTGGATAATATGTCAAAGCCATAATATTGCCAGCTAAGGCATGATCAGATGGGGGAAGTGACTCTGGCTCTTCTCTGGAGAGGGAGGAACGGAAGAAGTCCGGTTCCTGTTACTGCCATGCAGGAGCGGTGCTGCTGATGCTCGCCTGCAGGTGGAGGGCGTGAGACCCCCAGGGGAGCACCCGGCGGGCTCTGGCTCTCAGATCTGTGACTCCTTAAAATGCATGCTCCCTTCCTCTGGAATATCTGGAGCACTGCAGGAAGGAAAAGAGCAAGGAAGCTTTTAGTTGCCTACTTCAAATAACATGTTATTTAAATACCTTTCTTGGGGAAATAGCTGGTGATTATGCTATGATATTCTGTTTCCTTGAGGGCAACTGTTAAGCTTTTCCTATCAGTTTCGGATTTCAGGTCAGACAGAAGATCTTGGCAAGCCTGACCTTGTTTTATGTGCTCTTTCCTTCAAGGATGGTCAAGAAGCATGGAGTGATTTGCTGTGCATTACGTGACCAAACGAAACACCACTGTGAGGTGGTGGGTGATGTTTTCTCACGACTTTGAGTTCTCTAAGTCCATGTTTTTACTCCCTTTGAAGGCTTGGTGAGGAATCTGAATATTTTAGAGGCATAATTATTTCCAAGTAGATGTCCACTGTACCCTTCTGCATAGCCTCTATGATTTTAGGGAGTGTTCAAACAACTCTTTAGCTCATATTAAAGACATTTTGAAGTGAAGAACAGAAGACACTATACAAATGAATTTTGGAAGAAGGCTTCTCTTTTCCAGACCACTTACAAAAATGCATTGCACAACCTTATTCACTTAAATTAATCATGGATCCAAAGTTTTAACACCTGCCTCAGGACTTCTGCACTTCCCATGAAAATGGCTAATTAAATTGAGCACTTGCAGGCCTGTGACCTGCAACCCCTTTGGGGAGCATAGAAATGCCCCCTGAGGCCTTCGGATGCTAGAAGTGGGCTCTTGGCAGTCAAGGAGATCACAGTTAGGAGTGCACATATGGGCTAGGCTCCCAGCACTCCGTTGATACATAACAGGGGAAAAAGTAGATGCCGCTGAGATCCATGCCCCTTCAGGCAGCGGAAATGTGGGTAGGAATATCAGATGCTGTTTCTGGTTAGATACACAGTGTATGTACAATATATTGTGTACATCCATGTACATGGTGTGTGTAGGGCTGACCTAGCGCAGCTGTTGGGCTGGTGGTTATTGCGAACCTGGTGTTTGCCCATGGATGGATTTGAAGGGAAGTCATGGGAACACCTGTCTATTCTGTATCACTGATGCCAATATCTCTGCCAAGGAGGCTGTCACTTAATTTCTTTGTGTCAG
Source organism: Chauna torquata (assembly GCA_013399475.1). Classification (NCBI taxonomy): domain Eukaryota; kingdom Metazoa; phylum Chordata; class Aves; order Anseriformes; family Anhimidae; genus Chauna; species Chauna torquata. The sequence goes on from VXAL01015260.1 coordinate 116,089, forward strand.
AAAAATGTAAGACTGTAGTTTAAGATTCTATTGCTTTTCACAGAAAGGCAGTTGCAGAATCTCATTGCTTTGACGGCTAGAAACTTAATTTTCAGATTAACTGTGTTCACAGGCAATTTCAGCCCATTTGTTCTTATGCTAAATTCACTCTATAACTCTCTATAACATGTATTTGTATCTATCAGTGGTGTTTTGAGGTTGTTGAGACTTTGTTTTATAGTGAAAAGTAAAAGAAACAGTTGTGGTGGTTTATAGCTAAAATGAGGTGGAGGTAAGACTTCATGGCATCTCAATAAATAATATCTTGTTAGGAACCAAATCATGTGTTCAACTAAAATATAGCACTTCCTTTGATCTGGGGCACATGGACTTGAGTTGCTGAGGTCCCCTCTGATGGTCTTTCCCGCTAGCTCTCCTGTATGCGAGGTAGAAGCAGAGGCAGTGTCCTATTGCTTAATGATGCAGCCAAAATCTCTTTCAGAGGTTTCTTAAAGTTCAAGCACTTTTCAAACAAAGCATCTTGTGTTTGATCTGGGCTGCCAGCAGAGATGATGCTGTTGCCCAGCTATCAAGCCTCTGCCCATTTAAGGAGTACATTAATGGTAGGATATAAATAAATCCCTTTTGAACAGAATCAAACCCATGGTAATTACAAAAACCCAGTCATTCGTTCCCTCACATCCCCTGAGAGCACCAACATCTGGCGTCAGTGCCTGCTCTGAGTGGAGCAGCTCTCACAGCCTACAAACCATCATCCTGTTCTACCTCTCTGATTAATACCATGGCTAAGGATTGATCTGGCCCCTGCTTAATGTTCTCTTAGTGGAAGTAATTAAAAATTTCCAAAAGTTAACCAAATCAAACCAATTAAACTTTAATATGATCAAGGCTTGACTGTGAGATTTACTATCTCTTTCATGGCTTGAAATGCTGACAGTTGAATGAATGCAACAGCAACGATGAGTGTGGTCATGTTAGATGGGATCTGGCTTAAAGCACAGATCTCCTGCATGAGTAACCCAAAGCTACATGTTTGAGGTTTCTTCCTTTCTTTTCAGCTTGTCAGGGGATGCAAAATCTTGGAGAGTTTGCGGTTGTAGTCCAGGATGGCTTTCAGACCTAATCTGCTCGAAGCAGGGGAACTTCAGGGGAGGTTCAGGCTGGACATTAGGAAAAGGTTCTTCACTGAAAGGGTGGCTGGGCACTGGAACAGCCTCCCCAGGGAAGTGGCACTGAGCCTGCTGGAGTTCAAGAAGCATTTAGACAACATCTCAGATACAAGGTTAAATTTTTATGTAGCTTTGTGTGGAGCCAGGAGTTGGACTCAACTGTTGTGAGTCCCTTCCAACTTGGGATATTCTATGATTCAATGAAATAAATCGTTCTAGCTGTGTTAGTGCTTTGGTAGTTTTTATTGCACATCCAGGTTTCAAATACTGTGCTACACTAAACTTGGCTCTTGCTTTTACAGTTTGTGGAACTAATGGAGACAAAAGTATATAAATCTTTACTGTTTCAAGAATTCAGTTTTGGACTTGACTTTACTCATGAAAGTAGCGTGTGGAATGAGTCAAGTAGTGCATTTACTCACACGTACAAATGTTTATGGGGACAGAACAGGGATTTAGTGGTGAGCAGTTATAAGAGATTTTTTTATGGTTATCTTCAATAATAGGATCTAAAATGTGACCTGTTCAACATCCCCATGGGCAGAATACAAAGCATGCCAGCCTGTTTTAAAGGCTGTCGTGTCCCCCCCGCCCCCGACTCCTTTATCCTGACATGTCAAGGCACAGCATAGGACAGACCTTTGGATTTTCCAAGGCTGCTTACTACATGCAGAGATCAAAGCTGAGCATCATCCACCACCAGCAGCTTTGGCAGGAAGGAAGGCAGTGTCCATGTTGACCAAGCCGGGAGCTGGCAACGCTGGACTGGGGAGCGATGCTGTCAGCAGCAGTGTTTCAGCTCAGTGACCTCATGGACAGCAGCGTGCTCAGAGTTATGGCTCCAGCCCTGTTCATCTCAGGGAGGTTGTAAGTAGTATTCATAATGGTTTGGGGAATAAGGAGGGATTTTTTTTCCAGGTCACATAACTGTATACCATATGTCCAAAAAGTCCTGGTACAGAGTTAAAGATGGATGGAGTGAGTCTGAGGTAGGATGCCTATGTATCTCAATAGGAAATGGTTGTACCTTCTATTTCTGCAGGTTGTCTACAGCCAGGTGTCAAGCTGTATGGTCAATCATACGGCCCTATTGCACCCCTTTGTGTAGCTGGATATGGGTAGCTGACAAAACAGGCTTTGACAACCGACATGCATAGTTTCTTCAGCTTTTCTTGTGCCTTCAAGTGCGAGGAGGATTGAGAAGGTATTTCAGAAACTGCCCTCTGTAGTGTTTTGTGCTGTGGATGGATATATTTCAATTTATATTTTGAGGATAGCTTTAAAAAGGAAAGGCAGAGGACAAGTTTTATCAGAATAAGGAGGTCTAGGTCTCTTACAAAGCAAACCCCAGTTTTTGTAAAGTATCTGCTCCAGGCTCCCTGTAGGCAGTGCTGCAAGATCTTTGCTGGCCGTGGGTCTTCCTGTGTAGGGCAGTGTTGTGCTGTGGCTTTTGGCATGTTTTTCTCCACAGCATCTGAGCACACTGCTGTTTAATTGGAACAGACTGTGTGTGAATGTGTATGGCTTTCTGACTTTGAAGGACAAATATTTTTTTTCAAGATTTTGAGACTACAACTCATGATGTTCCAGACACGCCTGTGGAATTCACCTGCCAGCTGATACTCCTTTCAGGCCAACAGTGGTTGTGCAAAGGACCATGCAGGCATGAGGAATTGCCAGCTTTGTGCACTGTCATCATGTCAGATTAGTGTTGGGGAGGGGTGAGACGTGCCCAAGATGATGATATCGAATCCATACGCAACACAGAATAGTTGTGTGGTCTGTCTGACAAACACCTGATCAAGGCCTACTGAAGATGCTATGTGCATTAGTCTTGATGTGCGGTGTTCATCCCCTCCCTCCCATCTGGTACCTCACTGAACTTTTGGGGCATTTTCCATCTGTGTTAGGCACAGGTTGCTCATGGTTTCTCATGTTTAAAATTAGCTCTGTGTTGGAGGAGGGTTGGGTTTCAGGTCCTAGTTCTGTAAAATGCCCTCCGGAGCTATGGTTGTGAGACTCTAACAGGAATTAGACCTGTCAATTGCAGACAGGCTGAGCATTGCCCTGGGCCTAACTTGGATTAACATTGATCTGCTAGAGATGCTCTGGGTTGTCTGAGTTCCTTGCCCTTCCTCATGATCCTCTTGGTGCCCTGAAGATGTAGGAGACAGCTTTGTCCTTCATGGGCAGTGACCTGAGGTGCAGAAGGGCCCATTGCTCCTTTATCACTCCTGTTATCCTGAGGAATTCAGCACCTTCAATGAGGCACTGATGAAAGAAGCTCTTTAAACTTACACAGTGTTCATTCCTTTGACATTTATTGGTATAGAAACTAGAGTAAGGGTCTCCTGCCCAAATGGCTGTCCAAATTACTGGGTCAGACACTCAGTGTAAGGTTTCCAGATTAGGTGATGCAGAAAGGGTTCAGCAGCTCCAAAAGAGTGGGGGAAAGTCCAGTCCCAGGAATACCTTGTGAGTATGATGATTGAGTGGTGATGTAGAAGATGCAAATCCCAGGAAACAAACCCATCTTGCTGAGTTCCCTGGATAGAGCTCTGACTTTGAGCTTTGGGCTAAACAAGAGCAATAATTTTCTTAAGAAAGAAGATGCCGCAACTTCCTCCAGCTGTGCATTGCTCAGGGATGCATGGAATTGCTCAGTCCTGATGAAGTTGTGGTAGTCCTAGATATTCCCAGAGCAAATCTTTAGGAACCAGGAGGACTTTATGGATGAAAACACAGCCGCTAAAAGGTCTTTGTTGTTTTTGGCTGTATGCTGGCTGTACAAGCATTATGAGGATCTGCATGTTGGACTCCTCTCCTATTATGCAAGCAGAAATCTTTCCTAGCCCGTATTTACTGGAGTGAAACTGCTGTCTTTAGCCTGGTACTGGTTGTTCTTCATTCCTATTGAACTGCTCTGTATTTCTGTGCTAACTGTATTTTTTAACTATATGTCACAATTCAGAACTTGCAGTGAACATGCGGAGCAGGGAGCTTTACTTTATAAAATATTGGCAGATTGCTGGATACTATTCAGTGGTGTCTGGGATCAATTTGCAGTGCAGTTCTTGAAACCTGACAGCTCTTGGAGGATTGCAATAGCCAGATGCACTTGTAGAGCACAGCTACAGCGTCTGCTACTGTTGCTGACTGATCATCTCAGCATGCTGTAGTCCCTTGCAATCCACTTGACAGGTATTCTGGTTCCTCCTAGTGAGTGATTAATGTCTTGTCTCATGCAGCCCACCACAGGTGTTTGCTTCAGGCAGTTTCACAGGGATAACAAGATCTTAGACATCTAGAGAGAATTGGTCTGGGAGTCCAACGTAACAGTTGAGCTCTCTGGGTAAGTCCTTTGGTCTGCCCTCTGCAGGAGGAAAGGAAACACTGTCCTGGATAGTAATTCAGGGACAGCTCGTGCTGTCCAGCTCATTCCTTATTCATCTGAACATCTGAAGGCTTTATGGTCATAGCTGCCAAACTATGTTGGACTAGTGGACTGTTGTCAGCAGTCCTGTGCACCTGTGTCACCCAACTTTTAACTGAAAATTGGAAGCCTCAGCCAAAGCCTGAGTGCAGAGCTGTTGTCTCTGACCAAAGGCGTTCTGAAGCCCCGGGTTGCTGGAGTGTGGATGAATATCACAGGCTTGTCCTACTCCTGTACCCTTCCCCAGCTTCTGGCCCATCTCAAATGTGGGGTAGTCCAGGTGGGCTAGCGGATCAGCTGCTCTTGTCTTCATGCTTTGTGTAGTGCCTGTGCTAGAGGTGTGACATTTAAGTGTGGAGGCAAAATATGAATTTAGCCTAAACTGGGTTTGCATCTCTGGCTCTCTGCCTTGAGAGAGACATGTTGTGATCATTCACAAGTACCTTAGCCATGGTTAATGTACGCCTACAGCATAACTGGTGTTTGCCAGGATTACTGCATTATTAGGTCTAAACTGGGAGGATCAGAGACTGCAGTTGGTGAGCAGGGCAGAGGGAGGAGACAAAGCATCTCCTTGGCCAGGCTTGCTCAGCCAGCAGCAAAGCACTAGTTCTCGTAGTCTTGTGTAGCCTCTGGAGGGTCTCTTGCTGCTGACTTCCAGCTACTTGCTGACAATTAGTTTAAAATCTGAGCAGAGAATTTTAAATGGATCTGATAATCTTTAGCTTCTCATGGCTCACAGATTAGGTGCAGTCCTGGTGTGAACGGGCCCCACAAAACTCCCAGCCTGCTCCCCACAAGCAGCCTGCCCCAGGCTGGCCCCTTCCAGCTGCACCCCAGACCCACCGAAGACCCCCCTCTGGAAGGTGATGGTTTAACCACTGAGTAAGACGGGGGAGTAATGTTTCTTTAGGGCAGGTCTGGGAAAAGCAGAGCTTGGATTTTGGAATTTAACTATTTACATGCCAGCAGGGCTAGACCTAAAGCATAAGCCAAGATCTGAGTTGTTGCTGTTGCTTTACAGCAAATAGTCCCACTTGGTTCTCTGCTGAAAAAACTGCCAATGCAAGTCAGGTTATTGCTCTGTAGGGATTAGAAGGTCTGGGTCAGATAAGTGCATTGGCTTTCTGCTGCAATCCCCATGCCTTTGAAGATATTTTAATTCCTGGAAATATCCAGGTGTGCTCGAGGCAGCAAGATTCACTTGCTAATCTACTGCCTCATGCAGGTCCCCGAGAGGCAGCTGGGGCAGAGGTGGAAGGGTCAGAGGGGTGGGGGCAATGCCAGAATAGATGGTGCTTGAAATGGCCCTCTCAGCACTGAGTTGACACCACCAGGAATTGCATGGAGGCTCACAACATCTTGACAGTGCAGACATGGTCCTGCAGTTCCCCAGATGGATCTTGTTGCTTGATTTTTTTTTTTTTAAGACTGACTGAATATGTTGATGGTGGGAGTTGTTTCCTTCCATTCAGCAAGGGTATCCTCGCTGGGGAAGGCTGACTTTTCAGGAGTGCTCAGCGTAGATGGAAGGAGTGACAGTTCCACAGAAGGACCTAAATTAACTGGGGTGTTCACAGAAGTGTCTAGGAGATATTTTTGAAAAGGTGAATGCTGCACTGGGGGAAATTAAGTTCAGAAGTACGGGAGAAAGTTGATGTGAGAACTGTTAAATCTGCTGTTGGAGAGAGCTTGCAATAATCTGTCCATTTGCTGAAAAACAAGCTCCTCTTCTAGTCTAGTATCCAGGACCGTGAACTCGCTCACTCCTGAAAAGCACTCCACCAAAATATTTTTTGGATCATGGCATGCTGAGCATGGGCAGTGGTGTGTGTCTGAGCCTCTGCTCTACAGATGTGGTTAATATTTCCCTGTCCAAGCTGAACTGAAGGTAAAAAATAGATTGGTCCTACCCTTCATAGCCAGAGCCTGCAGAGAGGTCCATCGACCACATTAGCTCTGGAAAGGGGGCTTACTCCTTTCTGAGCTGGCAGCCAGGCCCCGCGCCAACAGGTGATAAAAGTGCACCCTGTGCCTTCGCCTTAGTGTGCTGTGGACGAGGGGAGGGAGGGCGATGAGTGTGTCTGGTGGTGGACGCAAAGAAGCCTTTTCTGTGCTGGCTTTACCAACGAGGTCTCCACAGGGATCCCAGGGCTGTACCTACTTCAAACCTCATCCACTTGTTGGAAACAGCAAGGAGAATTGTCCCACTGGTGTTCTTGCTCTTTGTGGGTCAGGCAGCAGTGCTTTGGGAACAGCCACAGCATCATACAGTGATCTGAGAGCCTGCTGGAAGCCAGCAGGAGAGCGAGCGGTGGACGTGGTCTGGAGGGGTGACCAACATAATGGACAGAAGCCCTTCCATTTTGAGCTCCCAGAATATGTCTGGGTGATCCTACAAGACTGCTTAGAGACAGGGAAAGGTGGAAAGGCCCAGAAAGATAGAGAAAACAAGAGGCTGGCACAGCTGGCTATGGAGATGGTCAGAGGTAAGAAGCCCTCACCAGAGGAAAAACAGATTCTTGAAGGGAGAAGAGTATAGAAAAGCAAATTAGATGTGGTGAGGAGAAAAAAAAAACCATGCTTCGTGATGTCAGTTTTGGAGGACTCTAAGGTTCTGGTGCTTTCAGGCTTTCAAAACTTGCTTTGCTGTCTCTCTGCAGCAAGGGATTTGCTGAAGTGGCAATCACACTGGCTGCAACACACACAAAGCTTTACATGGCCCTAACAAGCTGTGGCTGTCAGGACATGAAAATGGCCTATTTTCTGGCCATCTTTGGGATATTCCAGCAGGCTGATACCTACTGTGGATTATTTAAGCCAGTGAATAAAAAGTCCCCCATTTCTGTGACCAGAGCTCTGGTAGAAATTAGGGAATGGTTGACCCATGCCACTGCACCTATAGGAAGGACACTGGAGAAAAATCATGGTTTTCAAGGCAAAATCATCCAGAAAGGCAGTAGAGATGCCAGCAGATGTAAGGAAGGACACAGGCAAAGGATGACATGATCAGAACTCCTCAAGAAATATTAAGGAGACTCAAGACCAAAACAGACAGCTGAGCCATTCAAGAACATTATCTCTTATGTGGCTTGCAGCAGATAGCTGAAATTAGGAGATTTTGGTTCCGGCCGCTACAGGCAGTTGTCTAATCCTTGTACTCCTGGGCTAGAGCTACTGGCAGTTTAGGTCAGTAATTCTTTTCCACCTTTTTTTCAAAGCATTTTCCAATCTCTGGCTGTGATGTGATGCAAGTGTAAAGGTAGGGGGATAATTATTCAGCTGCCTATCTAATCTGTTTGATCTCCCTCATCTAATCTCCATTATCTTCAAAAACAGGCAATAGGTGCTTTTGATGCAGCCTGTGATCAGAAGCCATGCACAGAAAGCAGAAAAGTAGGGCACCTGGCCATTTTCAAAGTGAAACTACAGTCTGTTCCTCGACTGCATTCTGATCAGAAGCAGGCTTTTTCCATCTACAAATGGACTTTCATCTCTCTCTCTCCCTAGCCATCATAACAAACAGCTTTTTTGGTGAAGTTGTCACTGCTGTTCAAAAGGCTTCTGCATTAGAAGTCCTGGGATGAAGAGACAGTATCTGGGGATTGCCTGCAATAGCTGTGTTTGGTGTGGGCTTGAGAGGTTTTGCTCTTGCACTGCAGTTTTTAAAATGCTTGTGGGGTAAAACATTTTGATCAATTATTATGATAATGACACAAGAGTGTGGAATTATGAGCATAATTATAATTATCATTTTTATGCACAGTTAATTAATCATAAAATACTACATTATAGAATTTTTCTGTTTAATGAAATTCATTATAGAGGCCCCTGAAGCCCTAAATTTAACATTAAACAAATTAAACCTGTGTCTGGGGTTAGGGCTATTAGCACAAATGTGGCCTTGGATTAGTTGCTCAAACAGGACTCAGTGAGCCATTAGCCAAAGGGTGGTAGTGGAGCAACCCTTCATGAATGCAGATACCTGCTCCAGAGAGAAGTGAACTGGTTTTTTGCTACCCTGATGTTATATCTGGCTAGCTCATGTGCTAGTCTTTGAAAGTGCTGAGTTTGTGAGCCTCTAGCCCAAGAGACTGGAGGACAGAGTGTGCTTGCAGCAGGAAGGCTGGTTTCCTCGAGGCACTGGTGCTGCAGGTTCTGGAGGGAAACCTTCCCTCATCTCACTGGGGATAACTTCTTATCCATGGCCTGGGTGTCAGCTCTCCCATCAGGATGTAATGCAAAGAGAGCAGAGTATGGAGGCATGGTTAGCTTGCCTTGCAGAAACACTTCTACAACTAGATATTGAACTTTACCGCTGCTGCATGTCAAAGAGTTATGAGGCACCTCCTGGAGCACGCTACAGGTGTGGAAAAGCCCTATGTTTTGAGTTGCTTGTCTTTGAAAGAGGAAAGGTTAAGTTTTGGAATGGGAAGGCCAGTTGGGAATGGATAGCAACCAACAGCCCTGTCGTTGCTCTACATATTTCCTCTAAAGAACTGCACTAATTGAAGGTAGGCTGTAGGTCATACCTCGCACAGCAGCAAATTGAACGGGCATCCTCTGTCTTTGTAACTCTTGAGGTAGGTGCCAGTAGACAGGAGACTTCCCACAGCATCGCTCTCCAGTGTGGCTCTGCGCCTGAGATGAAAGTTTTTTTTCACAGTGCTAAAGCCATATTGCACCTCTGCCAGGTGGCCACACTGGTCTGTCAGAGCTCTTTGCTGGAAGGGAACCGGCATCCAAGTAGCTCCATTGCAGACGTCCCCAGTGAGCTAAGCAGCAAAATGGCCACAAGGCAGTGAGTTTCTGATCAGGAAACTTGATTTCTGATTTAGGAGCTAAACCAAAGGAAGGACAAGCGTCATCTTCCCTTGCGTTTAGGCACGGGTAATGTTGTGCATGAACCTGGGCTAGTTTTCTAGATGCCTTTAGCACTGTAGACCCAGTTCACTTGGCCTGTCTTCCTCCCCATCACAGGGCACACAGGGACAGACCCATTTGCAGACCTGTGTGCTTGGTCTCAACCTCGTGTACTGCATAAAGCTCTGAAGTGAGTACATTTGGAGATGCTGTTTGGTTTTGTTTTTTACCAGCACCTTTCTAATGGAAAGAGCTCTTGGAGGTACTAAATTATCAATTTTCTCACAGCTACCCAGAGTGCTGATTGTTATGGTTGTTTTTATTGATGTCTGATCTGGAAACAAATTGCAGGTTTTGTTGTTTTTAATATAATGTGACATGTCTCAGCATGTAGCCATAGTAATGTGATATAACAAGAAATCGGCCTGTTGTGAAAGTACATGCATTGGTTACTGCCCTTTGGCTGGAAACGTTTCATTATTTTCCTCCTTTGCAGTTCTTAATCAAAGAAGATAATTCAAACCTTTGGCAAGTTCTGTGTTTGTAACTGTATCATAGTTAATGTAACAATATTACCAAGTTAATTTTTCTGTGAGTATCTAAAACCCAGCTTGTTCCTGTTTTGGCTATCTGATAGTATATGATACAGTATGTGTATATTCAGAGTCAGCTCAAGGTGTTTCCTTTCTGCATCAGGAAATTCAGTTTTGTCCACTTAAGAATTTTTGGGCAGCAAAGCTAAACTTACAGTGATGGCAGAATAGATTTTGAGCTGGAATTGGGGATGCTCCCTTGCAGGTTTGGAAGCTGGGAAGTGTCGGTGGTTATTGGGGTGGCTGCAGGGTGCTTGGAGGGGAGCAAGTGGGATGGCGGGGTCAGCAGCAAGGGAATGGCTGAAGGAAAAGGGCTGGCATCAGTCAGTCTGGAGAAGATCAGGGTGGGAGAGAGACCTGGGAAAGCATCTGTGGAGCTTTAGAGGAACGCGCGGGATGGGAGCAGATACTCAGCTTTGCCACTGATCGCCTCTAAGAGGGGGGAAGAGTGCTGTGGATACAACTCAGAGCAATGCTTGGCTGTCTTGAGGCCAGGACATAAAATTGTTGATCTTGCACTGGCTTTTGTGAGCTGAAAAAGAAAATCTGAGTTGTTAGTCTGTCCTTCCCCAATTCTACTGAACCCTTTTTCCTTTTTTTTTTTAACCTCCATTGCATCAGAAGAGGGGCACCAATTCCTTGTTGGAAAGGAGAGGGAAATGTTGAGCCTGTGCTACTGAACCCAATGTCTAAACCTCAAAGTTTTCCAACCAGTGAGAAGGAGGTGGCCGTGGAGAAGGATTACTGGCACCTCCTCAGGGCAGTGCAGTCTGTCTGCTCCGCATGCCTGCAACCGGGGTGGGTGCAGCCTGGATCCTGTTGGTGTGATGGGACCAGGTGAGCATGCAGAGGGCACTAACAGCACTACGATGTACTTAGAAACACGTGTACTGAGGACGCAGGTGGCACATGCCTAAGGCTGACTTTGCCTGCATGAACCTGATATTTGTTGTCTTTTTAACCCAGAGTTACCAAAAAACCCCAAAGATTAAGTGACTTTTTGCTCTTGCTGTGTTTTTGCATGTCTGTCTGTTCCTGCTGGTAACTGCTGCACTGTTTGGCCCTAAGATACGACGTCATTAATTTTGAGAAACAGTAACTGGATGGGAGAACAAGATCCCAGCAGACTGCTAATTTGTAAAGCTCACATTTTATTGGGCTGCAGGGCATAATTTGCTGTGCTGCTCTAGGAAGTATACCTAAGTAACGCATCTCTTGGTGGGGAAGATGGGGGAAATCAAGCCCTGTCTGTGCATGCAGAAGTGGTTGTCTATATTGTTGCATCAAACTCTTTTTTTTCTTTTTAGGTGAATAATGCAACACTGTCAAAAAGCATACAGATGACTTAGTTACAAGACAGAGCTCTGCTCTTCAGGGGTAGGGTATCCATAGTCTGTCCAGAGAGCAGATGCTGTCGGAGTAAATGCAGCAGCCACTGCTGCTGACTACGTTTCATGGAGTACTCTGCACTGTTCATAAGGAGCAGAGCATCCCTTGTAGGGCTAAACCACAGCCCGGTCCATGCTGCTGTTGCCCTCCTGTGTAACAGGAGAAGTGCTGGCTGTGAAGAGGATCCTCCTTCAAAAATGCTTGTGGTGAGCCTACTCCTTTATGATGAAAACATTTTTGTTTCATACTCTGGGTTTTATTTTTAGCTGCTCTGTTGTGAAATCTGTCTCACTTAAACAGACCCCGCTCTCTGTTTTCGGTGGTGCTTCTGGTGTAAAGTCAATAAACTTATTAAAGAGAAATCTCTGGAGAATTTCACAGAACTTTCTTAGATTGACAACAGGTGGAACAAATGCGTTATAGGTTATATTTTAAACTGCGCTGATCCAAGGCAAGTATTCACATAGTAAACAAACTCATGGATATTCCCAGCTGTGCACTTATGCCCACAGACAGGGAGTGCAGGAAGGGGCACGGAGTCCCCTCTCCGTGCTCCTGCACCATGGCACGGGCAGCTGGGTTTGTATTGCTCCTGGGGGTCGCCAAGAGCAGGCTTAAGAATCATCACTGAGGGGCTCCATTCAGCGCGGTGCTGGAATATGGTGCGATAGAAACCAAAGTAAACCTCCCGATAACCCCAGTCCAGCCTGAATACCTACAGGAGAAAGACAAACACTTGAACTTGCAACTCATTCTTCAAAAGAGAGCTATAAAACCTTCTAAAGGCATCCAGAGAGGTAAAAATTTATAGCTCTGAATATAAAATGTCCTAAATTCAAGTGAGATACTGACTTCAAGTCACACTTCCCCCCCACCCCTCGCATGCTTTTTTAGCATCATGTGTACTAACTTCTTGCCTTTCTCTGTATCACAAAAAGGGTGATCATTTCTGTACTGTTACAGGTGCATTTTCCTCCTCAGATTGTCTAATTGGTTTATATAATTAACTTAAACCTGGAGCAATTGTTCCTAATCTGTGCTTAGCCTGAGGTTTTCAGCTTGTGTCACACTTGAAAAGAAGCTTCTGGGCCTATGAGTGTACTCATTATAGTTTCAGCTGCATCCAGGTGATTAAACACAAGGTACTGCTTCCTTCTGAAAACCTTGTCTCTAATAAATCTTTGGAGGCATAAAGCAGAGATTCTGCACATTCTAATGCATGTTATGCAAGGAGTGGGGATTTTGAGGCTGTAACACCAGCTGGGTTAGAAACTGGTGATAGGGTTTGATGGACCTATGCTGACAATGTTCAGAATCTAAAGGAAACAAACTGTGCTGGCAGTTTGCATTTTTCTCTTAGAGGGGACTACAATGATTTTCCTGATATTGCTGTACTGGCATATGAAGCAAAGCTGTCTATTATCACTCATGCTGCAAGTGCTGAGAGAAACTTTAGAGACCGTGATCATCTTCTATTCAGGAGCAGAGAGAGTTCTTGCTATGGGGAATCTCATTGGAAAATCAGTTTCTGAGATCTCCCAGCTTTTCTGCCAGAGGTGTTCTGCCAATTTGAGGGAAAAGAATAGTTCTTATAAATAAATCTTGCAGCAAGCATCTGAAGGTGAGGAATGTCTGTGAAAAAGGCTGGTTCTTGGAAAAGCGAAAAAAGTGCAGAGAGTGATGGGGTGGCGGAAAGCATATTGAGCTATTCTATTTATGAGGAGAAAGACTAAGGCTCTTGTTTTAGTATAAGGGGTGTTCCTGGTCTAAGGGTGGGGAGGCAGCTCCTTTGTCAACACCCTTTTACTTGCTTTTAGGGGCCGAGATGGGTTTGTTTTGGGGAGTGGGGTGAGGCACATCCCCTTGTTCACCCCATGCAGCACCTGAACGGTCCCAGTGTGCAATGTTCAACCTGGGTGGGTGCCTCTGGAGGCAAAGATGTGTTTTGCTGTGTTCATAGTACTTTGCCAGTACACAGATATCTAGTGGGCTGTGCTGTGGTCTGCTGCAGGGTGAGGGTTGCTTGGTGCTTAGCATCCATAGGTACATGCAGGGGGATTCTCTGGTGATGGAAGTACTTCCAGCTCCTTGCTGCTGCCAGGTTTGCTTGCAGTGTGGTGCTCCTGCATGCCATACAGCACACCAGTACGGTCCTGAGCCTGGCAAATAGGGGAGGCCAAGCTGGGATTCACAGACGTTGCACTTCAGTTTATGGGTGGACAAAGAATCCGGTGTCTTGTTCAAGAGAGCTTCAGGTCCTTCTTGCAATGGCTGGTCACAGGCGGTGACCCCAGGCTGGGGCTGGGTAGCGCATGTGAGTTAGAGCAGCCTGGGGCCCACTTGGGTGCTCAGGAGAGGAAAGTGTGGATGTGTTTTTAAGTTGTTTTAAAAGCACAAAAAGGAATTTTTTTGCCTTAACTCCCCTCCAAACAGAGAGATGCTTTGATGAACATCCTTGTTCTTCACCAAAACTGTCAGCACATTTCTCAACCTTCCCAAAATCTCTTTTGGCACTGAAGATAAATGCAAATAATTTCCCTGTATAATATTTTTATTTTCTGGGGGAAACATAGCTTCTAAGAAGGGAAGCCTAACTTGAAATTGTCTATTTGTATACACTGAGCATGAAGCCTGGTATTTTATAATACTCACAGTATTGGTAACTTGGCAACTTTTACATCAGGGAAGATTTACATAAGTGCTGTAGAGTTGGAAATGTTTTATGACATGTTCATTCACACTAAATCAGGCTCTGCCTTTTTAGAGTTTTCGTTCTAGACAGTTATGCAAATGCAAAAAGACAGGAATGGATTTAAAATGATTTTCAACATTGGAAGATTAGCAGAAAGTGACAGACTGCCACAAAACACTGCCGTCTCTGCTACTGCAGACTTCCAGCTCTGGTAGGATGGGCAGCAGTGAGAAGAGGAAGAAAGAGATTAAGGGTTTTAGTTTTATTGTCATTACTGAAAACTTTATGCTCTTGGATGGGATGATGAGTCAGTTTTGCAAAGTGGCTATTACGAAACTATAAGGGTTACAGAGAAACCAAGTACACACCTTGACTGATCCTGGTGTGTAACTTTACCCGTCATTTTACTGAAAATGAACTAGGAAACTTCTCCCTGTGGTCATGTCCAGGGACTGGATCCTGCAGAGCATCTAAAGTGATGACTTGTTTAAGTGGCTGCACTTGCTGCTCTGGAGACAGGGGAGTCGAACTAGCTTCTACCACTAGATGGGCACAGGGTAGAATTGTCCTGTCCTGTTGCTCTCCCACCCCAAATCTCCCAAATTGGAAGTGCAGTGTTGAATACCACTCATCAAAAAATGATGCTTCTCAGAACCCTGAGAAGACTGCATTGCCAATTGTATTTTCTACGTGTTTTCAACTTGCATGCATCTGCAGTTCTTAATGGATGATTAATTGGCTTAATGTAAAAGATAAATTCATGGACATAACCTCCTTTGTCAGAGCCCTGCACCCTGCTAAGGTGGGCTACTCATCATACAATCCCCCAGGATATCTGATATAATTTGCAAAGAATAATGCCTTAAGAGGACTGGAGTTGATAGTGTCTGGTCTCTGTCACCAGCCTGGCTGTCCCTGACTCAGGTGACATGCTGAGGACAGAGGTATTTGTACTTGCAACCTTCACTTAGATTTGTGAGTCCTTTGCTGTACAAGCATATATTCTCTGAAGGCCAAAGAAGCTGAAGAAATCCGGAATATCCCCACAGGTAATTGGATTTTGAATTCAATTCTTTGTCAGATTTTCATTTGAGTGCTACTCTGGCTGCCTGGGTCACTGCTTGCTTTGAAAACCATGATATATATATATATTTTAAAAATCACCAAATAATAGATGTCAGAGCCTTCCTATTTTCTTTGGAGTACGCTTAATAGCTTTTACAGGGCTCTTTCAGCAATGGTGGGTCAGTCTGTCTGCCTGTTAGCCCAGCTCAGTGGAGAACTTTGAGGAAAACCCTAACGGGTTTGTACCTCAGGGTTTCGTCTTGTGTTCACACAGTACCCAGCACTGAGAGGTCCTGACCGGCCACAAGGCGTGGGGATTGTCACTCTCCTTGAAAAGTTTCTCTTACTTTCAGGATGCTTTTTTCTCCCAGTCTTTCTACCTCATATGCATCTAAGAGTCTGCAAGACCTCTTTTCTCCAATCATGAGTTCATGAGTTATTCAATCCTCCAGTGTAAACTAAACCTCTTAATGCTGATGTTTCACCAACCTACCACTGCAGTCCAGACTGGTCTCCCTGTTGCTATCAAGTCCTTGCCTGTCTGTCTGATATTTTCATGTGGACACCTAGCTCTTGGCTCAAGCTCGCCAAGAGTGACACCAGCTCTTCATCCACCCCTCCAAGCCATCTCTGTCACCTCCCTGGTGACAGTCCCTGGACTGTCTCCCTGTGCTGGGCTACAAGCACAATGGTCCCAGCAAATACACTTTGAGGAAGTGAGGTTTTCTGTTGCAGAAGGCAAAAGCCCTTTTAGTAACACAGGAGGTGTCACACTGAGTATGTTTTTATGGCTATTTTTACAGCTCTTATTATACCTTAGATCTAGAACAGATCCTTACAATTGCTCATAATTGCCAGTCTTTGGCACTTCATCAATCCTCTTCCTCAAAATATGCAGCTGGGGAAGAATAACCTGCCCACCAAGTGACACTCTTACATGGGTGAAAATAATGAGAAATGTGGAGTGCTGGAGCAACAGGTTTTGTGGACAATTGTAAACAGCAATCAAGCTTAAAAGCATCATCATCTGATCGCAGAACATTCAGCAACAGAAAGAGAAATGCTGTGCTTAATGAATTAAATTGTTCATTGAAAATAATGGCCCATTTCTGACTTGTAGGTACTTAGTGGCTTGTTGTGATGTTGTAGCCCTTCATCAGCACAGGCCGTGAGTAGCTTCTGTGCCTGCTTTCTCCAAGGCTCACTGCTTTTGCTTTGTGCCTGCTATGCCTAATCCTGTTTGTCCTGTTCAGTTGTCTCTGTTAACCCTATCGTGGAATAACTGCTGCACCTATGCTAGCAACAAAAACATATGAAGAAAACAAATATCTTAAATATTTCTGCCTCAATTCCCTCAGATAATTCCTTGCCTCAAACTTTAAGGTAAGAGACTGAGGCAGCACACTCATGGCTGCCGCAGGGAGATGGATCGTGTACTGTAATGTGGTTTTGTTTCTACCCCAGTGCAGCAAGTAGGAGCACCATGTTCCCATATATTTTCCCTAGGGCAAACTTCTTGTACCTGTATTTAACAATAATGAACTCTTCAAAGTACTGAGTGAATTATAAGTATGGAAACTGCCTGAGAAGATCTCGCAAAAGATGAGGTCCTTCTGGATGAGAAGAAAAGAGATGTACAGGCTGTGACCCATTGCTGTGGGCTAACCCTGGTAGAGAGCTAGGTACCAGGAGGAAGTTGTCTCCTTCGGGTTGCTCATCCTCAGCAAGTACCTTCTTGGGTTATTGTCTTTGTGGGTTTTTTTCTGGATTTAGGTGTAAGCACCTGAAATCCCAGACTTGAGGGGTTTTGTGGTGTGTAGGAAAGGCAGTGCCACAAGCCTTTGTCCAATACCCGGTGTCCCAGGAGTGGGAGCTGGGCTCGGCCTGTGATGGTAGATGTGGGTGGACATTTAACCAAGTCACTGATGATGGTGATGGGTCTCTATCTGCTGTGCTGTATTTTCCACCCCAAAAGGCTGGCTCTGGTGTTATGGAGAGTAGCATGATGGCTTGTGCTGTGCCTATAGCGCCTGGGGGAGTCCCTTCTGCATCAGCAGTGATTAAAGCACCCTTCATGGGAGCTGGTGAGGTGGAAAATGCTGTGATTACCGAGCTGATATCCTGGGATTGCTATTGACAATCAAATTGGGCAATTCTCCTCTGGCTGATTAGACCAGATGTGCAGGACATTTTTAATAAACTGCAAAACAATTGAGATGATTTGATAACAAACCTGAAAAGAATGGATTAATAATTTAAGTATCAAACAAATATGGTCTTTGACAGCCACATATTCCAGCAGGCAGGCTAACACTGCCACGCAGCAGCCATGCTGCCCTCCCGCTCTGAATGAAACCTGGCAGATGTCATCAGCCCTGTGCCTTGCACTCCAGTTAAAATATATATTTAAAAAAAAAAAAGAATCCGGTGTCTGAGCACTAGATTTTATCTCCTTGATTTGTCTGGTGAATTAAATATTTGTTTTAATGGGGTGAGGGTGCAAAGGGGCTGGCTGATGCGGGGGTTGGTCGGGGCTTTGCAGGAGATGCAGCGGAGATGCTCATCATGGCCAGGTAGATAGAGAAACTTGCTCAATTAATGCACTGTGTGCTAATAAGTGCCATCATTGTATCTACTGCAAACTAAATCTGTTAGGATAGATGGGGCAAGCAGTGGGAATGGCCAGGAAAAGGCAGTTCTGCTGTGGTGGTGAAGGACTTTGCTCTTTTGTTCAAAACTGGACCTGCTCCGATTTGGCACTTTCATAGACCTGCTCCAAACTATTTCCATCAATGTTGTATTTGTGTTTGAACATCACTATTATTTTTATTTTAAAAGAGAAACATCCAAGCAGAGCAGGCATTCTAATAAATGCTGACACAAAGCCAAGTGTCGGACTGTCCAAATCAGTCAGAACAGAGAAATGCATTAAAGAAATTAAATTTCATGAAGGCTCGTTACAAGGGACAATTAGTAGGAAGCAGAATCCTTATCAAATGGCAACTGTGTCTTCAAAATACAAGGGGACACTGACATTGGGGTGATTACCAGAGGCTGTGGGTCAGGCACTATGTAATTAATTTATTCCAGAACTTGTATTGAGAAATTAGGTGGTAGCGTCTCAGAAACCCTGTGATTATAAAAGTATAGCATATAAGACTGTTTGCAGAGAATGATCACTTTTAATAGATATTCTGTCTCTGGTCATATTGAGTCTCTCTCTGGTGCAAGATGCTTCCCTACATGACCTCCCTGAGGAAAGTGTTCTCCTTCTGCTTGGATTTCTTCAGATCTCATTGGGTTCATGTGTTTAAAACACCGCCATGCAGTCCAATTAGAGACAATTTGCCTTTGGAGGGCTTGAATAGAAGTATTTAACAGAAATAATTGAATAGCACCAGTGGACAGTCAGTATTTTGCTGTGTGAATCCCTTTAGAGGTCTGGAGAACAGCAGGAGGCTGCTGAGTTCAGGTAGCTTATTATCTGTACATGAGAGCTTTATTTCATTTCTGTGCTTAGGAAGAGGCAAAAAGGCACATACCTTGCTTCTGTTTCTGAATATAAAGACAAGAGGCAGGCTGCAAGCTTCTCCAGGCATGTTGTGTTATTCATGCAAGAAGTTCAAGTTATTCATGCAGGCAGTTCAAGAGAGGAGGTGAAACGGGTTATGTGCTTTTCTAGAACAGTCATTCCTAGGGCTTTTGGTATCTTTGTTCAGAAAGTTTATAGTTTTGGTCTGAACACTGTTGTTCATCCACTTGTCCCTTCTAAGCGAGAGTTTTGCTAGTGATAGCTTGCTTGAACTATGCAGTGTGGGTAGCAAATATATTGGCTACCCATTCCTGTGTTTTACCAGCAGGACAGACTTTGTAATGTAACAAAAAAGCAGCAGATTGACCACACCTGATTAGGAAGGAAAAAAAAAATTCCCGTGTCCTGTTTTTGGCAGTGATCAAAAGCAGAGTCCAAAGAACAAGAGAATAAGACAGACAGGTATAGATATGTCCTCAAAGTATTATTCCAGACTCCAGGAATTTGCTTTTTGGGCACTTACTAGCCCAACATTGGTGTTGTGGTGTTTAATAACAAAGTAATTTCTCTGACTTTTTTCCCCCCTGCACTGTCATCTCGCCTTTGAAGTGATGTAAACTTCTAGCATCCCCAACATCATTTAGCAAGGAGTTCTACTGTTCATTGATGTTTGCAAAGGAACGTCTTTTTTTAAACCTACTGCCTGCTAGCTAAATGTAATGTCCCTCTGGATCCTCTGGGTTTCTGGGTATTTCTGTGCTCACCAGGGAACTGGTGTGGCAGCGCGTGCTGGGGTAATGATAATTTAGGAGCTGGGGTTCCCTTGCTTTGGGATATTTCTGCCAACTTGTGTTGCCATCAGGACCCAAAGGATGCATGAGCCTGACCAGCTTCATGGCATGACGTTGTCTTGTTCCAAGGTTCTTCTGGGTACCACAATCTGTTGTGCATACGGACTGCTGGCTGTCCAGGACCCTGTGCAGGGAGGGAGGGAGCACAGCGTCAGCATCAGTTCAGCTCCTGAAGGGTCAGCCGCCACCTCTGGGGGTATGTGCAGCACTGTGCATGCAGTGCTGTGCACAAAAGGCCCCTTCTCAGGGGAGGCTACCACTTCTGAAATTGTCCCCAATCTATGTCCCAGGAAGCTGAAGGACCACTCCACAGCCCACTGATCCATTTGTAGAAGTCTGAGCATCCAACCTGGCTGCTTCTGCTGGCCCAGCATGATGTTGTAGTGATACTGAGACGCGTACCAAAGATTACGAGGATCTGAAAGACACTGTTAGAAGTTTATGGATTGTTTTAACAGTCAGTCTTTTTCTGTGATTTTTTTTCCCTCATGCACCAGGTGTAGCAGGAGAAAATTAGCCATGAAGACAACTCGCTTCTAGCTTATGATTAGTTTGATTTTTTTTTTGAAGTTATCTCTGTTCAATTGCTCTTCTGGGAATCTCTACATTAAAACACAAATTGTTTCTTAAGAATCTGAAGTTAAGCAGTTCTCCAGGTGCTTTTTGGTCATGGTGTGCACACATGCACTAGATTATGCAGGGAATTCTGATTTCCAGATAACAAGGTTCAGCTGACACTATATAGTTCAGGAAAGGACAACATGAGTTAATTGGATTATGAGATATCTCCAAGTACCACAGCAGTGTTGTTCTGGGGAGCATTCTCTGGCAACTGAGAAGCTTAAGAGACGTCTCCCTGCAGGGTTTCATGCTGGAGCAGTCTTCTCCCATGTCCTCTGTGGAACGTCTGTCAGAGGCTGGTCCAGAGCACCCAAGGACCAGGCAGGTCATATCTCTGATCCCAAGTGAGCGGGGATAAAAAGCTCCCCATCCTGCACGTGCCTGTACAGCAGAGGGAAGCTATTTTAGAAGTGTTTTATAGTGGTTTTAAAGAGCTGCCTTGGTTCCCTACCTTGCACATCACTGCCTGTTAAAGCCAGTTGCCTTAATTACCGCAAGTCCAAATCTGCAGGATTGAGAGGATATTAAAACCAATAAATGTAAAACATCTCTCTCTGTATCTTTCTCTAGATTTCTATAAAGCTGGGCCTGTGGGTGAGTCAGTTAACCTCTCTGCCTCATTTTCCTCATCCATAAAATGAGACTAATAATCACTTACATCACAGGAAAAGTATGAGAATTAATGTGCTTGAAGGTGAGAAGTGGGCTATGAATAGTGATTATAGTGAAACAGTAAAAGAAGAAAACCTGCCTCAAACAAGAATTTGTTTATGGTATCTCTTTTAATGGAAGTGTTGGCATGAGTTCATGTTCACTAGGTTATGGAAATTTAGGAGTGGAGAAAGTTTCTAAAGGAGTCACTTACACAGTTTGCATTTGCCTTGATTTATTACCTGTTTTATGCTTCTAGCATCTCTGTACATCTGTGCAAGGGATCAGTTACCATGTTTTAAATACTTTTGGAAGTAGAAACTATAAGGTCTGAGCGTCAGGCTGTGCACAGAAGGAGGATTCCAAGGGTGCCTGTTGGTTTCAGTGACCACTGAAACTGAGCTGAGAGGTAACTGTGGACAGTGTAATTGCACCACTATAAAGTGGAGCGGGACAGGTCCATGCAGTGCAGATCTGCTGTACACTTACACCTCCCCATCTGCGGTCTCCTGACTCACCCTTGTGGAAATTTGAGTTTTTATGACAGTCCGTAAAGAGCTTTGTTGGCTGTTCCCATATAGTGATCTGTGTGATGGTGTCTAGAACAGACATCACAGATTTTGAGTATTAAGCAACTTAAGGTCATTAAATGCACAGGGAACTGATGAAAGTACATAATTTGAAGCAAAGCTGCTGCCATGCCAATAGGTTTTGTGCTTGTGCCATTTCCAGTTCACCACGGGAGGAGTACCAGGCAGAGTTGAAGTCATCAGAGAACATAACTCTTCTGTCTGTCTTTCTGAATACTACTTGTAGAAGTACAGGCACAATTAGGTTAAGAGCACTGAACAAATGTCTCTAAAAGAAAGAAAAAAAGGATGACTCATGGTATTTGTTCTCCTACTGCATAAGTTTATATCCCTCTATCTGATAGCAACATCAAAAATATGAATAATTTCTGCATTAGCAGAAGCTGAACTTGGGTGCTGCCAGCAGTATTCTCCATTGTGTCAAAATGAATCACCATCACAGGGTTGTCCCTGTCATCCCATAAAAACTGTATCCAGGAATTCTAGGCACTTCTCTGTATTTGACATGAATATGCATTCATGATTAAAAAGCATTTACCCAGCTTTGTAAGCAGGAAAAAAAAGAAAAGAAAAGAAAATGGGGTTACTGTCAACAGTTACCAACAGAGCTACTGTGCTCTGGCAAGGCTTTGTGGCTGGCGTTAGACAGGCTGAAGGTCCATGAGGAAGCTCCTGAGGAAGTTACATACCATGCAAGTGTGACTGCTCTTAGCAGTGCTTTGCACTTCTGTGCCACTTTTTGTTAAAGATGATCTTGGAGTTTTACAAGCCTTGAAAAAGTTCTCTGCGTTCCTGCTGAGGCAGCACAATACTGTGCTTGGCTGGATTAACAGAGGCACAAGGCAAGGTTATGATTTTCAGAAGTGCTGAGCCTCCGTGAGTCTCTCAGTCTCCATGTGGGCTTGCAGACAATCAGGTAAAAATGACTTGTTTAGGGCATACCCTGAGTTTCTGTGAATGCTGGAAATAGAAATCCAGGAGTCCTGACCTCTATTCTTGATGTTAAACCAATGGCCATGTTTCTTCTTGCTGCATGTAGTAAAATGACCTTCAGCTGAAGAAAACTGCAGGATCAACAAAGCTGGTTCATAGCAGACGGTTTGCTGACAACAACAATTACAAGAGTTTTGAATAGCAAAAGTGGCAGTCTTGATCTGCCACGGGCTGGAAGGTGTGTGGCAAGCACCCTGGGGACATGGTGAGCACAGTCCTGAGGGCTCCCTGGGGGATGCTCCTTTTCTTTTGGTGGAAAAATGGAAAAGAAACCCCACCTTAAGCAGTGTGCTAGTGCATGCACTGGTGTTTCATGCACCACGCTGTGTGACACGGCTACTCATGAAGAAGTCAGCCCATCCACTCTGCAAATTGGCATGCTACATGCTTCATTAGGATACAATATCAGGACAGGGAACTGTACTGACAACAATATGGTCCAAGCACCCGCACCAAAGCTAGAAAATGGCTGATGGTGGGCACGTACCGCTTACAGACGTCTACAGCTAATTCTGGTCAAGAACTGGAAATAAGTATGTAAACTGAACTGGCTTTATATCAGGAAAGGAATAGCTGTTTGTGGTGTGTATTGCCCACAGACATTTGATTTCTCTATGGGCCAATGCAGTGTGGAGGTTCCAGGTGGCAGCAGGAGACGTTGGATATGTCTGATCTGGGATGTGTAGAGGGGAGAAGCTGGAGACGAGCTGCATCAGTGACAGCCTCACCTCCAAGCTGAATTTCCTTGCCCTGCTTGTGAGCTGTAAGCAGGGTTTTGTGTATTGGGCATGGGAAAGGCTGCCCTCCATGGTCCATAAAGACCAGCATACTGCCTATGCCCATGGCATAGCTGAATCTGAAGCTCCTGCAGATGCTTGAGCTAGCTCTGCTTGGCTTGGGCAGGTCCCACGAGTGGTGAGGATGGAGCTCAGTTTCTCCTAGGGATTTTGGGCTAAGTGTGAAGCTAGCTCAGGTCTTCACAAGTGACATATTGGCAGCAGTAGAGATATAACCATGACTACACCAAGCAGCGTTTGCTCATGTGGGATCCCTGTCTCAGTGCAAATCCGTGAGGGTTTTGCAAGGTTCACTACATGCTGGAAGAGGAAGCTGACTTTTCTATTTAAAGCTGAAAAATCATCCTGCTTTCTGTCTTCCAGATATTCCCTGGGAAGAAGGAACAGGGGAAGGAAGAAATGCCTGTGCCATCAGCTGGTGCAAAACCCTGATAATCTGTTCAGTGGCTTTGGCAGTCCATGCTGAAGCGATTGCTTGTGTAACTGTTCCCTCTTTTCAGCCCTTAGGTGTAAATGAAGCTGAGCCATATATCTGCAAGATTGTTTGCTTGGGGTTTTGGGAGTCCGACAGCCAATTTTAAGGGGCCTGCAGCTTGGAGGGGTTAACGCTGTTGGCAAGGGGAGAACATTTTACACCTTCTCCTGGGGAAGGAGAACTGACAGTCTGTGATTTTTGGGCTGCTGGAAGGAGAGGTAAGAACTACAGAGCTGCAGAGACCCTCACATGAAGATCAAAATGCCCACAGAGACATCACTTGTGGAAACTGTTTTATAACACAGCTTTTGAATTGCAGAAAGCATTGCAAAGCCCTGGGACCTTCATGTTGTTAAGTGATGAGCTATTTTCTTGCCAATGTCACATGTCCAAAAAGGGGAGGAGAGCGGGGGGAAGAAATCAGAGGTACAATTATTGCGATAACAGATAACACTCAGCATCAGAAATGGATTTAGTAAAGCAAAAAGAAATGAAAGGTGTAAATTAAATCTCCATAATGATGAGGGATTTGCATGACATCAAATGCTAAGATATCCTATTAGCCAATAAATAACTCTTGTGCTGGTTACCTCCGGGAGCCATGTTTGCATTTTATGACAATTATTTCTTGTCTTGGGGCATTTATGAAGGAAAAGGCCTGGAAAGTTAGCAATAAATTTTTATAATTAAACTTCAAGATGAATTGAGACTTTGCAGACACGAATCTTTTCATTTGTGCCAAGCTGTAACATTTTGTTAGCACAATATCAACTAATTTATGGAAATATTGCCAATTATGGACATTTTCATACAAATGAAACAAGCAAAACTGACAATAATGGAGCGAGTAGCATATTTTGATACTCCGTGGATGTGAATATGATATTAAGGAAGCAACTTCAGTTAGTTTAAAAAAAAAAAAAGCCTGAACCGTTTTTCAGGAGAGGAAATCTCATGTGCAATAGATATGAAACCTTATGAATCAATATGGCTATCACTATCCCATTCCCCCTGAAAAACATTATTTGCTCTGGTTCCTCTATCTTTAGGTATTCCTAGAAGCGGGCACGAGAGAGCAAAAGCCCTAACCCCAGCTCTTGTACCGACTTGCTGAATGATCTCACGTGGGTTACTTGACCTATCTGGATTGATTTATCCTGTCTCTAGATGAAGTTGTGCTAAAGGCACAATGGTAAGCAAGACAGCTAGAATTACAGGTCTCCACAGAAGTCGTAGTCAGGCCATCAATGAGGAGGTGCAGGAGGCTGTTTCAGGCCCCTTCCTCCTAAACCCAAATGAGGACATACCTACCCACCGCAGGAGGTGAGGATGGATGTACTGACAGAGACCCATGTTACTACACGCCTCATAAGTACCACGTCCACCTTTCTAAATTGTTTAGAAGCTGTTATGTAGCCTACACATCACCACGGGTCACTAATTTACTCATTTCACAATCTATAATTGCTCCTTGTATAGCACAGAGGCTGTTGGGGGACATCATTGTCCTGATCAGCAGACTGAAACAAACTAGGAATACCTACAGGAAAAGGCTTTGGTTTCCTTAAACAACAGGAAGGCTCAAACATTCCTTAAAAAATGTCTTTTAACCTCCTGAACACCTTGCCCAAGCCAATTTTTCCAACTTGTCCTAGCGTAGGACCATGCCTGTGATTATATTTGACATATTGGTTTGGTTTTGATAAAGTTGTGGAAATCTATGATAACCAGGTTGATGCTGTAAGCGATGGATACAATGAAGTGTTCAAAATGAAGATGTAAGGATCGAGGGGTTTTGTATCGATTAGGGAAGATCAAAAATAAAAGGATGTGTCAGAGCATGCATTTTTCTTCCTACCCAAAAAGAATGCAGCAGGGTGTAATTATTTCAGCATACCCGGGCAGCTGTTGTGACAGGGGCCTGTTGCTGGAAAGCAGGAGCTGAGTGAACCATTTACATGGTATTTAGCTGTTTGATTTTTTTCCCTATTTTTGTTACAGTTCCCTGACCAACATGTTGGCATAGCAAAAGGAATCATTTTTTGGGCTGATGCAGCAAAGGCGTGTGAGCATCCTGCTGCAGCTGGGTTTGGTGCATCCCTGTTGCTTCATGTGGACCACGAGGGAACTTTTGGTGCTTTCATTTAGTAGCAGAAATTTGTTCCAGCACATAGGATGTGGCTGGCATTGAGCTTTTAGATATTATTGGGATTTTTTAGCATTGCTTGCATGTGGCCTAGTGGAGAGGTCCTGCTTAACAACTGGTTGCAATGTATGGGTTTGGAAAAAATTAAGCCTGCTTCTAACGTAAAGTAAAGGCAATAAAATGAACCAGCTCAGTCCAGACCTGTAGGAAATGACCTTCTGCTGCAGTGATTGCCCCAAGTCTCAAAGCAGAGTGTTGTATGCAGGGGTTATTTTCCACAACTCTGTGTGAACCATGCTGAGAAAAAAGGAGTAGGATCAGGGAAATGCTGACAGGAATTCACAGGTTGTTGTTTAGATTTGGGATCTGTCTTTTTGTACTAATTTCACTGAATGGGAAGAAGAGATGGTTCCCTACGAGATGTCTTTCATCAGACCATCTTGGAGGATTTTGCAAGCCTCCATCATGCTATTCTAACAGCAGGTTTGTGAAGGAGCAGTGACAGACTGTTCCCTGCCGTGGCGATGAGGAAAGAGAAATGGAGAGTTATTAAATCCCAATATTCGATGGCGGTTTATTGTGCAGTTTATTTTTTGGGTGCCCAAAATATGTCAGGTTTCTCTTTTGGGACTGCTCGTTTGGATAGGCTATGTGCCTCGTGTTACTGAAGTTAAGGCTCAGGACCCTCCAAAAAGGTCTTCTGAACATGATGTCCGCAGGGATGGAGCGATCCCTCCCTGCGCAGGTCTGGTGCGGTGGGAGCCCAATGGTGTCTCCGTTAGAGGAGGGCTCTCGGTGTCACAGGCTTTCTGCACAGACTTTAATATTAAACAAACAAGTGGGGAAAAGAACCTTTCAGCTCTGCGGTGTCTTCCTATCGTTGGCACTGTGCAGCAGAGGAGCAAGTGACAATTTTACAACAGATTGTCTGAGAGTTTGTGTGTCTGGAAGTAGGGAAGGAAATCGGTTGGAGAACAGAAACGTGGAGACAACAGCTGGTTAGGGCTTTTGAAAGAAGATCTCAAAATATGCCCAGTGTCCTTCGTAGGAGGCATGTGGCCATAAACACAAAGTGAGCGGCTGGCATAGTCCCTGCAGGGATTCAGATCAGCAAAACTCAGCCAAACATGGGGGAAAAAACCAAAAGGCATTGCAAGGAATTCAGAGAAAGTCCAGCAAAATTTGGAATGGAAAAAGGTAGCAATGCAGCAAATCCTTCAGCGAACAAAACAGCTAAATGTCCTTTATGGCAATGTAGAAAATAGTGCTTCCTTTAGCAAACAGCAGCTGTAGAATACCCTGTAAAGCTAAAGGTAGCTCTGCTGTTTGGAGTTGCTTTACAATTATCTTCCTTGTTCTTCTCCGAGCATTTTAATTAACCTTTTGTGCCCTGATCCCACACGACCCTTCATTTGTAGCTGTGCTTGTACAGAGTTATGGTACTGATTAGCAGCACAAATGGGAAGGGAGAGGTTTCCAGTTAGTTTTTGTCTCCACAAGTGAACTCCTTTGTTAGCTGCTCATTGTTTGTCATAAAATTAAATTAGTATTTTTTAATGTAAGGAATAAAGATAAGATCCTCCCCCTTTGAATTTGTAAAGGCTCATTTACAGAGCCTCAGTAAAACGTGATCTATGAAATAACTAATTTTAACAAGCAGAATGACAAGGCAGCACAATCAGGCTTCT
Organism: Chauna torquata; assembly: GCA_013399475.1. Taxonomy (NCBI): domain Eukaryota; kingdom Metazoa; phylum Chordata; class Aves; order Anseriformes; family Anhimidae; genus Chauna; species Chauna torquata. The sequence continues at coordinate 143,637 of VXAL01015260.1, forward strand.
TTGCTACCATATATCATAAACTACTTTCTTCTAACATGCCAGCACTCTTACTTCCAATTTCTGCATTTAAATGGCAGGTACTTAATGCCCAGCAATAACTTCCACCGTGTTCTGGCTGCTGCCAGAGTACATGGGGGAAAAGCGTGGACCCGGAGCATTGCCCAGGGACGCGGATTCGTGGACTGTGGGGGAGGCAGGACCTTGCTCTGGCTTCAGCTGTGCAGCCCGAGAGCCTGAAGGGGATAAAACCCTGGTCAAGCAGTTTGCAGTGTTAGATCTTACAAAGTAAAAGTGAAGGAGCGAACTGAGCTGCGAGGTTGGATGTGCTTAACAGTGACAAATAACAAGGGTGGTTTTCATTTTATGGCTTTTTTTTTTTTTTTGCTACTGTAGCTTGTTTCCTCTGGGTTCAAGATGACATCACTACATAGCTCTCAGGAGCAGCAGGTGAACAAATCCTGTGGGCTTTTAACAGCTAGTTTTTGAATGATTCATCAGCCAGCTTGTGGCTCAGGGCTTCTTTTACTTTTTCCCTTGCGTTTGCTCTTAGATCCATGATCTCTTAGAAATCTGTCCCTTGGATGCTCACATCTGCTGCATTATCTGCAAGGCAGCTCTGTGCTCTGCCATCCTTGTGCGGCTCTTGGTAAGTGAAATTCCTGCGCTCACCTTCTATAGCTGCATCTTCATCAAAATTGCCTGAGGAGAGCCTTGGATTTGTAGCCACCTTTCCGATTTATTTTAAGCAATGTTAAATTTTGGTTTCAAATTGCTTCTCCTAATCACCAATCATGGCCTGGTTCCTGGTATTGTGAAGAATATAAATGCTGCGTTACAGGCAATAGTCTACCAAGCTGAAGTTTTGCCAGCAACTCATGGCATACCATCCTACAAAAGCATTTTCCCAGTGACACGTGCCTCCGTGTGCTGCAAGTGCTAGGGCTGGGGTGCCCATGCCCAGCTCACACCCCAGGACAGTGCTAATTGCTGCTGGTTGAGCAATGGAGAGATGGACCCAGCGTGCTTGTGTGCATGCACACAAGCATCCATGCTTAAAGGATATAACAGGCTAAAATCAGCTTAATGAAAAACGTTAGCGCTGGTCCCTTCACTGCCTTCTGCCTTGTGCAGGTGGTTACCTCTGTGTAAAATGAGCAAAGCTACTAAGAGCTGCTTGGGTGTCCTTCCACCACCAACGGAACAGCCCTGGCTCCTTCTGCACCATCCTGGTGTGAACGTGAGGTGCTCGCTTGCAGGCTTGAGGAGCTGGCTTAAGGGGGCTGCAAGGGTCAGGACAGCTGAAAGGAGCAGGACCTGTAAAAGGGGATCATCTAAGAGGGAACAAGCAATGTAGGAAGGGGTCACTGTGATTGCTCCCAAATACAGCCCTGCACACAGGGGAAAGAATCACCCCATCATTGTTAGCTGTTGTTACTTTCTGCTGAGGCTCAGGCTGAGGTTTTACCAGAGCCTCAAATGAGCAGCCCTCCCACCTGAGCACTCCATCATGCAGAAACATTTGGCCATCTCTTATGCCACTGTTGTAGGGTTTTTTTTTTTTTTTTTTCATCCAGTGCTTGCTGTTCTACACTGCTGAACACGCAGCATCCCTTTTGGGTTGTTCCTTCTTGGTATTTGGGCTCTGGGACAAGAGCGTTAAGAGTATGGGTGGACCAAGAGCTCTTCATCATAAACATCCCAATCCTGATGGGAAACTGTCACAGACTGCTCAGGGCAGGTGTGATAGCAAGAGTGCAGCCCTTCCCTCTAACAACAGCGATGTTTCTGGATGTTGCTTTGGACCTGCTTTGTCCATTTCCACAATGTTTAGGAAAAAAGTGCTTTTCCATCTGTTGATTTTTGTTTCTGTCTATAAAAGAAAGAGGCCATGAATTTGCACTCACAACTTTTGCATCAAGGCCGCATTTTCATGGAGAGCTGCTGTGTGGCTTTTAAATGGTTGGTACTTCTGACCTCTATGGCTTTTGTTGTCAAGGACTCCTCATCAGGAGTTGCCTCCCCTTGTTGGGACACATGGCTTAGGAAGGAGTTGGCTCTTAGCCTCCCCTTGCAGCAAAACATTTTTTGACCTCCAGGTGCCATGGGGATGGGACCACCTTCTGAACATCCCATGCACAACCGATTGGAGGTGCACGAGACTGGGCCAAACTTTGTCCTGGCCATCCTGCATGCAGACAATCTCAGAGAAGGAGCATGGAGGAGTAATCTCATTCCACCTGCATGCAGTACCAGGGATGTGGGGGTGCTTCCAACCACAGGTGACAGAGTGAGGCAGGCCCCTGGGCACTGGTGTTCCTCAGATGTTGATCCTCGTACTCTTTGCCCCCAGGTCTGCATGGGGTGATCACCCAGCCTGTGCCCGGGGGCAGCACAAGTCCTTGTGGACAACCTCTCAGTTTTCTCTAACTTTCATTGCTGGCTCTGAGGCTGTGTATGGTGTCTACACAGGAAGAGCATCCTCATCGTTTTTCCTGGTGCTTTGGCACATGGTGAAGGAGCACAGGAAGCTTTATAAAAACATTCTTCTATCCCATCCCACCTCATCCCACATGTACAGTTGGTGCCCATAAAATTGTGCTGCACCAGAACAATTCTCCTTCTGCAAACCCGTTTGTTCCTCCTGCTTTTTGGCTCCCAGAGAGGCTCTGTGCAGTGGGCGCATTCTGCTTTCACATAGGTGGCTGAGTCACTCTTCAGCCTGCAGTGCCATCCCTAATCCTGTTTATTTCCTTATTTTTTGTAAAAGATATATTTACTCTATTGGGGGATGTCATCATTTTTCTGTGTTCACCCTGGCATTTTGTCCATTACTTCTGGAGTTTGCATATGAGAAAGAATTAAACAGCTGAGTCTCCTGTAAAAACAAACAAACCAACAGAAACCCACAAACAAGAAAAACCACAACCAACCTTGAATCAGATAAATGGGGATTCTGTGCCGTGCATCAATGCTGCTGTCACAACGCACTCTTCCAATTTATTCAGTTCCAGGTCCATCCTTAAAGGAGACCATATAGTTAATTCAGATCTTCTGGAGGAGTTCTTAGCTTTGCAAACAGGGTACCAGGATTAATAACGAAAGGTGGCTGGGAAGGTGAACCAGCAGCAGCAGCTGATATGAATAAGACACAATTATGTCGCTTTCAGATATAACATCTATGGCTGCTGTTTTGACACATTGACAACATTTTCCATAGTAGCAAAGGAAACCTTTAGAGAAGGTTGAAGGAGACTGAAGTGTCTTCTGAACACGAAGGGGACAGGACCCATGGTGGAGCCTGGAAGCTGAACCCTCTCCTCCAGGGAGATGCGGTAAGTCTCCACTTCTCTCCATGATACAAGTCTCTCCTAAATTGTTTTTGATCCCTCATGTCAGAGATTTTATCTTGTTTGCACATCAAGCCTTTCTTCTGCAAACTCCTTTCAGTCCTCCTGGCTATTCCAAAAATATCCTTGTCCTTACAGATCTCTTTCCCATCAGCGCTGTTGGTGACCCTGGCCACAACATCATCTTCAGAGCTGCAGGGGCTTGTGGCAGCCCGTAAAGGGGAGGTGACTGACTGCCTGTCCTCATGCCCTGGGCTGCAGCAGCTGCTCATCACACCAAGCTCCAGTGTCCCAAGACCCCGAGTTTCATTAGCACTCCTAAGCCAACCCTTCACGCTGTCTCTGCCAGTCCTGCTCATTTCCAGATCTGTCTTATAATCCCCTCGGCTGGGTGACAGCAGCTCAGCTTCACGCTGCTAAGCGCTGCTATGTGGAGGCCAAAGACCTCCTCATTTCTCGATCACGATTTTCCTGGAGAATCCTCTGCACTAAATAGCTGGTCTGGATGGCAGGAAATTTCAGTGATCCTTATGGTCTCTTCCAGCCCTTCCCCCCGTTTTCAGTTAAAATAAGAAGGATGTTCTGACGGAGAATTTTCTGGACTGCTTTTTACCATCTCTGGTGCCACCTCACTCAGGCCTGGCTTTAGACAGCTCTTCTTCCTCCAGAAGACCAGTTGACCTTCACTGGGCCGCGTTTGCTGATATGAGGTGGTCTGATATGATGAAACAGAAGGGGAAGGGTTTATTTTCACATATTTTGGCACCTGAACAAGTGTCTGGGAGTGCTCTCTGAATGCTCACTGTGCTGCTGATGGACATCTGGGAGCGTGCGACAGCCAGAAACTGCAACCCAGCTCCATAGCAGGAGAGTGAGTTACATGGCAGCATGAAATGTAAACTAACTTCCCAGGTTTTCTCTATATGTTATCTCTGGCACTTACTTCTTTAACACTTCTCTCTGAAATGGTCTTGTGATGTAACTATAATGAAGAGTCTTGTAGAAAAGTGAATATTTTTGTTTCACTCTTTTTGTGAAATAAAATTAAAAAAGCAAGATAGAAAAAGAGAGCACAAAGACCCTGTAGTCACTTACAGACCTATAACTTAACCCTGCATGGTTTTATGCAAAACCTTACTTTTCAGCTCAAGAGACCATTCCTGATGCACAGACTACTGACCTAGGACTCAGAAAACCTTGATTCTCCTCTGACCTCCAGCCTTCTGGCATTTTAATTATGTCTGTTTCAGTTTCCCACATGCAAAAAGGGGATGAGAGCACTTAATTTCACTTCTAAAGAATTTAGAGCTCTGCTGTTGGAGGATGCATGAGGTAAAGATTTATAACTTTGAGTAAATTGAATTGCGACCAAGTTTTGCATTTGTGCTGTAAATGCCCTCAGTGTATGGCTTTTTTTCCACCGCACTAAGAGCTAGTTAGTACTGCTTTGACATCTCTGCTATTAAGTACAAGGGAAGTAGTTGATTGCTTTTATTTATACCTGCTCCTCACACAGATGATAGTTCTTTGTTAGACTGTATTTCAGTGCAGTGTATTAAAAAGTGGGATTTCGAGAAACTTTCATTATTGGGAGCCCTTTTTCAACAGCATGATGCCCAGGGTGGCAGGTGAAGGGGGCTGAGCGAAGGAAGCAGCGCATGGGTCTGGCATCACCAGGAGCTGCAGTTGATGAGCAGAGCTGGGCAGGTAATTTTCTCATGAAGGATTTTCTGATGCTGTTTTCAAATTCTTATTCTGTGAGAAGGCCTAAAGGTATCATCAGGATCTTTTACTTCAACTTTGTTACTCTAACTCTTCAGGGATGCTGGGCATTATGTGATGTAAAAGTCAAAATGATAAAGCCAGGGTGAAAAGGAGATTGAAATGAAGCTTTTAAAACTTTGACCTACACAAAATGTTCTGACCTTATCAGGAGAGAAGGCATAAGAATAGCACCAAACTGTTTTCAGAGTGTTTTATTTCATTGCAGAACTGAGATTCTGACTTTATATTCCAATTTAAGTGGAAATGTGATGTTAAAATCTTAGATTTCCACATAGCAGGAGACAATATCAGTAGCTCTGCATCTTTTTGTGAACAGGACCTACAGCCCAATTCTTAGCAATCTGTTCATATTGGTGTACACCCCATCACTTCAAATCACTTATAAGAGTGCAGATAGATATTTAGAATAATCAAAGAAATTATGTCCCTGGGTGCTTTGATCACAGACAGACACAGACCTTTGCTACCGAACTCCAGCAACCTGTCTCTGATTTTGATGGTGGTGTAAATGAAAGGATATTGAGGTTAATTACACCTGAGGATAAAAATTCATTGATAATTGGGAGCGTTTCTTGCCACAGATATCACAGCCTTGTGAACACCCAGGTACATGAACAAAGAGGGATGGTAGTAGGAAGAGTATATTGCTTACAAACCATATTTGAGGGGCAGTTGAGATTTCCTCTGTCTCTCTGCAAAACACTGAATTTAGTCCTACTTTTTGTATGACTGGTTTTCTTTCCTGTATAGTGCTTGCGTGTGCAGCTCTTTGGTTAGAAGCTGACCACATGCATTAATTAGTGAGCAATACCAAGTGCTGAAGCAGGGGTTTATTGGGGTGAAATGCTCCTCTGACCCACCGTGGAGCAGATGATCTGGAAAACAACATAACTGTGAAGAATGCTTTCCCTCTGCCTCTCCCCATCCATGCAGCACACAGGAGAGGTTATCCATAATCTCTGTAACAGGTGATTTCACTTAACAAGGTCTAGTGTGGAGATCTGCAGGTAAATCACCATGGCTATGGTAAGACTTACCTGACATCCTGAGCAGATTCACTGCATGCTGTGGGTTTGCAAAGACCCTGCTGGCAGCAATGCATCAGAAAGTTTGTGGTGGAGAGCAGCACCTGCGGCTTGCGCAGGACAACAGCGGATGACCCTGAGTCATGAGTCTTTTAGCTACAGCAGCTGGAAAAGTAATTCTGGGTCAAGGAATGGAGCAGCCTGTCTTGACTCTCCTATCCTGGAGGATCCTACACATTCCTCTTTTTCCCTGCTTCCCTTCAACCTTTGCCCAATGCCATCCTTCTCATGGGTAAGACTTCTTCCAGTGTCATCCTCCATTTATTCTTATCCCAGACTCTTTTCAGTGGAATTAGTGTTCTGCTTTTTCTGCCCAGAAGCACTCCAACTTCATGTCCAAACAATGAATTTAAAAAAAATCACCTTGTTATGTACCTAAGTGGAGGTAAATTTATGTTCTGACTTTTCTAAAGCAAGAAGGAAACTATCATGGTGTATTTTGCACTGAATTTTTCTGGTATTTGTGTATTGGGTTTATGGAGAAAATTTTTTTGCCTGAATTGTGTATGTCTGGTGCTTAATCATATATTTGGACTCAGAGAAAGCAAACTTTATCAGTCCAAATATTAGATTGCTAAAAATCTATAAAAACGCACATTTTTGTACATGGGTTTCTCAAAACCACAAGGACACATTCATGGAAAGAGATTTATTTGCTGAGAAAGAAATGGCTGCAAGTTAGAGTTTTGGCTTGCAATTTATTTATTTATTTATTGGGATGAACTATTATTGGTTTAATTCTTTATGACTGACCATGAACACATCCTCGAAGATACATCTACGTGCCAATATATACATACCAAGATATTTGTGCATACGTGCCCCTGCTTTGCTTTGTAACAAAGGGAGTTAAAAGCCAATGAAAGAAAGTGATGAGTAGCAGGAAAAGGGAACTAAAGAATAGATATCTGAAATACTCTCCTTTTGTACCTAGGTCACTAACTTAATTTTCTCCTCCAATTGAATAGATTTTAATTTCTAGGAAGTCTTATAGATATCTTGAATCTTTTGTCAAATTATCATTATGTTGATTTATTAGCTTCACAAAAAACTTTAGCTCCACCACACAGAGGAACCAATCATTTCTAATGGAAACCTTTAAACAATTCTTTTTGTTCAAAAGGGAAACTGTAATATACAGTGCTGAGTCTAATTTTCATTAATTTGTGCCTGAGCAAAGAGATCTTTTTTATGGAGTAGGAGACTTACTTTATAATATGCACAAAGATGAAATCATTTGGAGAGATGAGGAGCTAGTGCCAATGTTCTCTCACTTGAGCAGAGGTGAAATAACCTTGAAGTCTCTCTTTTTTCTTTTTTTCCCCCTACCGATGCCTAATAGTGCCAAAGGGGGTCCTGAACCACATTTGGAGAATGATATGCTTGACCAGCTCCTCCAGAGTCAGGATCATTAGGGGTTCAGCAGTGGTGTGGGGTGTGATGGGCACAAGGTCTGGCGCTTTGCATTAAGGAGGAGAAAGAATGAGAAACTGAAGGCTTGTCCCAGCTCCATTTCTCAAAAACGCATTTTACTTTTGTAGGAGATAAGACCTTCACAGTTAGGGAGGTGCAAGCTGCTGTCTGGGTGGCTCCAGAGCTGGCAAGGACCCACCAGCAATGTTGGTTAGGAAATAAGGCTGCCCGGTGGTGGTTCCCTGCCTGCGAAGGGCAGCCTGCTACCCCTTGGTGCATCATGTACATGAGCAACTAGGCAGTTATTGAAATCGCCGAGTGTTGCCCCATCCAGGCAGTTATGGACTTCTTGTTACTTAAACAAAACACCAACAATGCTATAGCTTCATAAATGGAAGGCATTGGCTCATGAAGATAAGATGTGTCCAGCAGTGTGGATCACAACACGTGGGGTGGATGCTCCCTTCTCCCAAAGGCCAAGTGCCTTTCACCGACCCTTGGTCTTGTGTACCGAATTGGGCACTGTCAGCCCCCACACCTCGGTGCTGCCAGCTGCCTCCCAACCCATTTGGGGTTTTGTGTTGGTAAAAAGTGGGGTAACACAGACCCATTAATTCACACCTTAGTTTGCCATTTCGATCCCTGCAGGCCAGCATCTGGAAATGCATATTATTTACCTGTCACCCTTCATGGAAAATATTTCTATTGTTGAGCATCTGTTACAGCTTTATAAATGGCAGGCCTTATTTGGAGCGTGGCTTACTGTAAGGACTTTATTTGATACAGTGATATTGATGTAAGAAGTGATGTTACTTGCATCGCCATATGTTAATCACTATGAAGCGTGCTTGCAGTGTGGTAGGTAGCAACTCCAATGTACCTAGACGGCAAAAAGTTCACGCTACCTACTTCTGTTTCACAAAGTGTGTGATATGTGCTTCCTACAAACACCTGGATTTGTTTCATAATTGTAAAATGTATCTGAAAATTTACAAAACATATAAGATTAAGTAATATGCACACTTTCCTATGCTTCCTACTTTTCTTTCCTCCTGGAAAGATTTAAAACCCAAAGCACCTTCTGGCTATTAGTTCCTGCTGTTTCAGGTTTGAATCTTCTGTGTAAATATTTCATGTTTTGTCTTTGCAATATGTATTTTTCCAAAAAGTCCTTCATTAAAATTTAAATTGCAGTCCTGAGTACAATTTACTTTGCATATTTGGCATATACTATACTCTATTTAGCATAGCTTGTGGAGGCTATTTCTCTGCTTTTAGGGTATTGGATGAGGAAGTATATGGAAAGCAATTATTCCTCATTTGCTAACTGCAGCATTTTTGTAAATTCTTGCCAAGCATCTGGCTTTTGACACTGCCACAAACAAGAACTTGGCCATGATAGAGGTTTTAGTTCATTGTTGCAGGTCAAATTGTTCCTGTGAAGTTAGTAAACCTAGATGCGGGGTTGAAACTGTTGAGTTTTATGGCTTTTTTTTTTTTTAATTTAAGTAACATTCTTTCTTTTAACAATCAACTCTTTAAGCCAAGTCTAGAGTAATATATGGTAGCATGTTTTCTCTTTTTCTCCAAGAGAGCATATAAATAAATAAAATCCCTTTCCAATTCTTTTACCATAACTAAAAAAGCAATCTGCTAAAAATGATATCTGAAGCCAGGTATTGCACAGCTCCTGGTTTCATGCAGACCTTGATACTTAGTAAAGCAGAAGGAGAAAGCAAGGCAGCACTTTTGAAGCTGAAATAATCCTATTTTGGAAGAACCCTTTTGTTTAATAGCCCATATAGTTTCATTAAGAGTAATTCCATCAGTCAGTTTCTGCTGTCAATGAGATTATCCTGTGCGGCTTTTGGAGTTCAATTGCTGCAAAGTAGAGAGCAAAGCATAAATGCTCTGCATTGGTATTTCTGCAAAGAGACAAATGCACCTGCGTTTCCCACTGGACAGTGGCGGCCACATCAACCTTCTGGTGAAACAGCAGACCCGCTCCTGATGCAGGGGTCAGCAGCTGCCTGGACATTTTGCAGAAGACCTGAGGGTTCTTACAAGGTGACACTGAGCTGCGAGTGCTGGATTTTACTAACTGCTCTCAGCCTTTTATATGGAAAAGAAAAGTGGCAGGACAAGTAGCTGCTTAAGCTTCACACCATAATTCACACCATCCCTCCTGTATGCTACATCTGTTAGAGTCTGACCCAGAAGCACAAATTTGGAATGAAGGAGGCTGTCCCTGCAGCAACACATACTCGGTTTGGTCCATGGCTTGTTGATGTGAAACGTATGAGCCTCTTGTGTCATTAAAGGGTAAGGGTTCATCTAGGGCACCTTATGTAGGTCTCATCAGCAAACTCTGCAGATGTACATGAAGCTACGATTAAGCATATCCCTGAGGTGCCCATTTACCCAAGCTGAGGGGAGGTGGATCTACAGGGCACCTCAGGTGGAGGTGAATCCTTGGTTGGACCTCCAGCTGTAGATCCTGGTTCTTGGGGCACATGCAGGTCAGTGAAGGCACGAGGCCAGATTGGTGCCTTCTCTCTGCTCTTTCCACTGGCTATCTCACATGTACTATCGCCTCTCCCAGAGGTGACAACTTCATTCAAAGGGGAGGGCTAGTGTGAGAAGCAAGGCAACCTCCCTGCAGGAGGTACAGGTTGGTGGGACCAAACTGAGCAGAAAGAGCAGAGGCCTGGAGAGGAGGCTGGTGTGAAATAATCTGACTATGCTCTTTTTGAAGGCTGATGTTGGGGAATGACCAGATTCTTCTGCAAGCTTTGTTTTGGATAGATGAAGCCAAAAGGCGTGGGCAGAGAGGGAATATTTTGGCCTTCAAACACGTATTCTAGCAGACATTGATAGCATACCGTGAGAAGAGATGGCCAGAAGCTGGAATCCTCTGTACCTGCCCTATTTAGTCCAGTTATTTCATAAACCTCTGTTTCATTAGGCAGTTGTCAAGGACAGAGTTTTGGGTTAGACAGCTCTGGTCTTGGGTCTGACCCAGAGTGGGTGCTCCTGGGGTAGATAATCCCACTGCTGGTGATGACAGCAGATGTGTGAACAGAGGGAGAGTGAGGTGTTTTAGAAAGAGCTTGCCATTAATTGCTGCACTGGTGACACTGGGGCATGTATGCCTGCAAGACCTGTTGGTTCAAAACCAATTGTAATTCATTCTGTGTCAATTTTGGACTGAGAGGCAAAGAAGAGCGGTAAGAGGAAAAAAACTACTTCAAACCTTGCTGCTAGCACAGCTCCCTAGCTACAAAGAAAGCTGATTGACATCAGTCTTTGCTGTAAACTCCTCCAGTACTTCGCTGCTTGGGCTCCTGGCTGGGATGCAGCAAGGTTTCTGCTGCTGGTGCTTGTGGCTCACTCTTCAAGCTCGAAGTCCTGGGAAGTTTGGGAGGGCTGTGATTTATCGCCTGTGTGCACTTGAACCCCTCTCCTGTGGATACAGCTTTCTTCTAACGAGCCCAAGAAGGTGGTTAAATCAGCAAGTCAGGGAGTCCCTGAGGATTTGTTTTTTTTTCCTGCTGAAGCTGTTAGGCTTTTGCTTATTGTTTCTCAGCGAAGTTTTGTACACAAGCTGCCACCAGCTCTCCTCAGGCGGTAGAGGTAATGCTGCTTGGCTTGCGGAGCGGCTGTGGTGGAAAGAGCCCCCGCCCCCCATCTCTGCCACCCCACAGTGGGGCATGGTGCCCATCATGATATTTTTTGGTGGTGGAGAATTGACAGGCTTGTAGAAGTCCTCGGGGCCATTGCTGTGTTTTGAATTTAATTGTGTGCATTACAGCTTAATAACCACTCCTTCCCGTGGGTCTGGACCTTTAAATGCCATTTATTGTTCTTCAGTACTGCTGCTCAGGCTTTGTGTATTTCGGGTAGAGAGGAGGTGTGTGCAGATAGGGCAATACTGGCCTCTCTGTGCAAAAGGAGAGGCCAGTATTTCCCTGTAAAATAGAAGGAAGTGTAAAAGGGAGTGAAATCCTTCTTCTTCACCTGTGTCTGCCTTGTTTTATCCTGAAGTAGAATGATATTTGAAGAAGAAACAAACTTTTTGGTGTGTTTGGTGCAGCACCTAGCATGTTCTCCTCCCGCCGCAGTTCTTCAGGGGTGCAAAGCATTTCTACAATAAAAATGAAGAGCACTGGTGCCCTAAGAAAGCAAAGGGATATTTTTAACCTACCCCAGAAAAGTAGATCTGAATTTCACAGAAGCAAAAGCACCCGTTGTTCAGACTCCCTGGAGCTCTGAGAAGCATGTGAGTATGGGGAGGTGCAGAGGAGCTCAAAGTGTGCTAGATCACAGCTGATGCCTGCGTTTCAGACACATCTGTTTGGAAAGCGGATTTTTTCTTAATGAGGAGTAAGTGATGCAGGAGACTCAGCAGGAGGAACCAGTCACTAAATGTTGACATTTGTTTGTAAATCCTTATTGCCAGTGTGTAATCGCAGAAGGATGGTTTGTGCAATATGTTTGGGAAGAAAACATTATTTATATTTTAATTTTTTTTTAGATGGTATTTCCTTAGAGTTATTCACAAAAATAGACTCTGCCATGTGGGCACAGGTGGGAAGTGTTGATTTTAGCACAGAACATGTAAATATGTCTTGGTAACAAATGAACAGTAATGTGGGCAATCACTCGCTGGCTGGGACCTGGATGCCCAAGCCTTGGGTCCCAACACTCAGCTTTTCCCTAAAAGCCTCACCTCTCTGACCTCACACTTCGGATCACCCAGCTTGTTCACGTTGCTTCCTCTCCTCCTGGTGTATAATTGGTATCTTATGCTATATCTCTCATTGATATGTCACAGAATTATATGCTCTGCATGGCTGGGTAACTGGAAATAGATAGCAGTCATCTCACCACTTGTTCTCAATAATGAAATGTTTTGCTCTGAGAACAACCTGGTTAAACACTCAGGTTTTTAAAGTTTGGAACACACTAATAGGACATACAGAGCCTTCATTTCAACTCTTTGGATTATTCTTCACCACTCTGCTGTGAACCACCTCAGAGGGGTTGCTCCTCACCTGCAGCTGGGAGGTAATGTGGGCATTCCCGTGGGATGGGGAGATGTGGGGAGATGCACATCCTGGGATCAGCCCAGCTGCGTTGAGACTGCACCAGAGTTTTTCACTTCTGTCATATTCTCCATTACCTTGGGCATCTCTGCTGCTGGCCCAGCTCCAGGGCAAAAGCACCAGTGGCTCCTGGGAAGAAAATCTCAGCCTTTCCCACTTAATGGCAGGGCACAACATGGAATTCTTTTGCTGATGAATTTTGCTCAAATTCATGTTTGTAAATCACCTCAGTGCTTTCAAAAGTCCTCTCTCATCATTCTTCTGCCTGGAGACACTGTTTCCGTTTGTGGGTCCCTGTAAACAAGTCCGCAGCAGCTCACGATGCATGCGGCTCTGCAGTGGGTGTGCAGGAACAGCCCAAGCTCCTCGTTCTTCCCCAACTCTGGAGAAAGCTCTTGCTGCTTCCTCAGCTGAAATAGCAATGACCTGCCATTAACCTCTTACCAGCTAACAATTTATTGGAGATACTGTGGAGGAGAACACCGTTTTCAGGCTGCTCTAATGCTGATAGCCAAATGCTGCTTGAGCTGATACGAGGAGGGGAAGCAGGAGGGTATTTTGGGCCTCTACTTGAGGAATTCAACCTGTGTTGGTGCAGATAGGAGGCAGGTTGTAGAGGTGCACCTTGGCACAGCTGTTGCTTCCCCTATGATAAAGAAAATGCCTGGTGAGGAATCAGCTGGTTGTGTGATGCTGCATAAATCACAGGGTTTGTAGTAGCAAGATGTTGCTAACAGAGGAGACACGGCTGGAGAAAAGCTGCCTACTGTGTAGGGATACCTCCAGAGAAGTCCAGTCTGGAAGCCAGGAGACAGAGGTGGGCACAGGCACACCTGCAGTGCAGCTCCAGCATGCTCTGGGTGTGCTGGGGCACCTGGGCTGTGGCAGAGGGTGCTTGGCTGGGGTCCCAGTGAGGCTTGCCAGGGCCTTGAAGCTCTGCTGGTGCCCTCAGGGAAATGGTAATGAAAGGAGTCTGCATTATGGGAGCAGACTGGCTCCCAGAGACTGCAGAATTAGTCTTTCTGGTGCACATCTCCCAAGCCTTCACTGACCCTGAGCAATGGGACAAAATTTCCCACAGGAGGATGAATGGACGCAGGTGTGGGATGAAGCAGGAAGTGTCCATAGTTAAGCAGGATGTGGGCTTTCCACACAAAGCCAAAACCTGAAGTCACCTCTGGAGACACATCACGCAGGTTTCCCTCCAGCCTCCTGCCTGTCTCAGCACGAGTGACCTTGTGAGCTTGTTGACTCCATTACTGTCTCGCTCTACTGCTGGCAGATTTCCCTCTCTCCAACAGCTCACATTTTAGCTCCTTCCTGTGATTTCATTCATGTTCTTGTGAACCAGCCAAAGCTTGTTGCACACCATGCTGTTCTGATCCTGAAGGTCTTTCAGCCTGAGAATTTGTTACTTAAACCTGTTTTGTCTCTTCAGCCATCATGTTATTTTAGACACCTATTCAACTTTATGAACCAGTTTGCCTCATGCTTGAATGTCCCATGCAAAAAAAAAAAAGGTGGTTGAGTTTCTGGACCACTGGAAAAGCAGTAACCAGCAGTTACTGCTGAAAAATAAAATAATTTAAGTTACTGTATCATTTTCTGCTGGCTGACTTTCAGGAAGGAAATCTTTCATGCCAGAAGCTGAAAGGAGGGGTGTTATGAAGATGGAGTGTGGCTTCCTCCATGCCTGGGAGCGCGCATGGTGCCAGGGCTCGCTTTCTGCCATGAGCGTGGGCTCCACAAGGGAGAGCACAAGCATTTGTGCAGGAAATGTCTTGGAGAATGTTTCTGTCCTCTTGTTCTTCCTTGGGAGCAGATATTTCATCTGTTCTCAGAAGGGAGGCAGAACCCTACTCAAGAACATAACAGTACACAGCATGAAAAATCCTGAGTTGTGCCCTGAATCCTTGGTTGCTGGAGCACAGACATGAATTCATGACTGTTCAGTTTATTTAATCCTGTGCTGCTGTCTCGTTCAGAGGTAGATCCAAAGTGATAGCAATTAAGTAGAAGTATATTTAATGATACGCATCCAAGTGATGGAACATCTTATGGCAATGGCTTCTTCTGGAGGGCATGCAATAACCCCACCGCAGCAACAGACTTGCTGAAGGGCTAACATCCAGCTACTACATTGGTCAGACTAGATGGGGGAGGATTTTAGAGGCATGCATGCATGACAGTTCAATTCATATGATTTCAGCTGGAATCAAACTTCTATGGTTGTGCAACACCTTTTAATGGAGATTTCACGTCACCTAAGTTTAACTCTCTTGGCTGTTGAGAGGAAGAGGGACAATACTGATGACTCTCTAAACCAGCTCTAAGATGGTTAAGTGAGGAGAAAGGACTTAGCATCTGAACTGACCTCTCCCAGCACAGTCCCCACGTCCTCAACTGAGATGCTGAAATCTATGTTGATATTGTCATCTGTATCTGAACATATATATATACATATATATATCTTTTCCATGCTTACAGAGAAGCAAAAGGAGATTTTTTCCCTTGACTTCATCCCCACGGTTCCAGCAATCGTCAGAGAGTATCTGGCTCCCAGGCTCTCTCCCTGAAGTTTAGAGCAATTAAATGTGCAGAATGCCCATCCCTGCATTAGTGGGAGATGATTAGGGTAGTCACAACCTAGGTACAAGGGTAGGGTTGCATTAGTGTGATTTTGCTAGTACTGAAACTCTTCCTTCTCTGCCTAAATCAGGACACAGGCAACCCAACAGGAAAGTCAGGGAAACAGTGAAAAGAAAGCAGGTGCAGGATCTTTCTGCATTTGTGATTTGTCACACGTACTGGTGGAACTGCTGGATTAGCTGTGCTAATCAAGATCTGGAGAATCTGGTTCTCCATCTGAAGGGAGTATCCCTTTTGTGTTAGTCTCTGAAGTTGTTTTAACTTGCATTGACACAAATTAAACAGGAATCTAGCTGTCTATTGATTTTGTCAGCAATGTTTTTTTTCCCCTCCTGAAGTCATCTTTAAAGACTTTACTTTTATTAAACTAAATGCTGCCAGTTAACTAAAGTCTTTGTTTTTATAGACTCAAGAGAACAAGATCTAACATAAATTAATCATGACTTAATTGACTGAACTAATTCAAGTTCTCTCCAGTCCACTGCACAGCAATATTCCTGTCTTCCCAATGCTGTAACTGAAGGCTAAATGGTACATTGCTTTAACAGCAGAAACTTTTTATATCTTTAACACAACATTTCTACTGTGGACAAAAGTTTTAATTTCCTTGGGATTAAGTCCACAAAACATTTTCACAGTTAGGACTGCTGAAGTGTGCACCCCTTTTTGTAACACATACTAGAACTGACTTCAATTTCTTCCTATTATCTTTTTTTTTTTTTTCCTCTGTGCACGGACTAAATTATTTATTTGGTATTACTATTTCAAAGGAAAACCAAGCATTAATTCAATTTACAACAGTATTCTCTCACCCTACAGAGCATAAAATGAAATGCAATGAATTGCTAATGCTGTGGATGTCAAGAAGGCAATGCATTTAGCGAAGCTGGCTAAATCATTAATGTGAGTAGCTCTTCCCAAAAAGACACCACTGTCAGGAAGCAGTGAACCCAATGCATGGGATTTTGTCTTTACAATGAGTCTGGGGACAAATCCATTAGCCATGACCCTTAGGGTGGAGGAAGGAGGGAGTTTGGGGCTGCCTTGTGGGAGAACTTGCAAAATTTGGGAGGGAGTGGGCTGCGATGCTGCTGAGATGGCCTTTCAAAGCCATAGGCAACCAACTCCAAGGACGACAGCCTCAAAACTTCTTCACTGCTTGCTGGGGACGGTACTAGAAATCTGGGCAGACAAGGCTTCCACTCAGGATACTCACAACCAACCCCGAGACAGTGGATTTGAAAGAATTGTTCATCGAATGCCTTTGAATATGAATCCACGCAAGGAAACTGCAGGCTGCTCGTGGGCTTTCCACTGCCAAAAGAGGCAGAATTAATCAAATAAACTGTTTCATACCTAGTTTCTTCAGCTCTGCATTTTTAGCTATGCATTTCCCAATGTTTTTTCTTTTTCCTGAAGCAGAGCTTTAAATGTCCCAAGCAAAGGTGCTGCAATTACTTCCTTTATGAGCTTGCTCCTTAATCTAAAAAATCTGTCAGGAAGAGGGCTTTTCCCCTATCAGCCTAAACTTTCCATAGGTTTATTTCAAGCTGTTTTGGTTAGTTTTGCCTCTTAGCATCATTCACAAGAACTTCTCCCCTCGGGAGAGTTCAGAGAGTTATCATGTGTTGCCCCATCCCAGTGCAATTCTCAGCTCTCCGATGGCCAAACTGTGCATGTTTTTCTTGGTTGAATTATTTCTTCAGTTGAAAGCAGTTTGATGCTGGTCTCTGTGTTTTTGGTCTCATTTCATACCTTTTTGGTGGTTTCCCCAAAGTCTGTAGTCAACACAGTGTTAGTGTCTGGTGGTTTACAAGAGCCCAGTGATACAGAAATTTGGAGAAATGAAGACTCAATTTTACCATTTCTTAGTGGTAATGCTTCTTAAAAAGCTGTTGTGAGAGGTTTCTGTCCCCAGCGCTGGGTGACTTGGGGCAGATGAAGGGGTTTTGTGCTGCCCTTCCTGGTGAGGGAGTGTGGAGAACTGGGAACCACAGCCATGACCACCGCGGGGACTGTCCTGCTTGTGTCACAGGCTGCTGGCAACTTGTGTGCTGCCTTCGGAGTGGCCCAAAGAGCCTTCCTTTAAACAGATGTGGGGAGATCTTTCCACATGGGAAGTTTTCGTGTAGAAAGCGCTCCTGGCTTAGACCTGGAGTGTCAGGAACTTGTATCTGCTTATCCACCATTTTACTAACGTATTTGAGATATGATCTGAAGAAGCATTGTCCTTCAGAGACAGAGGTCACTTTTGCAGTTACTATCTGCTCTTTCAGCTGTTTTAGAATGCTGCTTCTCTCTCTCCGTTGTTTCTAGTCTGTTAAGATGTTTCAGTCTGAGTCAGTACTGAGATGGGCAACCAGAAGAACTGTGGTTCAAACCTCATTGCTTTGAAGCTGGCTCCAGTCTTTGCTGCCTTCACCCAGTCACTGCAAATATTTCAGCTTTCCTCTCAAGCATCTACCAACATCTTGTCTGGCAAAGACCAGTGCAAAATAATCTTGTTTTAGCTTTACTTCACTCTTTAATCTCTCTTTTCCTCCTTCAGCTGTGGAGTGAAGCAACCTGCACACTCCTGGAAGGCTGATAGAGACACTTCCACCTGTAACTAAATACAAGATTACAGCCTGAAGGTTTTTCTGCTGCTCTGTCTTCCCAAAGCTCCTCTGGATCATTTCTTACTGAGCTGAATTCATCAGCTTTGGTTTCAGAAGTCAGTGATAATACAGCCACTTACACCAGAGTAAAACTGACCCTTAGGAAAAGATTAATCTCCTGTAACTTCTTGGCGTAGAACATGTGATCAGAGAAATGTAGAGACTCTGAGGGAGACAATCATCCTGCTTAACCCAATGTACAGCTGTGTTTGGCTCCTGTGAACTCGTTATCACACTCTCTGGTAGTCAGCAGAAATGAGGTGGCACTTCCAGAGGTGTAACATTACTCTGCCTTAAGGATGAGTTGTTTTTGGAGGCTGCCTTTCCCCCTCCATTGACCAAGTCCCAGTTGTTGCATAACTTTTATAAGCTGCTTAGTTTTTTGTGATGAAAGTCAAAAAGTATAAATCCTACTTTGCATTTTACAGAGAAATGCATACAAACTCCACTAATTTCTGCAAAATTACAGCTATGTGCCGGGGGTTTTAAACAACAAATTTTGGTTTTTTGAAGCCCATCCAGCCGCTGAGCTCCTGGGGGTAGTGGAGTCAAGGTGTACACATTCTTTGGACTCAGGGACTCAGGAGATGTTAAATGAACTATGTTAATGTCACCCTCACAATGATTTGAGCAGGACCTGCAGAGCAGTCCTTCCTCACTAGAAACTCTCACCTGGGGAAGAGATTCCTCTCCATCCTCCTCACCATGATAAAGACTCTGCAGTACTTCTCCCAGATGCTCTATAGATGCACACACAAAGCATTAATGCATTTAAGAAAAAAAAAGTTAATGTACCTTACAACCCTGCGTACTGTTTAAACTTAATTTGATGAAATACCAACTACCAACAAATATGAAAGGTCTACAGTAAATATATGTAGTGTTCTCCATAATGAAACTGTCATCATAAGGTATAATTCATTATAGGCTCATCACTTTGCTTTTATGTTTCAGGTCATTAATTGCTGATAGAGGTTACAGCGCAGAATGGATTAGGTGATAAAATTACATTTCAAAATCTGCTCTTTTTCCTCTGAAGACTAAGGAATTTACATCTACAAAAGCAGAGCAGCATCCAAGTATCTCAGAGCAGATGTAAACTATTGGCATTGCACTTCAATGCAGCTGCATGTAATGAAAACCTGAAATTGAATTTTAACTTAATAAAGTAGATTGTTTTTTAATTGAATGTTTTTTTTTTCCTTGACTGGGAACATTCCCACTCTTTAATTATGTTTCATTTAAGAGAAGAACAAATAAAATCAATTTATTTTCTGACAGCCAAATGGGAACATGCAGTATTTCTCAGCAGTTTGAAAAGCAGCACCCCACACCTTGAGCAAATCTATTAAAATAATGTGCTTAAAGCAAGCAGTCATTTTTAATTAAGAGAGCTGCTCTGGGTAAACAGCTTATATATCACGGCATCACATATATTCTCACTCTATGCTGCTTTTTTTTTTTTGGTGAGTGCAGGTATGTAGTGTAGGCTGAGATATAGGGAGAGAAAGCCACTCACAAAGGATTCCATTTTGGGCATGGCTTTATTTAACGCTTGTGCATGGAGCAGCACCAGGCAGCTGCCTTGGGGACCTGCTGGTGGTCCCTGCCCCTACTTCACATTCACAAAATGGGCAAAATAAATTCCTTCAGTTCACCCATGTTGACCCTGTTTTGCTGATAATGGAAATATATTTCTGCAAACGCCTAGTGCTTCCCAGCGTGACTGCAGCAGCCTTCCTTTATTCTGCTTTGATGTCTTGGTCTGGTTTTCAGGGTGAAAGCAGCTGGGGTTGTTCTTATCTGGCTTTATCAGGAACCAAAATGGCTTTTAGAAGGAACAAAACTTATATTTAGTTATAAATGTTCACGATGGCATATCTTAAATACCCAAATCCTCCAAAGTTCATTAAAATTTCCTCTCTTTGGAAAGTCTTGAGCAAAGCATTCATAGTTGGGACTTTTGATCTCAGTTGTAAAGTTTGGAACTGAAACTTCAAAGATAAAATGCGAATGGTCTCTCATTGAATTTGCGTGCACAGCATTGTTCCTACTTTTGAGAACGATGATGTTTCTGTTTCTGTTTTAGGATATTTGTTTGCTTTTCCCTCTCTCTTGCTTACCCTGCACTTTTTTTTTTTTTGCTTCAGAACAAAAGGAAGGGATTTAAAAATCCCCTTGCCCCAAACAGGGAGCATGTGGGGCAATGAGGAAAGAAATACCTCTGCTTTTCCATCATGTTTTATGGATTTTCCTTGCTCTTTCCCTACCGGTAAGATGAAAAAAAGGAAGGAGAGCAGGTCCCTGCTTTGCTCTTTTACTGTTGCTTATAGACTTAGCTAAACATGATGTATTTTTCCATTTCATGAGAAATCTTGGTTTGAAAACAAAAAAGTGGTTTGATAATAATAGTAATAACATGTTTACATGGAGCAAGGAAACCAACACATCTGGAAAGACAGAGTGACGTTTTCTTTTGAGGGTTTTAGGATGCTCTGCAGGCTGCTGCATGCTCCAGCCACTGTGCGTGGGGGCAATGCAAGGCGGGGGGACCCCGAAAGTGTGGGGTCTGGTGCATCACAGACAGGGTGTCCTCGTGAGCTGCTGGGGATGGAGGTGGAGCACAGGTTGAGCACATCAGCAGCACGTTGGTGGCTGTGGGTACACGATGTGTCCCTTTGCAAATCTGTGCTGCGTGGGGTGCAAGCTTGAGATGGAGCGGCTCTCCTATGGGATATCCTAGCAGAGACTTCAGACTGTAGGTGTTCACTGCAGCAGCTCCGTGGTACAGACTGACAGGGTAGAAAAGGGCAAATGGGAACTCCTTTTGCTATGGCACGTGTCCGACATTACTCACAGACTGAAAACCCAAAGCTCTTTGATGGGAAAATTCTCTGGTGTATTCCACAAAAGTGATATGTGAGGCTTTGGGATGCTACAGTGCTGTAGCCAGGACTCTGCAAGAAGCTGCCTTCCTTCCCCCCAGCTGCTTTTCCTTATTTTACACCCCTGGAGCAAAAATACCAAATGCAGGTTTCTGAGCTGCTCAGTGGGGATAAAAGCAGATAAAGCAAAAATGCCTTTCCCTGTTCCCCCCCTCTCGTAGCCTGTCGCTGTGCCATGCTCACAGTGGGCAGGAGAATGCTCCCAGTGACCCAGCCTCTGCCTTAATGAGCACATACTTCAAAAGTGAGTTAACGGCTGAGGGGATGGGATTTTGTTGCTTCAGTCCAAACATTTCCTGGCATGTCTAAGCCAACAAGGGATGAGGTGATGGGGTTTGAAGTGCTGCGACCATACTGCTTGTGGAGTGCTGTCTTCTGCAGAGCAGGCAGGATACAGATCGGATCAAACAGGTGTATTTACGTGCGTGTGGGTAGCAAACTGTTCACAAGGTTATTTTAGCGAACAGTCATTTTTTAACGGGCTGGCCGCGGTTGCGACTCGCTAGCCAGAAGAGATGCTCACTCCGCTCTCACCTCTGCGTTTCAGTTGTAGCTGCCCTGCTGTTGTGTTCATGCTGTGTGTTGAGGCTTGCTCATTGTAGAAAGTTTAGTGGAAGTATTTTCCCTGAAAGTTTCTGTCATTTTGTCAAAAAGGCAGAATCCTATAATTTTTTTTTTTTTAGTTTCAGTGAAAACCTGAAATTTTTCAACCTGAATGAGAAAACACCACTTCTTAAAAATATAGATCTTTATTGCTAACCCATCCAAGTGGAAAAAAAGTCAATGTACTGCAAAGACTACTTTGAGAGGTTTCAGATTACCGACAACAAGCGACTGTCAAGACTCTGGCTGGTATCAAGGCAAAGGTTAACTTTAATTAGGGATTTGAAAGAGCATAATGAACTGAAGGGTGGATAATGCACGGTTTTGAACTGAGATCGTACATATTCCCAGCAAACTTGAGCCACATTTCCCCAGAGCTATGTGGGCTGGAAAAAACAAAGCTGATTTTAAAAAGTGTGTGGGCTCCCCCCCGACATTTCTCTGCCATCAGATATGGAAAGACGCCTGTGCCGAGCCCTGCATGTCAGGGCAGCCAAGGGGCTGCGGCGGATGCACCCGCTCTCAGGTTTGCGCCTTGCTCTGCTCCACGGCTAGTGTCGGGGGGCTTGGCGTCATTTTAAAGTGGTTCAGGAGATTCTGTGTCTCCAGCTGTGCTAATAACTAATTTTGCATATCAGTGGTGATTTTGGAGAAAAGCTGGGTTAAATGGAACACCTAATTTAGCTAAGACTGAGCAGTGTACTTCTAATGCCTGGTGTTTTCCTAAAGAGCTAAAACAATAAACAGCAATTGAGGGCAATTTGTTTAAAATAAATCTGAAGAAAGCCAAAGCTCACAGTTGTTTCAAATGAAAAAAATACCCCAAAGTAGTTTCATTCAAGAAATGGGAAAATGAAATATTTTCCCTTTCTCAGATTATTGCTATTTTTTCTTCTGCCCTTTCCTCCCAGGCAGAAGTTTCAGAGAAGACAACAGGTGTTTTCAAAGCACTTCAATGCATCTGAACCTGCAGTTTTTAATCTGAAAAAAATGGTGGCTAAAAAAATTCTTTGGGTTTCTCATGGCTGCAGAGGACAAAGTCTATGCACAAACTGCATAGGAGCATTCAGGGCAACCAATTGTATCTGTCTTTGTTGCTGTCTTCCTGTACAACCCCCAAACTGGGAGATATTTTCATTGATGTGCTTACTGTGTAAAACACGGAAAAAAAATGCCCACTCCTTCCAAAAGTGCAAAGCATTTGACATTGGGTTGATTGCTTGCTGCTTTTGCACTGCACCAAACCTTTCTCCTGGAGGGTAGCTCCCTGCTCTGTCCCCTGGGAGAACTGAGATCATTGCCCTTGTCCCTCATGGTGGTATGGACCCAGGGGCCAACCTGGGAGGGGGACAGCACTGCTGCCCCATCTGGATCCCATCAGGGATGTCTAATCACTTTTTCAGCTCTGTTTGCAAGAAGCACAAAAAAATCCACTAATTTCAGGTTGGGAACATCCCCAGGGAAATACCTTAGGTCTGATTTCTTAATATCAAAAGGTTGCAGCCCAAATCTGATTGTGCATGGACAGCCTGGCAGATATGCTATGTCTGCAGAAAAGGACGACAGTATCCAATGCCTCTCAGAGCAGCCATAAGCACCCACCATCGCAGCAAACTCCTTACTAAACCACTGCATTTCATCATTTCCCCCATTTCCTCCATCAAATCTCATCAGAGAGTGCCCGTGACCCCTGCATGTATATTGGAAGTGAAGAAAGCTGCAGGGTTTCACCCCTGGTTCAATCTGCCGTAGCCACCATCCAGCTCCTGCTGGGTATCTGCCACCCTGCACTGGTTAAGCAGCTAACTGGGGCTGACTGCACCGTGACGGGGGCATGGCACCCCAGGGACAGAGATGCCACCTCGCACGCCCAGCACAGGATGGGCTGGCTCACCTGACCTGCTCTTCTCTGTTTTGCTTTGAGAAAATCCAGAGTTAGTACCTATGCTTCATTTTAGGGACTGGTGCTGTACTTCTGTTGATAGAGATGAGCAACCCTTAGGTCTATTTGTAATCCAGGTTTTCTGTTGTCTTTAATCAAACTAGTGACATACTGGATTTATATTAAAAACTCCTATGGAGACCTGGATGTTTTACAGTCTGGAGCCTGACAGAAGGGAAACTGCACTGGAATGTGGGACAATATCCCACTGCAAGAAATGGTTAAGGTGATGGAAAGAGGCTGGAAGAGACCTCTGGATGTCTTGTTCCGCTCCACACATCTAATACATCTCCAGCAATGAATACTCCATAGCTTTTCTCGTCAAGCTTTTTTAGTGTTTTGTTAGGATTGCCATTTAAAAGTATTCTTCCTAATGCATAATCTTAATTTCCTTTCCATACTTAAAGCTCATTCACTTAACAAATCTCAGCTGAAATACATTTCACTTAAAAAAATATTTAAATAAAATATTTCGACGTGAAAACTGTTTCCTTGGCTAATTTGCAGTCAGAGCTCACTGATGAATTTGACCTTGAGTTCAAAATAGCTTCAGTTTCACCAAAACTCGACTCCATGGTAAATTTACTATTCACAGAAGAGAAACTCCAGATTTAAATTCATTGACTCACTTCAGTCACAGGAATCTGCTGGCTTAAATTCAGAATAAATTAGAAGGAGAAAATACCATCAATATGGTGGAGCCCAAAGTAAACACAGAAAGAAAATAAGGATTATCTTCATTTATATAATATAATCAAGTTCAAATTTACCTGGGTGTAGAGTAATATAATTGGGGATTTGGGTGAATCCCACAGCCAATGGCATCTTTCAGAGATAACCAGTCTTTTTAGAAAGGAGATTAAGTGGGAAGAAAGCCTATTTATGTTAATTAGAGCTGAAAAAAATGCCAAGGAATAATTGAATTTAAAAAATAGCCCTCTGCTTAAAGAACATGAACTTTAACAACTCTAAAATATACCTGATCCTCTTTCCCTGCTTGCAACCAACATCCTGAGTGCAGCTGCAGCTCAAGTCACTGCTGCATGGGCCATGATGAAATCCAAGGGATTGGGTGGGTGGACAAAAGCAAAATGCTCCACTTGCACTCATGGACAATGATTTCATAGCCTTATCTATTGCTGACCTCTTCCTGGAAGCCCTTTGGGAAGCTTTTAGTAGTGCATAAGCCCCAGAAGAATCATGTTGTAAGGGCGGTGGCCATACATCAACTGGACAAGGTCTTTGGGCTGAGCTGAGTGTCTGTGGGTGCCTGGTGCGGGAAGAAACGGCACCAAGGCTGACTGGGGCCACAGGCTGGCACGAGAAATGTGTCCTTACCTTGCCCAGAGTGTTCCCAGCAGGCTCATGTTCCACATACTCCGAAATCAGAACAGGGTAGGTCTCCAGGAGCAGAAGGACCTGCAGGGCTCTATCCTATCTGAGTGCAAAGCACACACTCTGCTCCCTGAAAAGCTGTTCATTCAGTCAGAGCCGCGCAGCTGCGTGACAGCTTCAGTGCCATCAAAGAAACCTGGAGAGGTCAGCAACAGCTTTTCTTTGATTGATTGATTTATTTTTTTCAAATTCACAACTTTGAAAAATTCTTCCTGTTTTTCCCCCCACCATTTTCTATCTCATTTCTGCCTGTTGTGCCTGTTGGCTCAGCAGCCCCCTCTCTCCTTCATATTTGTTCCTTGGCTTTTGTGGCTCCTCTAAAGATACTTTTGATTTCTCCATTATTGCCTGGATGGTGCCCTCTGTTTTCTCCATTTAACTTTTTCCATAGCCAGAATTTTGAAGGTGGTTTCTGTTTTGCAAAGTCCGACACGGTCCTGTTTTGGAGAGATTTTGGCTTGTTGCGGTTGGTAAGGGTCTGGGTGAGCAGCATCATGGTTCAGGCCGCATCCATCCTCTTAGCCACGAAAGTCAGGGACCTGAAACCAAGATGGAGCAGCATAAAGGAAGCAACCTGTAGGATTTTATAACAGTTTAACTGAATTGCATGAACAAAAGAGAACATTCTTGCTCTGTTAAGGTCCCATTTTGCAGTTCACCAGTTTGTAGCCAGAATGCAATGCAGAACACCAGCCAACTTATCCTTCTTTTGGGATATCTTCCCCTCTCTGAAGCTCTTCCTTGTCATGTTGCTTATCAGCTCTTGGCAGGAGCAAAGAGTTGGTGTTCTAAGAACCTCGCCACCTGTCCTGAGTGATGCTGTACCATCGTTTCCTTGCATTTTCTCACCCTGCAGTCATCTGTTGCTGCTTGCGCTGTAGTACTTTCTGCATCCAAGTTGCTATGCTTGCATCGTACAACACCAGACTGATCCGGGCCCATCTGGCTGTGCGGCACCGTGCAAAAAGGAGCCAGCACCCACACATCCCTGCAATGCCAAGGAGGATGTTAGTAACTTTTTGGGGACTGACACAAACCTTTTTATAAATGTGCGTTCACAGGAAGACCCAACACACTTTTATTTAGCTAGTAGCTGAAGCAACCGTACCCCTTATGCCAATGATTTTATCAGGATTAGGTGTAATTTGAGAGCAGGCGTTGATCCTGTGCATGCTGCATATATATTGTACCAGAAGCACATTTTGGTTTTGGTGGTTGGAGAACTGCTTTGAATCGTACGGTAGTGCGCTTACATCTGGGTGCATTTATATACTCTGGGCTTTTGGAAGGAAGGTTAAGGATCAACAGCTTTCCTTGTTTTGGGAACAGGGGAATCTTCCTGGATGACCAAACCCTTGGGCTTGTTTCAGCAGAAATATTTATAGGTTGACTCCCAAAGAAAATGCTTGCTCAGGCAGTGAAATGTGGTAGTTTCCTCATTTGCACCCTCTCCAGCAAAAAGCCTCCACAGTCCCCGTAGGTACACAGCAGCCTCAGCAGCAGCAGCAGTGAGGTGCAGGATGAAGGGCGTTCATATGGGTTTTTGTTTTGCTGCTTAAAATCAAAAGGCAAGCATTTGCTTGTGCGCTTGTGCCGTGAGTAACATTACAGATAAAGTGGATCCCTTTATTCCCAAGCAATCACAGAGCATACTGTATGTTTAAGCACATTATTTCCTGGCTGTTTGCCAGGGACTTCCTGCCTAAAAGTTCCCTGAAATGAGCTGTGTGATTCGGAGGTGGCACACAGTGCCTATGAAATTTCTTTCCACCATTGCATTTCATTTCAGCAGAACTGGCAGGGGTGTCAATGCTGTTGTAATTCCATAGATTCATCACTTGATAGATGCTGACCGGAATTATGTATTACGAATTGTGTTAATTCTCTCTGTAAGTCCCACTATGGTGCAATGAGGAAGACCTTCAGGAAATCACACCTACCTCCAACACATGCTTTACCCCCAGAGCGCTGTGCCCATCACTGGTGCTTGCAGCACTGTGCGCTTTGATGCAAATACTTGGTGGATTTGGCAAAGCCTGCATAAAGCAGGGGTCCAGGCAGGCTTGCACAGCATCGTGACCAAGGGGACGCACCCCAGAGCCTGGGCAGGGTGACGGCTTGTGGGCATGCTGGTTGAGAGCATGGGAAACACAGCTATTGGGCTACCAAGAGCAGTATCTCTGCCCTCAAAACCTCATTGATGGGCCAAGAGGAAGCACACCTTACATATAAAGTCAAGAATTCACTTTTAAGATTTATTGAAATCTTAACAGTCTAATCCAAGGATCAAAATTATTAGCACAAATGTGTTTATCACAGGAAGAAAACATCTGTGCTGAATCCCTTTCAATAGCAGATACAAATAAAATTAAAATTGTTACGCACACACTTTGCAGTTTCTACACTTTTCCTGGTGTTGTGCTCCCCCTGCCCCTCTGAGTGTTGCTCTTGGGAGTTTCACCCTGGGGCTGGCCTTGGGGGTGTCATGGCAAGTGTCCCCATCAGGGATCCTTTGCAGCAGGGATAGGATGTCCACGCTGATGGTTTCTTCTTCCTCACCCCAGGACCCATTTGGGGTCATTTTCATCTGTTTGCTAACATGCTTTTGTACTTTTTTCTGTCTTCTTTGGTCCTCATCTCCACACCACATCCCATTTTACTCAACATGGTGCCCTTTACGCATGTAAGATACTATTTCAGAGCCTCTGAAATACGGAACGCAGATGCTGTTCTCTTGGTTAACGCCCAAGCCAGCTTTGCCCAGCTCTAGCTGTGCATTTCTTGAACTGAGTGTGGTGAGCTGTGCGCAGCTGTGGGTCTCCCATGTCAGCCTGTGCCCATCTCTTATCACCTGACTCCTGTACGTCCCTATGCTGCATCCCAGGTCCCCACTACATCAGTGTGTTAAATATCTCGTTCTACCTGGAATAATTGCTTGTTACTGCTGTCTCTATAAAGCTATAGTTGTACCATACAAAGATAAACAAAAGCAAAACAAATTAGCCACAGACAGCTGGTCAATTAGAAGAACTGCTGTTGCAGCTAAACCAAGTAAGAGAAAGCTGCATGAGGGTCAGGAAAAGTTCAGGCAGAGCACAGCTGAGGCTCTGCAAACTCAGTGCAAAGCTTATGGCCTGCATTTTGCGATGGCAACACTCTACTGCACGGCTGCACAGTTGCTATATGACCGTTATTGATGAAACATGGCCATGGCACAAACGTGCTGCCAAAGGAGGCAATCCTTAGCTGTGGGCAACGTGAGTGCATGTGGTTAAGAAAAATGATGCATGAAGTAGGTGAACTGAGGGGTAAAGCACCACTGTTAAGGGATGGCTTTTGCAGTGTCTTTTTTTTTTTTTTTTTTCCCCAGGATTGTATCTTTGATGCTTATTTTGCCAACTCACATGAATGAAAGGAAGGGGCATGGCCAACTAGGCACTTTCCTTGATGGCTTGCTGCACTGACTGCAGCAGAGACTTCATATCCATTTTGTTTGGTTTCTGTGAGAATAATATACAAACATCCTAGTGATAGGTTATATAGATGTTGCAAAAGGATATATCTGCATCTGGAGGTTCATAATAAGCAACCCTGAGCTGGTAATGTGCTGTGGCTAAGAAAAACAGGATGCTCAAGGATGAAATATTGTCCAACAGTTACAGATTGAAGACTCAATTCTCAACCTCTGCAATGGCCTCACCCGCAAGACACTTTTTTTTTCCCCTCCTCCTCAAAAAAAAAAAAA